>CM076583.1:566754793-567354793 GCA_034641835.2 Pinus albicaulis | reverse complement strand
TTTAGCCCTCCTGGCTATGACCCTTTGGAGAGAGCCCTATCTGGCTTGATAGGGCTAGCTATCAAGTCAAAACCTTGGTTTGTGGTTACCTCTGTTGGGATTCCTTCCTCATCCTTGGGAATCTGGTGGAGTGATAACACCTGGTACATGCATTACATATTTTAATAAGAAGGGTTTACTTGAACCTCTCACGAAAGTAACTGTACCAATCCCATTAGCACTATACCTCCTGTCATCACCCATTTAGATATGCATCTAGAGATCCTTCTCCTCCAAGCTACTAAAATGTTCTTTGTCTCCCGTCATGTGGAAAGATGCACCACTATCCAAGTACCACACTAATCCCATCGCACTAGACACCATGCATGTGATGAGTGAGAAGTCCAACCCAAATTTCAAGGCCAAAGCCTCACCCACTGAAGATCCTAAAGCCTTCTTGTTGTTCTTCTTCTTCCGTGGAAAATTAGTGGCATAATGTCTATGCTCGTGATAGTGAAAACATTTCACTCTGGACATGTCACGCTTCTTTCCTTCTTTACCGGTCTCAGATTTGGAATAGGATTTCTTTCCCTTCCCCTTATTTTCCTTACCACCCAAGGCGCAATTTTCCTCATCATCTGTCTTGGATGAGGATCCATCCCTGTTATTCTGCCTAAATTCTTCTTGTACCAAATCCGACCAAAGTTGCTCCCAATCTAGTAGCTTCTCCCTCCCATTGACAGAGTGTAACTATGCCAACTCTTGGGAAGGCCTAGAAGTGATAGGCTCACCAATTCATCATGCTCTACAGTAATTCTGAAACTCCCAATCTCATCTCGAAATTAGATGAACTTGGTTAAATATTTTAGAATAGTATTGGCTTTCTCCATTTTGATTTTCCTGAGCTTGTCCTTTAGTGCCAATTTTCTGTGGTCACTGCTACTCTGAAACAGATCTGTCAAAGCCTTCCGCATTGCATATGGAGTCGCTTTTCCATGGGCACTCAAGACAATGTGGTCTTGAACTCCCTCTAATAATATCCTCCTCGCCTTTGAAACCTTCTTTTTCCAAGCATCAAGAAGAGAGACGTCTGCTGCTGCAAGTTTGGGAATGCCATTATCAATGAATTATTTCAAACCGTTGTCCTCCAGAACTACCTCCATTCTGTATTTCCATGAAATATAATTAGAGATTCCCTTGAGTGCATATTCTAATATTAAACCATTGAAAGGCATCTTGATCTGCTTGTCGCACCAAAGAGTATTTTTGCAAATTCGAATGCTATTAAGCACAAACTCAATTTCTTCTCCACTATAGTGATTTCCTGCGTTCTAATACCATTTAGAAATTATACAAACAATATGTATACCAATGGATTCAATATGATCATGCAATATTATAAAGCAAGATAATTAATATTTCTACAAATTAATTGCGGAAAATAAACACGATCACCAATCACAACAAGTAAAAGAAAGAAGCAAATCAATCCACAACATAGATATTTTTCCCGGGGAAATCTTACTGCTAAAAGCCCCTCTATCTTCTATTGTATATTCACCAAGGAATCATGAAACGATTACAATTCACTCTTCTCACAAGAGTCTACTACACTCTGCTAATCGTCTCACATTGATCCAGAAAAAATCAACCAACACTTAGCCAAGTTGTAGCCTCTTCTCAGCCTGCCTTGCTTGCGCAATTCATGTGGAATGAAATCCCTATTCTTTAGGAATTTCAGCCTTCCAAAACTGCGCAATGCTCATGGGAAATGGTATGGGTCTATTACTGCATGTGGGAAGTTTTCTAATAATACAACTGATAGTTAACATCCATTTAACCTCTGTCTCAATTGGGTCTTTATCAGAACTCACATGCATGCATATATTAATAGTAAATCATCAATTATTTGACATATCACTTCATGTGAATTAAATCTGATTTAATTCACTTGACCTCTCACTAGTGCAACAATCAGTTACAACTAGTTAAACTGATTTTAACTCAATTAATTGAGTTAACTGATTTCTCATGCATTAAACTAATGCACTAACTGCAACTTGGACTCAAAAACTAATAGAATCACTTTGCATGCCTCACCAACCACCCTCAACTTGAATTCCATGAGATAAATGAGTTTATCACACTCAATGAACTATTACAAGTGATTATGAGATAATATTATAATTTATTGTCCAATTTAATTAAGGGAAAATTAAATTAGGCACACATTTCTTGTTGACTTTCCAACAATTGCACCTTTCTTGTATCTATTACTGCTCTATAAAATGGACATATGTGATATGCTCCCCATGAACATATAATGCCTCTACTTTTAATAATCCTCTAGTTTTGAACACATTATGGCTGTTGATTGAATACTTTCTCTTCCAATGCATATTTTGTACCAATTAAAAGTAACTGATACCGAATAAAATTGTCCATGGTATTGTTGTTGCATGCAAATACCAACCAATAATGATACATTTCGGCTTGCTCTTCAATGTTGTTGCTGCTAATGAGAGTGCGATAAATTAACTTGAGCATCCTAACAGTTAATGCTTCTCCCCCTAAGACAATAAATCTCTAAAAATGGATTACTACTTAAATGACACCAATTGCACCAAAAAGTTGATAGAAATTGGACAATTTACCAAGAAAACTCTAATAGATCCTTCTCAAAAAGAAATTCCCATTTGCACAAAAAAAATACTTCATTTGAACCAAAGACCACCAATTGACATAGTGATACCAATTTAAAGCTAAGGGACATTCAAATATTATACCAATTGTGTTCATGAACACAATATTGCTAGGAATAACCAAATTCACAACTTAAATGAAATAAGGGTATTTCACCCAAGGTGAAAAATTTTCATTTACTCAACAATATTTATTCTTGGGGCTGAAAATTGTTCTCTGCTACTACTTACTAAAGCAAATCCCCTAATACAATGCTCTCTTATCTCCTGCATCTGCTTCGATGCTTCTGCGTGAGGAATGATTCTATGGACCCAACTTAACTGCGGGCCTATCATTCCACACTTCTGATACAACTCATATTTTTCTCACAACATAAAGTGTTGTGAACTCCCCATCAAACCAAGCTAAGTGATTCTTCTCTCTCTTGAAATATTGATACATTTGAAATAAACAAACTCATTACTGTAATTAACATAGGGACTTGATCATACCTCTAATAATTCAAGTGCACCTCTCTATCTATTCCTTCCATTTGTCTGCATCTGAATTATTTTGCCTCACTTTGAGGACATTCTCTAAGTTTAAATGAAGATAAATAGAGGATCTACTCTCACAGAGTATATTGTACTCCTTTTTCTTCCATACCTTCAATGGTCGAGTCGTGCTAGGAGCATTGCTTTCTAGGTTATTCCTTTCCCATGTTTGGGCCTTTTCTTGGCTGCAAATGGCTAGATATCACTCCTCTTCTTCACTCAATATTCTTGCAACCTTTATGCTTTGATATCAAGGGAGAAATAATTGGTTTGATGCTCCTTTTCCTTACTTTAATCTTGCACTCATTACAACTAGCACTTGGAAAGGGTTTACCACATGAATATGAGAATCATGCCTCAAAATTTTTCTTCAGAGAAGGGTTAGCTCCTCAATGATTTATCCTTCCATTGTTCAACATTACCCATTTCGAGAGAGCACTTAAGACAAGCTCAACGACCTTTGTTTTCTTCATTGGTCATTTATCTACATCAACATGCATATTTTGAGAGGCATGTTTTGCGTTGCTATACCTGCAATTTGTTGAATTATGCCCAAAATTTCCACTGTTGTAGCCTTTGAAATCAGTTAAGAATGAGAAAAAAGGATTGCTATACTTAGAAACACTCCTATCAAGGAATCTACTACTACCAACATGCTTTCTCCTGCTATTGCTCCACACACTCTGTTTTCTTGCATGTCATTTACGACCCATGGATTTATGTCCAAAATTATTGCAAGAAAAACAATAACAATGAAAGAACCTTTGATACCTAGAGTTGATTTGTATTTGAGGTGGAAAGGAAATTTGTTGGTTATTATTGTTCCAACCATGGATGTTATAAATACTTCCTTCCGACTACCTAGCTCTCTTTTTTTTCTCTCCTCACTATTGCTGCTTAACATTCTGTTGCTTCCTTTTCTTCTCTTGTTGCTATTTCTTAACATTTTGCTGTTGCTCTTGACGAGTAATAACTTTTATTCTAATTTCATTGGGAACTCCAACTACTTTCTTGGAGCTTGAATCTCCTTTGATACCCAAACGAGCATTGATGAGAGGGGATATTTTCTTAGCAAGAATCCCATCCAAGGCCTTCCTAATCTGCTCAAGCTTTTGATATTGAGTCAACTCTTTATTTTTCTTTTATAGGTTGTGTTTCAATGAGACTACTTCAACTTGTAGTCTCTCACAATGGGATTATCGATCATTTAGCTGATTGGTCAACATCCCATTAAGTCTGCTAGCCTCTTCTTGTTTAGCATTTAGTTCAATAATTGTTTTACTAAACTTATCATTCTCAAGATCATGTTGATGAAACTGATCCTTTTGCTTTATATTTTCCTCTAATAGGTCCTTGATCTATTTTAGAGTAGAGATCAATTCCTTTCTAAAGTATATCCTTTCATTCAAATCCTTTTCTTCGCTATCAGAGGTGTTAGCTGAGCTACCACATAGATCTAAATTTCTCTCTATGTCCATGGAATATTCGAGTATTCCATATTCATCACTACCAGGGGTGGCCTTTTTATCTATTACATGGGAAGAATCATAGGATCTATCTCCTATTTATTCATCGAGTTTTCCTTCCTCTTGAGAGGTATCTTCTTCTTCTATTTCTACCAAGGTAGGTCTATCTTCATTACTACAACTAGATGAACTAGTATATCTTTCTTCAAAAATTTCATATGAACATATAAAAGATAAATGACCTATCTCTTCACTGTTATCACAAAGAAATAGCTTCGTTATAGGTCAATCTGGGCATCATTACCAATGACCTAGTTAACTGGGCATCATCTCTAGGACCAATGTATAGGGTCTATCATCCCCTAACATTTCAATTTCTATATGCCCTAAGACAAAGAACAAGACAGATCAATCAAATAATTTCGTCTGCAAAGGTTTCCAAGGTTTGAAGTTTATAATATATCATATATGAGCTCACCAACGCTGCATCTAAGAGGACTAAGTGCATTGCATATGCAGGTAGCCCCATGCAAGGCTACTCTTCAAAGCACTTCCCGACATCTATGGGTGCGTTGGTCACATTGGGAGTGAAATTCTCGTTGTTCCGGAATCTCCACTCGGCCAGTGCCTTCTAGAAGAGTTCACATGTGTCAAAATTTGAATCCATGTGTCCATTTGACATCTACAAGATTGGTAACATGTATTACCTATTATTGGAAAGTCATGATTGTAAAACTACCTCAGCCTCTCTATAAATTGTGCACATATCTTAGTGTTTGAGAAGGAAGAATTTGTGTAGAGAAATGTTGGTGGATTTTTCATTGAGGAGATTGATTTGAGTGACAATTTTCTAGAGATATCTGCATTGTGATGAGGTTGGGATGCTGCTAGAGATGGTGACACTAAATCAGTCATTTGGTTGTAACATCCCCTTCTATCATTAATAAAGAATACATCCTACTTTTCCCTATATGCATCTGTATTGGCTTTGATTTTCCATATTGCAAGATCTTAGTTGATATATATGGTTTATGCTTTATTGATTTAGAAAACTAACTTGAATAGAAATTTGTATTATTGCTATCTTTTTTTGTTTAGTGTTAATTCTTGCAGGAAATATTTTGCACAGCCGACTAGAATTTGAAGCTACAACGGAAGCGACAGAAGGAATCATTTGGAAGTGCTTGGATTCCAAGTATTCATCTAATCCATTATGTGCATCTGTTCTTAGTTGGGAAAAGTAGTCGTATAGTCTTTAACCTGTTGTTCTAGATTAGCACCTGTCTAGGGAAGTGTGTTTTATCCGGAATTCACAATTCTGTCCAACAAATTGGCAACTTCACTAGGGAAAGAATTTTTTATCCTAGGTGTTTTAGCCTTTGATTTTATTTGTTTATTCTGTTAGGGTCCCGTGATTTGGAATATTGGTAGACAAAATGAGAGGGTAACATGGAACCAAGCTTTGGATTCCAAGGACCTAGCCTTCCTGGACTCAGAGAGGGATATCTCTATTGGGTGCAAAGGGTGTGTTCTTTTTGCTCTAGGGTTTTGATTTTAGGCTAGTTGTTAAGTGTAGGGTTTGTTGATTGTTTTTGTTGGGTAAGATGGTCAAATGGAATAGGTGGAGTAAGAATCTGTCAAAGACATTGGGCTATGGAGTCAAGTGAAATTCAAGTGTCTAACTGATGAAACATAGTATGTTGCAGGGCCAATTTAGCAAGGTTAATGGATCCTTAAGGTGATGTATGAGGTGTAATGAACATCAAGTTTGGGAAAAACTAAGAGATCTTAAAAATATATAGTTAAAAGCTACAACTCATGAGGTAGGGAAAACCATTAAGCTCAATGAACAATAGTTAAACTGATAAACATATAAGATAAAAATTCCAGTGAAGCATAGAGAGAATAAGAGCTTCTAACTTTAGAAATTCACCTTCAGATTTTGGGAAAACACATAAGAAAATACAAATAACTCAATTTATGGAGAGGGAACTCCTAAACAACATATATCAAGTTATTTGGAAGTCTGAAACAAGTTTGTAAGCATGGACAAAGGGCAAGATCGAATGAGACCTCTTTGACTTAACCTAACAATCAATATTTCAGAGAAAGGCTTCAAGATAGGGTTTTGAAAACTTCAAATAAGCAGGGCATACCATGAATAATACTTGTAAGCTAGCATAATAACCATACATGAAACAAAAATAAGTTTTGGTGGACCTAAGGAGCAATCAAGAATTCCTTAAGATGGCCAAAAGAGGAAAACATCAAAGCTATAACAAACAGGAGGACAGAGGTGCCTCAAAGAACATATCTCAACCTATACTTTTATGTTTTATAGCAACCAAGAAGAATGAAACAAAATGAGAACAAGAAAACATTAACAAGTTAAGAAGACATCACCAGGAATTCATAGCTTGGTGAATGAGAAGAAGAAAACATTAACAAGTTAAGAAGACATCACCATTCACCAAGCTATGGAATCCTGCAAACAAGCTTCTCCATCATCAAGCCAAACAAGCCATTCATCCATTTCACAAAACCAATTTCTTCTCCAAGCTCATAAAACCACGTATATTTCTCTTCAAGCTCATCAAATTCCAAAAAAATACATAGGGGCCTCATGCTCTATTTATGGAGAAAATGAGGACCAAAACCCTAAATGTGGTAGGAAAATGTCAAATATAGTCATAAATATCACTTATGGCCAAGAGACCATGCAAGGCCCAAGGCACATAATATCCTAAGAAATAAATGCCAAAATAAATATTTGCACCTAATTCTAGCTTAATTTGCTTCAAAAAACTCAAAAATATCTATTTTCAATAAATGAGTGTGTTTAGTTGACTTTTGGAGCAAAACACACTAGGCAGCCTCTGTGCGTAGCGCCACTTCAATAGAAAATATGGTCTCTTGCAGCTAAGTTTTGGACCCCTTCCCGAAATCGGATTTGGCTCCGTGATGGCTTGTTGTAAAGCCTGATGATTCTAATTTCTAGAAATACTTGAGTTGTGCTGAGTGGATGCCATTAACCTATTAAAAAATTAATTTTCCCAATACTTCTCTGTGCGCAACGCATGGTCTGAAAATGAGGTAGAAAGGTCAAATTTTTGATGTTTTTTGACCTTTTGAGGGGGTAAAAATGCTCCAAATGATCTGAAAATTGGTGAGAAGACTTCTGGTGACGTGATAAATCCAAAAATGCAAACGTTTTGAGCTGAGAATGAACCAATTTTGTGCATAACGCCTAGGGTGATGCGCATAGACGGGTCAAAATTTGGAAAAAACAAAATTTTGTTCAATTTGCCTCAAAATTTGTGGAGAGGTCCCTCAAGAGGTCTTGGACACCTATTTGAGAAGCCTCAGCCAAAATTTCAAGGTTTTCATTCACTTTTTCTCTTTTTAGTTCTTCTAGCTCCATGAGGGCCTTCTTCAGTTTGGCACAAGCAAGCATGTTTTTCCTTGCATAATGCTTGGTCATTTTCTTTTGTAGAGCAAGGTCCCTTTTCACCTTCTTGAAATGCTTGTGCTCCTTCTTGTAATACTGAATGACACCTTGTGCCATGTCAAAGTCTCTTTCTCACTCCTGGAGCTGTGCATATTTCTCCCAGAGAAGCAATCTAGTGGTCATCTCCTTGTCCTCATTATCACTGTCTAGATTAATGAATTGAGGCCCTTGAGAAGTCTTCTTGATACTTTTGCTTCTCCTTACCTTTACCTGATACTTGCCTTTGTCCATATTTTCCTTGCCTTTGTCTTTGTGCTTGATAGCTGGAGGAGAGATGGCCCTTTGCCTTTTTGAGGCAGCAAACACATCTCTTTTGCCTCTGTGGTAGGTGCATGTGAGAGGAGTGATGAGGGTGCCTTGATATTTGGTGAAGTCACAAGCCTTTTTTTCTTTGTCATGGCTTTCATGAGTCACTTCATGCTCCATTGGGTCATTGATTTCTTAACCTTTAGCCTCATCATCATCATTGTCTTCCTCACTGTTTTATTCACTGTCATCTTGGCCTTCAAATTGATCACTACCCTCCTCCCTTGCCTCATTTTGGCTCTATCCTTCACTAAGGTCCTATTTAATTCTGTCACTTTATGCACTATCACTTTGGATTTATTGGTCATTCGTGTAATTCATTTAGCAGGACAATGCAGGACAACTGGCTATGACTATCATGAATTTTTCCTTGGTTGCCTCACTTGATCCGGGGTAAAAACTTGATACCCTTAACCAAGACCTTTTAATTCGGCTGATAAATAGAATTGCATTTAATTAAAGACGTTAAAGAACTTAAATGAACAACTGTAGCTGTAAATAAGAGGAACATAAATGAACAATATCAACAATCATGAGAACACGTTGTTTGATGACGGAGTTCGTCCAGGAGGGACTACATCTCCGGGCCTCGGTGTCAAGATGGTGTAGGCCGCTGCATTATTTGTTGTGAGAAGAAGATGTACATGGATATGTTTCATGACATACAAGGAAAAATCACCCTCACGCAGGAGTGGCTTGACTTCTTTAAGAGATGTTCTACTGCAGAACTCTCATACATAAAGAAAGACTCTTATCAGTATGACCATAACTGACATGTAATAAACAAGAGTATCCCGCCAATCTTAGCAAACAAGGGATCTCACATATGAAATAAGAGCATCCCGCCAATGTGGCATAAAAGGGACTCATACATGACACAAATCCATAGCTGAAAGTACATAAAAAACAACACAAAGCAAGATCCCTCAACTCATGTATCAGCCGGGATCTGCAAGACATAATGCATCTGAACGAGAAAATAAATAAGGAAGTACATGGAAGTCACATCATATACCTCATGCTGCCATTTGCTGAAGGCTGAGTAGCTCTGCGGCAGAATCTGAAAACACCATCAATCTTGTGGCGTCGAGAAAGTGGAAAACGACTGCTCACATGCAAAAATCTGACACCGGCATAGTCCACTTCCAAAAGTGGCTGGAAAATCAAAAACTCAGATGCAGAAACTGAGCACGCCATCAGACTCGTGGCGTCGAGTAGTGCTGAAACGACATATAATTTTTCCCATTTGGACAAAGTCGAAATTTCACCCTCCAGAAATTTGGCCTCAATCAAGGTTTCGCCTGCCTCTTTTCTGGCTCATGGTTCCACATGCACCTGCAATAAAAAAATAATAAATCTGGAAATCCGTGCGTCACCTCGGATTCCGTGCGCGCTGCTACATTTCCTGGGCACACTGGTCTGCAATTAAAAAAATATTAAACTCGAATTCCGTGTGCACTCCTTGCTCCTCCATGCTTGGGCGCACTGTGAAAAATCCGAGTTTAAATACAAAAAGTTGGGCGGAATTACCCAAGTCAGCAGTTGGGCGCATTGGTAAAAATTACAAATCGTTGAGGAGAGGCTCTGGGGTCAAATCCCGCTAGGCCATACTTCTACATACATTTGTTTTTTTTAACCCCAACGAATAATTTAAATGGGGGTCGGGCCCGCCTTGGGCGGCCCGCCCCCAACCACCTCATATCACGGTTCTAACATTAAATAAAGTGTTGGTTTAAATATGGTGGACCGTTGTTTAATGTTGGTCGAGTTGTGTGTTGGTTGGGCCGCCCGTGGAGCGGGCCGGCCCACGTGGTCTACACATCAACAAGACTAGACCTCATCGTCGCATTTCGAAGTGATGGAAAAACTCCTCATCACTTTTACATGAAAGAAATGCATCAGACGACTCATACAACATGACCAAAACATAATCGTCGCATCTCAAAGTGATGGCAACATCTCATCACTTTTACATGAAAGAGATCTAACACATGACTCATAAAACAAGGCCAAAAAGAAATGTCATGGTCGCTTAAACGAGTGATGGAAACACATCATCACTTTCATAATAAAAATGCGACAAATGACTTACAAGCATGGCCCTGACAAGCTTAACATCTCTAGAAAAAAACAATCTAGAAGAACCACTGCTCATTTATTAAAACGAGTGGATCATTTCCCTGTGGCGAACTTGCTTGTCGATCAGCTCTTTCGACTGGTGCATGCACGGGCGCTTTGTCTTTATGGCACTGTTCTGGATGAAGTTTCCAGCATGTGGCTCTTTGGTGGCCACTTCGGTTGCAATGGGTGCAAAAGTTCTTTTTCCTCCAAACCTGCTTAACTGATTTCTTTTCATGTTGGGGAGAAGGCTTTTCGTGCCTCTTCCTCCTTTGTGCTGCCATCCTCTTCCAGCACTTAGAAATCACATGGTTATTTAAACCACAAAAATAACAAGTTTTACGATGCCATATTTTACGACCATGGTTATCGACATTCTTGTAATCAAAGTGCACTCTGGAATAATGAGACTTAGTATACCTTCTCGGGTGGTCTCCGGTGCGATCATGATGATGGGAGCTCGCCTCAGTTCCTTCACTGCAACGTTCACTGCCATGGAACGATGGCGAAGTGTCCCTATCATTCCTCTTCCTTGGAGAGTTCATCAGTATCTGTTTGCCCTTGATGTCCTTCGAACATCCTTCACCATTGTACCCCAAACCTGCATAACGAGGTCGTTGCACAACCTCCAAAGGTTCGGTGATGCCTTAGCCACGAATGCCAAGTCCTCCTCCTCTATACCCCATTTTGGTGAGGAGTTTCATGCCGATACCTGTGATGGGTATCTCCACACTTCCAACTGAAATTATATCATGTGAAGAAACTGAAGAAAAATCAACATTGTTTACCTTAGGTGTTGATGGCGAAATAGATGAAGAAAGCTGTTGTAAGCCTTCGTCGCGCTTCACTTCTATCACTGCCTCTAACACGGCTTGTAGCTGAAGCTGCATCTACTGCATCTCCTCCTTCTCTTTCTGTAGGAATGCTTTTAAGGCATCATGATCTCTCTGAAGAGTTTCGTTGTTGCGTTTCAAATCTTCCCACGCCTCTGTCGTGGCTTGCAACTGAAGCTGCAACTGCTGCTTCTCTTCCTTCTCTTCATGTAGGAACGCCTTCAAGGCATCATGATCTGCTTGCAGAATTTCATTGTTGCACTTCCAATCTTCCCACGCTTCTGTTGTGGCTTGCAACTGAAGCTGCAACTGTTGTTTTTCCTCCTTCTCTGTGTGTAGGAGGGTCTTCAATTCTTTGTTCTCTGCTGCTTGTTTTTCGTACGCCTCGTACAATATGTCCGCTTTCTCGGACACCCTGAGCATGGTTTCATACATGTCCTTGACACTTTCCATGGCTCAACTCAGCAAATGTTCAATGTTCACGCCCTGCAATCCAATCAACAAGAATACCTGCTCCGATACCACTTTGGTTGTCTTTCGCTTATGTGTTATGTGCTTCCTGATTATGTTTAATTCATGTTAATGTGTATGCTCTAACATGCTCATTTGAACCTGTATAAGCCATAGTCGTTTTAAAAGATCTTAGTACCGTACACGTGATGGTTGGGTAGTACTCGACCCGTGATCGGATCAAGTGGTATCGGAGCAGGTGACTGCTTTGCAGGATGGGCAAAGGAACAAAGCACGCTGAAAGACTGCAAGAGTTGCAAGAGATAAACGAAAGCCTTCAAGCCGAAAATGCAGAATTGCGAAGATTATTGCTCGATAAGCAGGAGCTTCAAGAGATGCTATGAGCTAAAGAGGAGATATTGTCTAAATTGCAGAAAGTTGAGACAACGGAGGTTGCATGTCAAACCGAGGTATGTGATGTCACTTCAAGTTCTGTTCTCTCTCAATATGAAACTAATGTTGGCATGAAAATCCTCACGAATATGGGGTATAGCGGAGGTGGACTTGGCATAAATGGCCAAGGAATCACCCAACCATTGGAGGTTGTACCAAGACAACCATTTGCAGGTTTGGGTTATCGACAGGAAGAAGGAGAATGCTCGAAGGTAGCTGAAACAAAATTCATCCCTTCATCACCCGATTCCAAGAAAGGAATCAAGCCACCTAGTTTCCATCAATTTAAGGACAAGCCAAGAAGGTATGACAATCATTCAGATTCTACTTTTGCACATAAGAGAAGTGATTGCTTTCATAGATCTGCTAACTATGGTGTAGTTAAGCATCATACAAGGAAAGAGTGGGTTAAGAAGACATATTTGCCCACAAGAAGGGAGACCAAGAAGAATGAGAACGTTCTAAATCCTCCTATCATGAAGACACAGTGGAATGGGAAACGGTCTAATTTCTGCAATTTCTGCAAAATCAGTGGCCATTGGGAGAAGAAGTGCTGGAAGTTGCACCCCAAAATTCGCCAAGAGTCAAGCAAACATATGGCGAAAGAGCTCGTGAAGAAAGCTCCATTCACCATTCAAAAAACACACTTACAAGAAAGAAATGCTTGGTTCGAGTTTGGTAAGCATTTCATGATGTTTTTGCAGGTTATGTTTATGATATTTTGCAAAATTTCGAGTTTTATGGGGGCAGGTATCCGTCTTTTGATGAAAAGTGCTCAAAATTCATCTGACTCGGAATCAACAAATAATGACACCATCGCGAAGAGCTCGACAAGAGGAATCCGACGACGCTTGAATCGCGTCAAACAACCTCCGGATCGAAAAGTTATTGCAACCTGAAATTTTGTCAAATCAAGGCAAAGGCAGAAGTTCTGAGTTATTATAAGCAAAATTAGATTACACTTATTATTAGCTCGACTCAGTGCCCTGTACCGACTGGCTAAATTACTGAGCGATATAATTTGTAATCTTTCGAACACTTGAACTTCAAATGTCAGAAGCATTGAATCTCACCACGGCCAGATTATTCCATGTGGAATGAAATGAAATCGAAAGGACCAGTGCCGCTTTCTGGCCCTTCACAGGGCACCAGCGTTTGATAGCATTGAGATCAAGGCACCAGTAGGGACAATAAAAGGTTGTGTATCTACCTCTGCATGAGAAGTTTCTCACTCAGCGTGGCTGCTGGAACGTGCGACAGTGATTAAGGATAGATGCGCCGCAAGTGTTTGATATGCAGATGCTAAGGTTTGGAATTGGTCGCTGCTCACAAAGGCGACATGCTACTGCAGGCTACCATGGTAAAAAGCATCGTCGAGTTGGGTCATACTCTGAAGGCAATTCATTTCCCACGATAAATTTGGGCCGGTGGGGAATTCATGGATTGGTTTTCCGTGATAGAAGTGAGTTGTCGGATTTTGTGCCACAAAATCGGCATTCTGGATAATGAAAAGAAATGTGATCTCAGTATTTACGATGACTCCCTGGCAGAAGGGATCGCAGATTTGTATTCGTTATCGGTGAGAGTGGTGTAAGCCAATTTTGTTTGTTTACCTCCCATGATCGGCGCGCAGAAAACTTCGTCGTTGTTGGGATCTCCCGCAGATTTTGGGGGCCATTTAACTAATTGTACACCACGCATCAGAAGGCAGCAACCGCCATGGCCCAGAAGATAACTTCATTTGTGCTGGTGGTGTTGTTATTATCGTTCATAGCTTCAGCTATGGCCGCTAAAACAGCTTTATGTGGTGTACTTAGGAGGACAACCCGATGAAATTGTGGACCGCCAACTGGTAGCCGAATCTCATCATGAGCTTCTGGCATCAGTTCTAGGAAGCAACGAGGCCGCCAAAGACAACAACTTGCACTCATACAGTGGAAGCATAAACGGTTTTGCTGCTACTCTTGACGAAGAGCAAGCTATTACTCTCTCAAATCTACCCCGGGTATTGTTTGTATTTGTCAGCCAAACAAGAAGCAATTCAAATGGCTGGCGTTGGCTATAGTTGATTGACGTTTGAAAGAACATGCCGCAAATCATGTTACCAATATGATGCTGCAAATGCAAAGTACATTTGCCCTGAGAATACACCCACGACAAAGGAGGCATACTTGTGTGTGGAGATAAGTTCGTAAAAAAATCACTCGATGTGGTATCGGGACCGCATTATATATGTCATGTGATGAGACTGATGGAGGAGAAAGGATAGGAAACTTAGCCTTTGAAAGCCATAGTGCTTGGCTAATGCTCAGCCATGGAACTGGAATGTATGAAAGCTTAATTGGAAGATGAAATATAAAGGATCTGCCTTCCAATTGAAGCAGGTCCGGAGATGTAACCCCAGTGAGTTGGAGGGGTGAACTCCGTTACCAATTTGGTTGTCTTTCGCTTATGTCTTATGTGCTTCCTGATTATGTTTAATTCATGTTAATATGTGTATGCTCTAACATGCTCATTTGAACCTGTATAAGCCATAGTCGTTTAAAAGATCTTAGTACCGTACACGTGATGGTTGGGTAGTACTCGACCCGTGATCGGATCCTTCACTAAGGTCCTATTTAATTCTGTCACTTTATGCACTATCACTTTGGATTTATTGGTCATTCAGAGGCTGATTTGTGTTATGACAGTCAAGACAACTGTCATGACTATCATGACTTTTTCCTTGGTTTCCTTGCTCATCGTGGACTGTATTATTATTTTTATTGCTGTGGTCACTGCCTTTATCTTCAAACTCTGTTTTAGCCTCATAATCTGCCTATTCTTGGTCTTCAATTTCTTCATCATCTCCTTTTGTTTCCTCAGGATCATTGTCTTCTTTTATTTTAGCACTATTTTCAGTATCATTGTGCTCATTGCCATGCTCAAGCACATCTTCCTCTTGGCTGTCTTGTGCACTCTCTTGCTCACTATTATCCTCATTGTTTTCTTCATAAACCTCTTGGTCCTCACCCTATTCATCATCAACACCTTTTTCTGCACTTGAGATTGTTTTATGGGTGTCATCACTATCATTGTTTTGCTCAAATTCATCACTGTCTTTCCCTTCATGGCTGCCATGTTCATCCTCCTCCTTTATGTCATCATCATCTTCTTCATTAAGCTCTGTACTTGCCTCACTGTTTTCTTCACTTTCCTCATCATATTCTTTTTCTTCATTGCTGCTGTCATCATCTTCTTCTTCATTTAACTATGTTTCTTCCTCACTGTTTTGTTCTCTTTCATTGTTATTTGTTTGTTCTTCATGGCTACTGCCATCATCTTCTTCCTCAGCAGTGATGTCCTCTTCTTTTTCTTCATCTAACTTTGTTTCTACCTCACTTTCCTTTACCTCTCCATTGTCATCTATTTGCTCCTCATTAGAGCTATTTTCAGCTCCTCATTAGAGCTATTGTCAGCTCCTTGTTCATCATTACCACTATTATCCTCTTCATTTTATGCATCAGGAGAAGAAACAAGAGGTAAGTTTCCTTGTGGAGAAGGCATAGGTGGAGACGATGGAGGAGTGGAGGTAGGTGGGTGTGAAGTGGAAGGAAAATTTCGCTGAATTAAGGCTTGGGGATTTGCAAATATATCATGTGAGATAAAAACTTCCCAAGGGATTCCTTGCTCCTCCAGCTGGTGTAAAACAATCATCTTAACCAAGGAGTGGTGAAAAAGGCTCTGCATTTGGTGGGCATAACTCCTCTTCTTGACCACCGAATCCATTTTGTAAATGATCCGATAGAGATAGTATGGTAGGTTTAGGAATTTAACCTTGGTGAAGTGCATTAGAAGCCTTATGTGATAATAATAAACCCTAGAGTACCTCCCCTCATAGGTGAAGTACTTGATAATCCGCCTCATCAGTAGGGCATACCTCTCTAGCAGGTCGGAGAAGGGGAAAACAACCTTGCAGCCTTGTTGACAGCTAGGTTTGAGGTAGGGATCATAATAGATTAAGTCCAATTTCTTCTGTTTAAACCATCTCTCACCAATATCTGGTATTCCTGTGGCTTTAGAAATGGATTCAGATGAGAGTTAAAAATTCACTCCTGCTAGGTTGACTTGGTGGTTTTGTAGGTTGAGAATGAACAACCTAGTCAAGTCTGAGTGGCTTTGGACTTGTTTAACCCTCTCACAAAACTGATAACATCCAACATCTTGAAAACATGCAAGGATCATGGGAGAAGATGTGATTTGAATGGTGTGTAAGGGCTCAAACCTATTAACCCTTCCTCCCTTATGATTTTGCTTGATAGGCCTCTGGCCCTCATCACTACTGGTTTGGATTTCTTCTTCAGACATGGTGACTAGTCAAGAAGAAAGGGATTTCAAACTTGTTGAGAACTTTTAGGTCTAGAGAGGGAAAATGAGTGATGTGAGGGAAAATTTCAGCAAATGAGGGAAAAATGAAGAAATCAAGGAGTGTTTTTAGAGTTTAGAGGTAGGTTTGCTGTCACTGATTGTATTTACCCCTATGACAACTCTTAAATTTGCAAACCCTGCCCTAGGAGGTCAATAAATTTATCTCTATGGAGACTAGGGTTTGGTCACATTAGGCTTTAAATACCTTCTTGATTATGAAAAAACTATTTGGAAGGTAAGGAAGGAAAACACCAACCTTCCTTAAACTTGTGGAGGAATCTGAAGGCAAAAATCATGATTTTGACCACTTTTTGAGAAAATTAGGCCAAGCTCTGTCTGTGCGCAGTGCCACCCGACTGCCCGTTCCAGTCGGGCCCTCTTGTGCGTAGTGCCGGGTGAAATGTGGGTAGTTCAGGCCATTCTGAGCCTGTGCGTAGCGCCTCCCTCTAGGTGCACAACACAATGTTAATTTACACTGCTATTGCCTTGTCTGTGCGCAGCGCCGACGACCAGGTGCGTAGCGATTCCGTCGGTGCATAGCGCCTGAGTTTTTTGACCCAGTTTGCAAAAAAACCTCAAAAAATTTCTTTCAACGGTTTTATTCCGTTCTGAAATGACGAATATGAAGTGGGGAAGAGGTCAAGGAGACCCTTATAATATTTTTGAAAAATGATTTCATGCCAAAACCCACCTTCCTAATGTTTGTTTCCTTCTTACTTTTTTCACTGTGCTTTTTGGCCTTTTTGTTCCTGTAGGTGGCAGAGTCTAAGAAAAAGTGGTTTTTTTTGCCTTTCTGGAAGCCTCTTAATTTCCTCCCTTTGTTCACAAACCCTCCAACCAAATCAAATTGTGCTATTTACTTTGATTTGTAAATATTAACCTTTTCATGATGTTTCAACATTTGCAAACAATAGATTTGTGATTATTTGACATATTTTCCTTTGATTAACATTCTGTCATGTTTTCTCCTTAAAATAGTGATAAACCTCCTAGTATGAAAATCCTAGAGCAAGCATGTTGTGTAAATCACTCCAAAAATAGAAGAAAAGAGATATCAACACCTTAGAAATAAGCCACTTCGAGGGGGAAACCTCCAATACATTACATGAATGAAAAATTCATTGATGATACAATTTACAAACCTCCTTTCTATATATAGGAGTCCATGGGGCCATAATGTAATCCTAGTGGGCCACAATGTAATCCTAGCCGACCTAACAATAATAATTTAAGGGCACAATAATAATAAAATGAGGGTTACAAGGGTACAATAATAACAATAAGGGGGTTACACTAACAACAATAAGGGACTATACTAGTAATATAGGGACCTAACATGCCCCTCTCCTTCAAAAAAGTGTTGTCCTCAACGCTGGAGTAGCTCTGGGTGCTTCTGTATAAAATTCTCATCCTCCCATGTAGAATCTTCAGTGGGTAAGTTCTTCCACTTGATGAGATACTCTGAAATTGATCGATTTCGTAGTTGTCTAGTTCTTGTTTCCGTGACCGCTTCAGGTTCCAATATGATTTTTCCTTCCTCATCAAGTTCTGGCAATATTGTTTGAACTGGAAGATTTTCACCTATAACCTTCTTTAAACATGAAACATGGAAAACTGGATGTACTCGCGAAGAAGCAGGAAGCTCCAATTTGTATGCCATAGTACCAATCTTTTGCAACACCTTGTAAGGACCATAGTACTTTGGCGATAATTTATTATCCTTCTTTGCTTTCTTGAGGGACATTTGTTTGTATGGTTGTAGCCGTAAAAATACCCAATCTCCTACATCAAAACTTCTCTCGCCGCGATGTTGATCTGCCTGTTGTTTCATTCGATTTTGTGCCAAATTCAGGTTATCCTTTAAGAGTTGGAGAACTTCTTGCTGATGCTCGATGTGATCTTCCACTGTTTGAACCTTCGAATTTTCCCTTAAAGATGATGTGATGGATGGTGGATGATATCCATAAAGTGCCATAAATGGGGTCATTTTTGCTGCAGTATGGAAGGAAGTGTTATACCACCATTCAGCAAGAGGTAACCACCTGACCCATTGTGTTTGTTTATCAGATACAAAACAACGAAGATATCCTTCCAAACATTTATTTACGATCTCAGTTTGACCATCAGATTGAGGATGATAAGATGAGCTATGAGCTAATTGACTACCCAAACAAGAAAATAACTCCGTCCAAAAATTTCCAGTAAAAATGGGATCTCTGTCGCTCACAATAACCCTTGGGCTTCCATGTAGCTTTTGAATTCTATCCATAAATGTAGTAGCAACCGTACTTGCTTTAAATGGATAAGATAATGCACAAAAGTGTGCATACTTGGTAAGTCTATCAACTACCACCATGATGACACTCTTTCCTTCGGACTTAGGTAAACCTGTGATAAAATCCATTGAAATCTCCTCCCAACGTTGACTTGGAATGGATAAAGGCTGTAGAAGTCCTGGGGTCTTAATTGTTTCCACTTTATTCTGCTGGCAAACCAAACATTCCGCCACAAACTTTCGAATATCAGATTTAAGGCCATCCCAAAAAAATTCTTTCTTCACCCCGTGGTAAGTTTTTAAAAATCCTGAGTGTCCTCCTAAAGGAGAAGTGTGCAATTCCAGAAGAATCTTTTGTTTTAGTTGGGAATTCTTACAAAGATATAAGCCATCTTTGTACCATAAGGAATCATTTTTCCAACTAAATGTATCAGATGTACTAGGATCTTGCTGCAACTTTTGAATGAGTGTCCATACATCTTTGTCCTTCTTCCATTCATCTCTTGCTTCGGTTATCCAATCTGGTTGGATAATACAAATGGCACAAAGCAATGCTTCCACCTCTTCATTCTTTCTTGAGAGTGCATCTGCAACAACATTAAGCTTTCCTTTTTTGTAGATTATTTCAAAGTCATAACCTAACATCTTTGTGACCCATTTTTGCTACTCTTCTGATGATAGTCTTTGTTCCAAAAAGTGTTTAAGACTATCATGATCATTTTTTACCTTGAAGTGTCTTCCCATTAGGTAAGTTCGCCATTTCTTTAGTGCATGTAGTATTGCTAACATTTACTTCTCATAAATAGGTTTCTGTAAATACTTTCCTTTGATTGGACGACTTTCAAAAGCAATGGGTCTTCCTTCCTGCATTAAAACTGCACCAATTCCATTTCTCGAGGCATCACATTCCACAATAAAGGTTTTTGTGAAGTCTGGTGTAGCTAAGACCGGTGCTAGGCACATTGCCTCTTTAAGACGTTCAAAGGCCTTAGTTGCTTCGGGAGTCCATGAAAATGCATCTTTCTTCAATAATGTTGTTAGAGGTGCTGCTATTCTCCCATAATTCTTAACAAACTTGCGATAATACCCTGTTAACCCGAGAAATCCTCGCAAATGCTTTATGGTTGTGGGGACTTTCCATTCCTTAATGGCTTTAATTTTGTTAGGGTCTACCTTAACACCCTCGTGAGATACAATATGACCCAGATATTCCACCTCTTGTACTCCAAAGAAACATTTGGATGTTTTTGCATATAATTGTTTCTCCCCCAATAGTTTGAGCACCCTGTCAACATGTTGAACATGATCCTTCCAAGACCTGTTGTAGATTAGTATATCATCAAAAAATACTAGCACAAATTTTCTAAGGGTTTGAAAATGGAATTCATCAACCCTTGAAATGTAGAAGGTACATTGGTAAGGCCAAAAGGCATGACCAAAAATTCATAATGACCCTCATGAGTTCGAAATGCTGTTTTTGGAATATCTTCAGTCTTCATTCTAATTTGATGATATCCCGAACGAAGATCCAACTTGGTAAAATAAATTGCTCCATGTAATTCATCCAATAATTCATCAATCACAGGAATGGGAAATTTATCTTTAATGGTGAGTTTATTGAGCTCCCTATAATCCGGACACATTCGCCATGATCCATCCTTCTTGTGTACCAATACTACAGGAGCAAAGAAAGAACTTTGACTAGGTTGAATTATACCCGCCTCTAACATTTCTGCAATCATACGTTCAATTTCGCTCTTCTGGAAGTAAGGATATCTATAAGGCCTGATGTTTGGAGGAACACTTCCTGGAATCAAATGAACAGCATGATCATGATCACGAATAGGTGGGAGTCCTTTGGGAGTTTCAAACACCTTGGAATGATTGTCCAAGACTTGTTGGAGATCTGCAGAAACAGATGATTTTGATGTTGGAACTTCTAGTGAGCATAATTGTGCAATTACGCCTCGTTGTTCTTTCTTTAGAAGCTTTGTCATGCCATTAGAGCTTATTATCCTTCCTGGCTTCCCTTCAATACCCCGTAATTCGACTTCCTTTCCTTCTGAAAAAATTTTCAAGAAAAGTTCTTGAAAATTAAAAGCTACCGTCCCCAAAGATTGTAACCATTGTACTCCTAGTACAACATCAGCACCTCCCATAGGAATGGAAAGCATTGGACTAGTCAATACATATTCCCCCATGGTTAGCTTGATATTATGGCATTTTCTAGAGCAATTTATAGTTCCTCCATTTGCAACCATCACTTGACATTCTGGTGCTGGGTATAGGAAACAATTTAATTCCTTGGCTACCTTACAATGAATAAAATTATGGGTGCTACCTGAATCAATCAACACTATTACCTTTCTCTTCTTGATTTGTCATTTTATCTTGAGAGTTTGAGGAGTGGTAATTCCTACCAGTGCATTACACGATATGGTTGGATTCATTTCTTCCTCTTCTGGGGATGGTTCCTGGTGTATATCCTCTTCTTGTTCATTTTCTTCTTCCTCTTCACAATCTATGTAAAATAATTTCTTCTCAGCACACTTATGACCTTTAGTGTATTTTCTATCGCAATCGTAGCAAAGCCCTTTTTCTCTTTTTTCTTCCAATTTTTGTGGTGTCAACCTTGTAGGTTGTGGAAATCTAGGCGTAGCAACACTTCCTTCTTTATAGAATTGAGTGGTAGGCTTCCTTGTTGCCATAATTTTACATTCAACTTTTCTTGCCAACCCGAATGCCTTCTCCAATGAATCAGGTTCCAAAACGCGAACTTCATGTTGGATGTTATCCTTTAAAGTGCCTATGAAGAGATCAATCATGTGTTCCTCTGGAATATCAGTTACCCTTATATTCAATTTTTGGAAGTCCTCAATGTGCTCCCCCACTAAGCCCTTTTGTTTGAGATTTATCAATTGGCCAAAGAAGGTGTTGCTCTTTGTATCCTCATAATGTGCTATCATTTCCTCCGTAAAAATTGACCAAGTGACAATTTTTTTACGGGAGCAAAGCCATTGATACCATACAAATGTATTTTGTTCTAAATGTAAAGTTGCAATGCGTACCTTTTGTGTGTTTTGTACGTTATGGAGATCAAAATATTGCTCCATCCGTAGTATCCATGTTACAGGATCCTTTCCATCAAACTTCCTCATATCCATCTTTGGAATATGGTGGTTCTTCCCGCCAACATTAGAGTTTATGAAATCACAATTAACATTTATTTTGTTCTCATCATTAGGTTCTTCTACTATCTTTTCACCATTAGGAAACCTTTCTTGTATAAACTTTGTCAAACCTTCCATGTCTGCTTTTAGAAAATTCTTCATGTTTTCAATTTTCTCATCGATCTTAGCTTCCATGTCATCCATCTTAGATTCCATGCCAGCCTCCATGCCATCCATCTTAGCTTCCATGCCTTTCTTCAAACCGTCCATCTTCACTTCCACTCCATCCATCTTAGCTTCCATGCCTTTCTTCAAACCGTCCATCTTCACTTCCACGCCTTTCTTCAAAACTTCCATTTCATTTTTTGTTGCTCTTTGCGAGAGTGAAATTTGTTGCACTTGCTCTTGTAATTTTGATAGATCATGTTGCAATTCTTCATGTTCATGAGTCATAGTAGACCCTTCTGAAGGCTTAATGGGTGTTGAATTATTTTTACGGGGCATCTTTTAGAACCCAATACTGATATCTATTCTACAATATGCCCTTGGAATCAATTCAAATTGATTCTTCAAACAAGACTTATGCAATTTGCAAAAAAAATACACACCTTTTTCTTGCTTTTGAGGAGCTCGATATTTAAATTGGATTATCTCTGTGATTTTGAATCTTCAATATCTAAAATTTGGCCTTGACATAGCCCCTTGAATCTTCTTTCAAATTCCACAGGTATGACTAGATTTGGATTCTTCAAGACAAAGTTATTTCCAATCTCCCACAATGACCTAATTATGGACTGGTTCAGGAGAGCGAACTTGTACGACTTGCCGCGTGTCACTGTTTCATCTTTTAGCTCTGAAATTGATAGCAAAGAAACTACATTCTGTGCACTTGCAACCAATTTTTACAGCACTCCAATCCAATGCTCAAAGAGGGAGTTATGAAGATATTCCCATGATCACCTATTTCAGATGAAATTTAGGAGCCTGAAAAAGAACTACCTTCCACAGATCATATCTCCGAAAATATTGCGAACCAAGCTCTAAAATTTTGCGAAGAATTTCTTTAGGATTTTAGCTTTACACCCTGAAAATTTCAGATTTTGAACCTTCGTAGAAACAATTTTATAGTACAAATTCCACGATGACCTGTTTAGATTAAATTGAGGAGCCTGCAAAAAGACCTAACTTCCACAGATCATATCTCCGAAAATATTGTGAACCAAGCTCTGAAATATTTAGAAAAACTTCCTCAAGATTTCAGCTTCGCACCCTAAAAATTTCAGCTTCTGAAGCTTCGTAGAAAAAAGTTATAGCGAAAATTCCACGATGACCTGTTTGGAGCAGCGAAACCCTAGAATCCAAAGCTCTGATACCAAATGTTGTGTAACCAGCTCCAAAAAGAGAAGAAAAGAGATATAAACGTCTTAGAAATGAGCCACTTCGAGGGGGCAACCTCCAATACATTACATAAATGAAAAATTCTTGGATGATACAATTTACAAAACCTCCTTTCTATATATAGGAGTCCATGGGGCCATAATGTAATCCTCGTGGGCCACAATGTAATCCTAGCCGACCTAACAATAATAATTTAAGGGCACAATAATAACAAAATGGGGGTTACAAGGGTACAATAATAACAATAAGGGGGTTACACTAACAAAAATATGGGACTATACTAGTAATATAGGGACCTAACAAAGTATCAAAAATCCCTTTAATATTGTTGTGCGCTATCTTTGTGAAAAACATTTGGTTGGATTGTCTTTACAAATGTTCCTGTAGGTAACTTTTTGTGACAGTCCTGCAGAACTGTCACTCAGGGTTAATCTATCTCTTGCAGAATATGCTCTTGATAAAGAAACCATTTTGGAGGCTTTATTTCTCTTAAACCATCTACATGTTTGTTCCTTTGATCAGTTTGCAAATTATTTATGTCTAGCGAGGGAGGTGAGTCATTTAAACCATTTTTGTGTCTTTCCTGGCCATTTCTATTTTTTGCAAGGTGCCTACACAATTTCTGCCTTTAATCACTATTCTTTTGGAGTTGGACAACTCATTTTCATCAACAATGAACCTATGCTTGTCATAGTTTCCTTTAGGCAATTTTTTACCTCATGCTTGTCTCCTTTGATCCTTTATTAGGATCTTTGGCTGTAATTTTGAATCTTATGGCCTTTGCACTAATATTTCTGGTCCTTTTGCTGATACCCTTTGTCATATTTCTTCCTTTGGTGTAATGGAGTATTGGTTTTTATGTTTGCCTCTTTTGATCCCTTTAAGACCTCTGATTTTACCTTTTGATGAGGTGGAATTAGTGTCTCTTTGCCAAACCCTAGAGGATAGCTTGAAACTTTTTGAAGCCATCTGCTGTTATGAAGGAGACTCTTTGTCATTATTTGACCATTTTTGTCCATCTCCCCAAACTCCTAGGTTTTAGGGCTACTTAGGAAAAAGTAAATAGTGTTGTCTTCTAAGTTCTCTTAAACTTCTCAAAACTCATTAATTATTTCTAAAAGCCTTCAATGAGAATTTGAAGGAGTTGAGGTGGAATTTTCCCTTGTAACCCTAGTATTGATTCCTTGTTTGGTCAAAGTTGTCACAAATGATGATTCTCATCAAACATATGATTGCTACTTTCTTCTTGCTATGAATGGTCTTCTTAAGATGATTTTCTCTTTTACCTTACTCATTGCTAGTCTGATGGCTATTTGATCCTCTTGCAGAACTGTGAGCAAAGGGTAGTTGTCCCCTTGCAAGATTCATGCTTTAGGCCAAAAATCCTTCCTTGAATAACCTTTTTGATTAGTTTGGACAAGATCACCTATTCCTTTCTTCTTTGAATGCAATTTCTTCATACAGGAAAAACAAAGTTTGTAGGGCACCAAATCCACCCTATGACTTTGTGAAACCCTAGGTGACCTAGTGGAAGCTTTCTAGGACTTGGCTTTTGGACTAAGACCTAGAATTTGGGATCATCAAGTGTAAGATAAGGTTCATGATAATCTGATGTATTGAAGATCCAAAATCCAATGTACTTGATTTATCTAAAGAGTCTACAGAGATAGTTTGAGACCATCACTATTTGGGAGTATTTTGGGATACACAACAAAGCTGTTTGATTGGTAGGCTTAGGTAGCAGTGGGGGGGTTTCTAGGAAAAAAAAAACAAAGGATTTGGGTCAAAGATTATTGGATATAGACAAAATGAGTGACATAAGCCTCTAATGGGTTTTCTAGGACTGGTAAGTAGAGCTGGACATGATGGAAAGATGAAATAGTGAAAAATTATCTTTAAGGATGATGAAGGCAGTGAGATTTCTAGAACTCACAATGTCTATAAAATTTGTTTCTAGAAATCTAGGGAAATCATTTAGTCATCTATGAGGGAAAAAAATAATGATGACTAATAGTGGCTCCACTTGGGGAGGGCAGCTCTTTTCAGGAGGTGTCCAAAAATTCAGATTTATGGCTTTATGGAGAGCAGTGCCTCATCCATTGGGCATATTTTTACCTCTTTTTATTTGCTGATGTTTGCTTGAAGCTAAGATCTCAACAATCTGAAAGACATGATTAAGTCAACTTCATCTCTACCTACCCAACCTACTTGCCTATCATTTTTTTCTTCTTTAGGTGCATTTGGACTAGCAACCTTGACATATTTTTGTTTTTGAAAGAAAAATAAACTATCTACTTATACCATATGTCTTCTTGGAGCTCAGATTATGCTGATGAACTCCTTTGATTATCTACCTATAATATTCAACTGTCAAGGCTAAACTTTTTGACAAGATTTATTCACTAAGCTACAAACATGAAATTGAAAACATGGCTAAATAAGGATTAGACAATCTGATTGACCATGGGTTTGAGGCATAAAAACAAGCTTCACACAAATGTTATTTTTGTACAAAATAAGACTAGAAAAATCAGGGCTAGGATACATTGTTTGCTACTCATCCCTATTTTCCTCTTTGGTTCTGTTTTAGGCATGTGGAAACAATATCTTTCTACCTAATCTATCTTTTGACAAGTCAAGATTGAATAATTTAACCCACTATCTTTCACTAACTTATCAACAATAAATTTAAAACATGTTTCAGCCATGATTAGGCTAGATGACTGAAACAAGGCTCCTTTACACACTAGTAGTGGTATTTAGACTTACACACTTTCAATAGTTCTATTTTTTTGGTATGGGGCTTTACCTCTTTACAAATCTGCCCTCTTTTCCATTTTTTTGCTTTGTATTTTTTTTGTGATTTCTGTTGATTAGCGGTTGTCATTGATGTCAACCCAAGCAACACCAGGGGCTACCCAAATATTGCATAAGAATTTTGACCTACCAAATTACTATATTCTGGGTCAATAATGTTTTTGATGGTTTCTTCTTGTTGAGATGTTTCCGTTGATATATGGCACGCCACATAATTATTCACGGTTTGAGAGATATTCATGTTTGAAGTTTGTAACCCCAGTTAGTGGGCTAAAACCCCATGGAGTTGTGGCATGGGTCATTGAAAAGTCATAATTAATATTTTTTAAGCTCCGAAAATCCCTCCCACGTTCACTTTTTGAAGCCCCTCTCAACCTAAGCATTTATATAAATTGTGATCCTCATATCCTGCTTATGGAAGGGATTTCGTCATCTTAAACAGGTCATTGTGGCATTTTCGCTCTCACGTTTTTTATACGAAGTTTAAGAAGCTGAAATTTTTATGGGATGAAGCCGAAATCGTGAGGAAGCTCCTATGAAAATTTTAGATCACGGTGCACAACATTTTTGGAGATATGATCTGTGGAAGTCAATGTTTTTGCAGGTTCCTGAAATTCATCTCAAAGAAGTGACCTTGGGAAAATTTTCATAACTCTCTCTCTGAGTATTAGATTGGAATTTTGTAAAAATTGGAAGATAGTGCATGGAATTTTTTTTTCTCTCTATCAATTTTAGAGCTGAATGAAGAAACAATGACATGTGGCACTCCGTACAAGTTTTCTCTACTGAAACAGTCCATAATTAGGGCATTGTGAGAGATTTGGCATAAATCTCCCTTGAAGAATCCAAATTGGTTCAAACCTATGGAATTGGAAAGACGACTCAGAGGAATACTACAGGACCGAAAATCAGATATTGAGGATCTGAAATAATAGATATACACTAGATTTAATCTTGAGATCCTAGAAGGAAAGAAAAAGCTAGATCATGTGTTGTCAAGGGCTGCAAAGGACCAGAATTTATAGGGCAGCAAATCAAAGAAAGGTGCAATAGAGGGTAGCATGCCAAGAGCAGCAACCAAGGTGCAGAACAACAACAATAATTTCATCACATGAAGTCTTCAAGTGGGCAGCACTGCATACAGTCACTACAAAGGTGTCATTGTACTAAGTCATTGTAAATACATTATTGTAAAAATTGTTCTAGTGTCTATCTGCCAAGAGTTGAAGAGGCAGTGTCGGGAGCTCTAGGATCATCATTAGGTGGTTGTGTCATAGTTGGGGTTATGGTCTAGTGTGTCTTCTTCTTCTACATCATTCTATATCATTATAAAATAGACCATTTTCCCTGGTACGGGAGTCCATTCTTCTTTTATTCTTCTATAGGGTGGTAGGGTGGTGCTAGGGTGAGTTGTAGCCCATTGGGTGTTGGAGCATCCATTCAATTGACTACTGAAGAATCTTGGGTGTTGGAGTGTCCATCCAGTGGGAGCTGGAGAAGAATGATTTTCTAGATTCTAGGAAGTTGGAGCTTTATTTTCAATTGGAGTTGAATATTAAAGAATTATTAGAAAAACATTAGGTGGTTTTTGTCCCGGAGTGGTTTTCCACCTTAAAAACTATGTGCATTTGTGTTCCTTTTTTTTTCTGCTATCCTTGTATAAACACTGATAATAATTGAAGATTAACTAATGCTCTAGTTGAAAGGAATATTGATTCACCCCCCCCCCCCTCAGTATTTCCAACAATTGGAATCAGGACTTGGTTCCTTCAATAGAAGTTTAACAGCTAGAAGGAGGTCATGGAGCATGTTGAGATTCAACAAGATGATGAGCTTAGTGAAAAGAGTCACCTTCACTAAGTGTGCCCGCAGGCTATTTTTGGCGCAAAGTCTATTTTTAGACATGTTGATCATATTCTATGAGTTGCACGATGCTATTTGTGGATGGTTGGTCAAGTTGGAAAAATAGATGGACTTCTATTTTTAGACATATTGGGCGTAGTCTATTTTTAGACTTCCAGTGTAAAAATAGATATGTCGAATATTATTAGCTCTTAATAATATTTGGACTCTAAACATTATCTTATTCTCTTGGAGCACTTCAGATAAGTGCACAGATGTGGCACAACAGCTGACATAAGTAATTACACTATTCCTAAGGGTTTATTGGAGCTACTTCATGGAGGACTTCGGTTAGAACTCATGTGACAGAGTTTGGTGGAGTTGGAGAAGTAGTTGGTGGAGATGTATTTAGTTTAACTCAGTTAGACTTAGTTGAGCTAGTTGTATCTAGTCTAACTGATTGATACACTAGTGAGAGTGGTGTGAATTAATCAGTTAATTAATTCAATAAATAATAACTCATTAATTAACTGAAGAATACATCAGTTAACTACAGTGCATGGCAGTTTCAGTGGAGACCAGTGGAGAGATAGGTGAAAGGGCAAGTGTGACTATCAGTTGTGACTATAGTGATGCATTGATTGCATCCAACACTTAGTGGAGATGCCAATGAGGATTGCGTGAGTAAGGATGGAGAAATTCGAGTTCATTCAAATCCATTCTTCATTAGGGATTGCACAGTAGAGGCAGACTAGCCAGTTGACGAGAAGACTATTATACGAAATATTCTTAGAACATTATCAGGGAGATTCAACCCAAAGGTATCGGTCTTAGAATACAGTGCAAATATGGACAAAATTATCAAAGAGGAATTACATGGAGTTCTCATAGCATATGAGATGAGACTTGATGAAGAAGAGGGTACTTCACATCTAGAAACTGCGTTCGTTGCATCTTAGAAAACCAATAAGGACAAACAAACTTCAATTGAAAAGACATGCACCTGCAAGTGTGAAGAAAAGGGAGATGATGAAGAAGGTCTTTCAAATGAAGAATATGCTTACTTTACGAGAAAACTAAAAATTTGTAAGGGAAAATTCAAATTTAAAATTCCATTGATATGTTTCGGCTGTGCTGAGGTTTGGAATTTCGCAACAAAATGTCCGAACATAAGTGATGGCAACTCAAAAGGAAAGAAAGGCTTTTATAAATTCAACAAGCAAGGATCCAAAAGGAACTTTCTCTCTAAAGAAGATAGCTCATCATCCGATGAAGACAATGACAGTGAAGAAGAAGCCAATAAGAGAGTATTGTTTATGGCCAAGCACAATAAACAAGAGGTATCAAACAATGAAGAAGAAGGATTGACCATATAAGAATTTTCTAAGGAAGCAATCAAACTTATAAAAGAGCTCAAGGCAGAGAAGATCTATTCCAATACTCTTGAAGAACAAGTTCAAGGTCTCAAAATTGAAGTTGAAGAATACAAATGCATTGAAGAGTCACTTCAAAAGAAGTTGGAAGAAAGAAACCAAGAAAAGGAAGAATTAGAAGCCAAAGTAGTCTCGCTGCGTAAGGAAGTGAAGAAAGGAAAAACTATCCAAAACTATGCCAACAACTCAAGGGCATTGGAATAAATCATCAACAATCAATGATCTTACAATGACAGAACTAGCATTGGTTACAAAGAAGAAGAAGCAGGACCTTCTACAACAAAATACAATGAACCCATGAGATCTGACATGCATGTAGAATTCATTGGACAATATTCACAAGAATAGCCTTGGAAGACAATTCCTCGATGAAGATTTCCATCTAGGTACCAAAATATTTTTTATGGCTACTGTTATTCACATGGAAAATTTGGTCATAAAGCTGTAGAATGTCGCACGTACGCCAAGAACGAATACAATTCCAGAAGATCCGTCAAATATGAACCTCCCAGGGCTCAACGAAACATCAATAGGTTTGAACATTTAAGAAATAATATTTAATGTTACAAATGTCGAAACTTTGGACACATAGCCAGAGAGTGCAGACTTGAAAATCCTCCAGAAGATTCTTCAAAGCCACAGAACGAACAAACATGGAAGAAGAAGAAGACTGATACATGTGCTCTTACTCTCAAGGCTCAAAACAATAAAGATGTGTGGTATGTTGATAGCGGTTGCTCAATGCATATGACTGGAGATAGAAATAAATTTGTATCTCTGAAAGAGAAGAAGGATGGAACCGTGTCCTTTGGAAATGATGGATCTTCAAATGTTATAGGATCGGGTACTGTCACCCTCGGAAGAAAAGATGCTCTAGCCAAGAATGTTCTATTGGTTGAAAACATGAATCAAAATTTGCTTAGTGTTGGACAAATGTGTGATCAAGGACATGCAATACTATTAAATTCCACAAAATGTGAAATTAGGAAAGGAAGGTATGGTGAAATTGTGGCTACAACAAGTCGAGCTCCAAACGACATATATGTTCTACATGAAGCAACTAAAGCATGCCTAATAGCTAAAGAGGATGATATAATATTTGGTAGCAATGATGATTTGGGTCAAGAATTTGGTGGAGGACTTCGCTAGAACTCATGTGACAGAGTTTGGTGGAGTTGAGCAGTAGTTGGTGGAGTTGTATTTAGTTTAACTCAGTTAGACTCAGTTGAGCTAGTTGTATCTAGTCTAACTGATTGATACACTAGTGAGAGTGGTGTGAATTAATTAGTTAATTAATTCACTAAATAATAAATCATTAATCAACTAAATAATACATCAATTAACTACAAGGCATGGCAGTTTCAGTGGAGACCAATGGAGAGATAGGTGAAAGAGCAAGTGTGACTATCAGTTGTGACTATAGTGATGCATTGATTGCATCCAACACTTAGTGGAGATGCCAATGAGGATTTCACAGTGCAAGCTTGGTGAATCTGAGTTCATTCAGAGCCATTCTTTAGCAGGTATTGTGCAGTAGAGGTAGGCTAGCAGGTGGCAATGATCGGTGCATGGATTTGCAAGATCGGGCCTGATTAGTGTGTAGCGATTGTATTGTACTGAGAGCTTGATATGATTAGATTTTTAATAGGATTGTTACATGATCTATATGAAATATATTATATATAGATATTTTGGGTTTTCAGCTTAAGGCTTTCCCATTAAACAACTGTGTTAATGTGTGTGAATTTTTATTGTTTCATGTGTGCATTGCAATTGATTTAATTTCCGCATGTGATGATCAATGGTGGAATAGATTCTGTATTGTGCATGAAGTTAAAATAGCATGTGATTAGGAGAATATTGGATATATAACACATAAGTTATATAATTTCTACATGGTATAAAAGCAGTATTGATCATTGGAGCAGATTGCAATTATTGAAGTGGTTTAGTTTTGTGCTGGTGGAATTCGAATTTGCTACAATGTTTTCTTGGTGTCGAAGTTGAGAATTCATTGAAATGTCTTTCAACATGTTTTGATTGGAGTATGCCCTTGATGGAAGCTTGAATTATATTGCATGGAAGGATAGGATGGATGATAATGGGTTGAAGGAGTTCATAGATGCTGATATTCCAAAGCCTAGTCCTAGCGATGCAGCCGCACTTGACGCATGGAAAAAGAAGGTAGCGAAGTGTCGAAGAATTCTGTTGGAAGGTGTGAAGGATGACATAGTGTCTAGCCTTCACGGTAAAGCTAATCCATTCTTAATGTGGAATTATTTGACAGAATTGTTCCAAAGAAGAAGCGACCAGAGGAAGTTGGTGCTTAAAGACAAGCTCAGGAAAATAAAAATGGAGAAAGGCGACAGTATACCAAAATACATCACGAAGTTTGTCCACTGCAAGGATGAGCTGGGAAGTGTGGGGGTTACTGTAGATGAAGAGGAATTGGTGAGCTTGGCTCTCCTTGGGCTTCCAAAGAGTTGGCATAGCTACGAGGACTCTGTCAATGGTCAGGAGAAACTGTCGAGATGGGAGCGACTTTGGTCGGATCTTGTGGAGGAGGAGATAAGGGGGGGTACCGGGGATGGATCTTCATCGAAGAATTAAGATGAAGAAAATTGCGCTTTGGCTGCCAAAGCAAGGAAAGGGAAGGGAAAGAAAAATCCTTCTCAATCCAGTGCGAAAGGCAAGAAGCAGGACTTGTCCAAGGTGAAGTGCTTTCACTGTCACCAACATGGACATTACGCCACTAATTGTCCACAGAAGAAGAAAAATAAGCAGGCTGCTGGATTTGCAGCTGGAGAGGCCTTAGCCTCGTAGTTTGAGCTGGATTTTTTGCTGATCACATGCTTTGTTTTAAGTGTGATGGGATCAGTGTGGTTTCTCGACAGTGGTGTGTATTTCCCTATGACCGGAGACAAATATTTGTTTAGTGATCTGGATGAGAAGGATCTTGGCCGAGTGCACATCGAGATGGGCGATGATGGTAGATACAATGCGACTGGTATCGAGACCATTTCCTTTGAGAGGGAGTCTGGAAAACCTTTCATCTTGAAGGATGTCATGCATGTTCCAGGATTGAAGAAGAATCTAATCTCTGTGGCGATGTTGGAAGACAAGGGTTATGATGTTGTTTTTAGCGAGGGAAAAGCCTTCCTGCGCAGTAAAACAACTAGTGAAACCCGAAGGATAGGGATTCAAGTTAAGAATATTTATCAATTATAGGTAGATGGATGTGCAAAAATGGTAGGCAAAGTATAAGGAGTGGTGAGCCAGGATGAGGGCGAAGTTTGGCATAGGAGATTGGGCCATCTTCACCATGGAGCTTTGAAAATTTTGCAGCAGATTTCTATCGGGCTTCTCAAGGGTACACTTGTGCAGTCAGATCAGTGCAAGGGATGTACTTTGGGAAAATTTGTGAAGACCACTTTTCATGAGAAGGATAGTCGCGCCACGACGATCCTTGAGAGAATTCACACAGACATGTGTGGACCTTTCTCAGTAGCTTCAACAGCAAAGCATAGGTATTATGTGATATTTGTTGATGACTTTTCTCGTAAGTGCTGGATATTCTTCATGCAGAAGAAGAGCAAGACATACTCAAATTTCTGTGAGTTCAAGGTGCTGGTTGAGAAAGAGTCGGGGAAGTAGGTGAAAGCTTTAAGGAGCGATAATGGTGGTTAATACATCTATGGAGAATTCAAAGAATTTTGCAGTGCAGAAGGAATTCAAAGAGAACTCATAGCGCCTCATAACCCACAATAGAATGGGGTCGCGGAGAGAAAGAATAGAACGATCGTGGTGCAACACGGGCGATGTTGCATGATTAGGGCCTTCCCATACACTTGTGGGCTGAAGCATGCAACACTGCGGTTTATGTGGAAAACCGTTGTCCTCATAGAGTACTTGGCATGAGTACACCCAAAGAGGCGTTTTCTGGTAAGAAGCCTGATATTTATCATTTGAAGATTTTTGGCTCACCTGTTTACATTCATGTGATGAAGGATGCCAGGAAGAAGCTGGAGTAACCACAGAGGTTGGGATATTTGTGGGGTACACAGAAACACCCCACAATTATTGTGTGTATTTTCCAGACAGTCGGATGACTGTTGTGTAACGGGATATCAAATTTCATGAGGAGAAAGCCATGAAGTTGTCGCTCGAGAGGGAGCTACACTTGCATGCAGATGATGAGATACTTGTTCCTAAAGATGAGCCTCGGGATGTGGATCAGCCATAAGAGGAGGTTCATGGAGTGGAATAAACCACTCATGCAGTGCCAAACATCAGAGGGCGGAAGTGCACTACAGAAGCTGAGCGACTGAATCTTGATGCAACACAGAATGTAGGAGCAACTACCTCACAGCGTAGACAAAGATAGTCACCTGACCAATTTACTGGATACATGGCTCTGATGAGAAAGTTTATCATGAAAGAACCATCTTATTTCGAGGAAGTTGTGGAGGATCTCGCATGGGTAGATGCCATGGTGGAAGAGTATGATTCGATTGTCAGAAACAATGCATGGGAGATTGTCCCAAGGTTGGAAGGGAAATAAGTGGTAGGTTCGAGATGGATCTACAAAGTGAAGCAAGCTACTGATGGGAGCGTTGAGAAGTACAAGGAAAGATTTGTTGCCCAGGGCTTCTCATAGATCGAGAGGATTGACTATGAAGAAACCTTTGCACCTGTCGCAAGGTATTCTTCCATACAGACCATCCTTGCTCTCTCAGTGCAGACGGGTTGGCACATTCATCAGATGGATGTGAAGACTGCATTCCTCAACGGAGTCATTGAGGAGGAGGTGTAAATTGAGCATCCTGAAGGATTTGAAACCTTCAGCAGTGAGTCGCATGTGTGTAGGCTCAAAATAGCGCTGTATGGGCTGAAACAAGCACCTCATGCTTGGTACACACGGATAGGCAGTTATTTCACTAGACTTGGTTTTGCCAAGAGTGAGGCGGATCCGAACCGATACCAGATTGTGGTGGAGGGTAAGTTGCTGATCATTTTACTTTATGTAGATGATTTGATACTAACAGGTGATGAACTGTTGATACACTCATGCAAGGCAGATTTTTTAAAGGATTTCGAGATGAAGGACTTGGGCCTCCTTCATTATTTCCTGGGATTGGAAATTTGGTAGCAGAAGGGTGGACTGTTTGTGTCTCAAGGCAAGTATGCTCAGGAGATACTAGAGGAGTTTCACATGCAAGGCTACAAGCCTATCGACACTCCTCTTCTTGGTGGTTGGAGGAAAGAGGATGCTACATCGGTAGAGGTAGTGGATTCCACTGTTTATCGACAGTTGGTTGGTTCTCTCATGTATCTAGTCAATACACGACCGGACATATGCTATGCTGTTAACCAACTTTCACAATTTATGGTTAAGCCTACCAAGCTCTTTTGGAAGGCAGGCAAGCATGTCTTGAGATATCTCAGGGGCACATCAGGATATGGATTATGGTACAAATAGTCGGATGAGTTGAAGCTGCATGGCTTCACGGATGTAGATTGGGTAGGGAGCCCAACGAGGAGAAAGAGCACATTTGGAGGGATATTCAGTATCGTATCTATAATAGTTTCTTGGTATAGCAGGAAACAAAGATCTGTGGCACTCGGTTCAGCGGAGGCAGAGTACATGGTAGCAAGTTTGGCTACATGCGAGGCTATATGGATGAGGAAGATCCTGGTTGGGTTGTTCAGTTCACACTTAGATCCTACTGTGATATATTGTGATAATCAGAGTTGCATTAAACTCTCTGTTAATCCAGTATTTCATCATAGATCTAAACATATTGACATCTGGTACCATCATATCAGAGATTGTGTGCAGAAAAAGATCATGTTGCTTTCTTACATTCCTACGGAGGATCAGGATGCAGATATTCTGATGAAGGCGTTCACTAGGAGCAAATTCGAATAACATAGAGACAGGATCGGGGTGGCAGATAATCCATATCTTGTTGAGAGGGAGTGTTGAGATTCAACAAGATGATGAGCTTAGTGAAAAGAGTCGCCTTCACTAAGTGGGTATGCAGGCTATTTTTGGCACAAATTCTATTTTTAGACATGTCGATCATATTCTATGAGTTGTAGATGCTATTTGTGGATGGTTGTTCAAGTTGGAAAAATAGATGGACTTCTATTTTTAGACATATTGGGCAGAATCTATTTTTAGATTACCAGTCTAAAAATAGATATGTCGAATATTATTAGCTCTTAATAATATTTGGACTCTAAACATTATCTTATTCTCTTGGATCACTTCAGTTAAGTGCACAGATGTGGCACAACAAATGACAAAAGGAATTACACTATTCCTGAGGGTTTACTGGAGCTATTGCATGGAGGACTTCAGTTAGAACTCATGTGATAGAGTTTGGTGGAGTTGGAGAAGTAGTTGGTGGAGTTGTATTTAGTTTAACTCAGTTAGACTCAGTTGAGCTAGTTGTATCTAGTATAACTGATTGATACACTAGTGAGAGTGGTGTGAATTAATTAGTTAATTAATCCACTAAATAATAAATCTTTAATCAACTGAAGAATACATCAGTTAACTATAGTGCATGGCAGTTTCAATGGAGACCAGTGGAGAGATAGGTGAAAGGGCAAGTGTGACTATTAGTTGTGACTATAGTGATGCATTGATTGCATCTAACACTCAGTGGAGATGCCAATGAGGATTTCACAGTGCAAGCTTGGTGAATCCAAGTTCATTCAGAGCCATTCTTCAGCAGGGATTGCGCAGCAGAGGCAGGCTAGTAGGTGGCAATGATCGGTGCATGGATTTGCAAGATCGGGCCTGATTAGTGTGTAGTGATTGTATTATACTGAGAGCTTGATATGATCAGATTTGTATGAGGATTGTTACATGATATCTATGACATATATTATATACATATATTTGGGGTTTTCAGCTTTAGGATTTCCCGTTAAAAAGTTGTGTTAATGTGTGTGAATCTTTATTGTTTCATGTCTGCATTGCAATTGATTTAATTTCCGCATGTGATGATCAATGGTGGAGTAGATTCTGTATTGTTCATGAAGTTAAAATAGTGTGTGATCAAGAGAATCTTGGATATATAACACATAAGTTATATAATTTATACATGGTACTGATCCTATGTGAAGCTAGATTTCAAGTTTCAAAATTTAGAGAGGCTGAAAGTGTTTAGGACTATTTCTGAAGGTTGACCTCTCTTAATGCTTGGTACTTATTACAATATATGAATGGGTTCATAATCTTCTTAGGGTTGGTGTGAAGCAAATATAGGAAGCCAAATGAGTGCTAATGAAGTAATAGGCCTACTGGAGGCTAGTGGAGTTTCCAGGTGGATATTTTTTGCTATTTTAAGGATGTATGTTTATGGTCCACCACCAATAAATGACAAGAAACCAATCTAAGGGTGTTTTGGGGTTTTCTGAGTCTCTTAAAGTTTGTGAGAGTGTCCTATAACTGAGTCATCATTTTTCTAGGATGATAAAACAAATAGATTTTACTCTTTGGCTGATAGTGTGTGTTCTTAATGATTTGATAAGGGTATCTGAAGTCCCAAGGGTTACTTAGTCTGTCACTAACTTAGAATGTCCATCATGATCACCATTGTGTTAGTTTGGTGATGGGGTAGCAGACAAACCATTAGATACTATCAGTCAAATTTATAAGCTCAACAGAAGGTTTAAATGAGTCTATAGGAGTTTTCTAGGCAACTGTATGCTCAAAAGGTCCCACCGTGATTGCCAGAATGTTAGTGTGGTGATGAGATGGCAGATTAATCACTAGATACTCTTTAACAAGGGATTTTGGAGTCCTAAGGGATACTTAGATTGTCACTAACTCAGAAGGTTCCACCGTGATCGCAAAAATGTTAGGGTGGCAATGAGGTGGTAGATTCACTAGATTTTCTAAGTCAAATTGAGGGTCTAAAGAGTCTTAATAGGTATTCAGGAAAATATATACTTAGAAGGTCCCACCGTGATCACTAGAATGTTAGGGTACTGTGATTTGGCATATTGGTAGACCAAATGATAGGGTAACATGGAACCAAGCTTTGGAGTCCGAGGACCTAGCCTTCCTGGACTCAGAGAGGGATCTTTCTATTGGGTGCAAAGGATGTGTTCTTTTTGCTCTAGGGTTTTGATTTTAGGCTAGTTGTTAAGTGTAGGATTTTTTGATTGTTTTGGTTGGGTAAGATGGTAAAATGGAATAGGTGGAGTGAGAGTCTATCAAATCCATTGGGCTATGGAGTCAAGTGAAAGTCAAGGGTGTCTAAATGATGAAACAAAGTGTGTTTCAAGGCCAATTTAGCAAGGTTAATGGATCCTTAAGGTGATGTATGAGGTGTAATGAACATCAAGTCTAGGAAAAACTAAGAGATCTTAAACATATATAGTTAAAAGCTACAACTCATGAGGCAGGGAAAACCATTAAGCTCAATGAAAATTACTTAAACTGATAAACATATAAGATAAACATTACAGTGAAACATAGAGAACATAAGAGCTTCTAACTTTAGAAATTCACCTTCAGATTTTGGAAAAACACATAAGACAATACAAATAACTCAATTTATGGAGAGGTAACTCCTAAAAAACATATATCAAGTTATTGGGAATTCTGAAACAAGTTTGTAAGCATGGACAAAGGGAAATATTGAATGAGACCTCTTTAACTTAACCTAACAATCAATATTTCATAGAAAGGCTTCAAGATAGGGTTTTGAAAACTTCAAATAAGCAGGGCATACCATGAATCATACTTGTAAGCTAGCATACTAACCATACATGAAGAAAAAACAAGTTTTGGTGGACCTAAGGAGCAATCAATAATTCCTTAAGATGGCCAAAAGAGGAAAACATCAAATCTATAACAAACAGGAGGTTTGAGGTGCCTCAAAGAACATATCTCAACCTATACTTTTCTATTTTATAGCAGCCAAGAAGAATGAAACAAAATGAGAACAAGAAAAAATTAGCAAGTTAAGAATACATCACCATTCACCAAGCTATGGAATCCTGCAAACAAGCTTCTCCATGATCAAGCCAAACAAGCCATTCATCCACTTCACAAAACCAATTTATTTTCCAAGCTCATAAAACCACATATATTTCTCTTCAAGCTTTTCAAATGCCAAAAAAATACATAGGGGTCTCATGCTCTATTTATGGAGCAAATGAGGACTAAAACCCTAAATGTGGTAGGAAAATGTCAAATATGGTCATAAATATCATTTATGGCCAAGAGACCATGCAAGGCCCAAGGCACATAATATCCTAAGAAACAAATGCCAAAATAACTATTTGCACCTAATTCTAGCTTAATTTGCCTCAAAAAAATCAAAAAGATCTATTTGCAATAAATGAGTGTGTTTTGTTGACTTTTGGTCCAAAACACACTAGGCAGCCTTTGTGCGTAGCGCCACTTCAACAGAAATATGGTCTCTTGCAACTGAGTTTTGGACCCCTTCCCGATACCAGATTTGGATCCGTGATGGCTCGTTGGAAAGCTCGATGAGTATAATTTCTAGAAATTCTTGAGTTGTTCTGAGTGGATGAAATTTACCTATTCAAAAATCAATTTCCCCAACACTGCTCTGTGCGTAGCACCTAGTCTGAAAATGAGGTAGAAAGGTCAAATTTTTGATGTTTTTTGACCTTTTGAGGGGGTAAAAATGCTCCAAATGATTTGAAAGTTGGTGATAAGACTGTTGGTGATGTGAGAAATCAAAAAATGCAAAATTTTTGAGCTGAGGATGCACCAATTTTGTGCGTAGCACCTAGGGTGCTGTGCATAGAGGGGTCAACATTTGGAAAAAACAAAATTTTGTTCAATTTGCCTCAAAATTTGTGGAGAGGTCCCTCAAGGGGTCTTGGACACCTATTTGAGAAGCCTCAACCAAAATTCCAAGGTTTTCATGCACTTTTTCTTATTTTAGTTCTTCTATCTCCATGAGGTCCTTCTTCAGTTTGGCACAAGCAAGCATGTTTTTCCTTGCATAATGCTTGGTCATTTTCTTTTGTAGAGCAAGGTCTCTTTTCACCTTCTTGAAATGCTTGTGCTCCTCCTTGTAATATTTAATAAAACCTTCTGCCAAGTCAAAGTCTCTTTCCCACTCCTGGAGCTTTGCATCTTTCTCCCAGAGAAGCAATCTAGTGGTCATCTCCTTGTCCTCATTTCCACTGTCTAGATCAATGAATTGAGGCCCTTGAGAAGTCTTCTTGATCCTTTTGCTTATCCTTACCTTTACCTTCTACTCACCTTTGTCCATCTTTTCCTTGCCTTTTTCTTTGTGCTTGATAGTTGGAGGAGAGATGGCCCTTTGCCTTTTTGAGGTAGCGAACACATCCCTTTTTCCTCTGTGATAGGTGCATGTGAGAGGAGTGATGAGGGTGCCTTGATCTTTGGTGAAGTCACAAGCCTTTTGTCTTTGTCATGGCTTTCATGAGTCACTTCATGCTCCATTGGGTTACTTATTTCTTGACCTTTAGCCTCCTCATCATCATTGTCTTCCTCACTATTTTATTCGCTGTCATCTTGGCCTTCAAACTGATCACTACCCTCCTCCCTTGCCTAATTTTGGCTCTGTCCTTCACTACGGTCCTCTTCTTTGTCACTTTCTGCATTGTCCCTTTGGATTTATTGGTCATTCAGAGGCTGATTTGTGTTATGACAGTCATGAAAATTGTCATGAATGTCATGACTATTTCCTTGGCTGCCTTTCTCATCATGGAATGTATTATTTTTGCTATTGCTGTGGTCACTACCTTCATCTTCAAACTCTGTTTCAGCCTCATAATTTTCCTGTTCTTGTTCTTCAATTTCTTCATCATCTCCTTCTGTTTCCTCAGGATCATTCTCTTCATTTATTTTAGCACTGTTTTCACTATCATTGTGCTCATTGTCATGCTCAAGCACATCTTCCTCTTGGCTGTCTTGTGCACTCTCTTTCTGACTGCTTTCCTCATTGTTTTCTTCATAATCCTCTTGGTCCTCACCCTGTTCATCATCAACACCTTTTTCTGCACTTGAGATTGTTTTATGGGTGTCATCACTATCATTTTTTTGCTCAAATTCATCACTGTCTTTCCCTTCATGGCTGCCATGTTCATCCTCCTCCTCCATATCATCATCATATTCTTCATTATGCTCTGTAATTGCCTCACTATTTTCTTCACTTTCCTCATCATCTTATTTCTCTTCATTGCTACTGTCATCATATTCTTCTTCATTTAACTATGTTTATTCCTCACTATTTTCTTCTCTTTCACTGTTATTTGTTTGTTCTTCATGGCTACTGCCATCATATTCTTCCTCAACACTGCTGTCCTCTTCTTTTTCTTCATCTAACTCTGTTTCTACCTCACTGTCCTTTTCCTCTCCATTGTCATCTGTTTTCTCCGCATTAGAGCTATTGTCAGCTCCTTTTTCATCATTACCACTATTATCCTCTTCATTTGATGCACCAGGAGGAGAAACATGAGGTAAATTTCCTTGTGGAGAAGGCATAGGTGGAGATGATGGAGGAGTGGAGGTAGGTGGGTGTGAAGTGGAAGGAAAATTTTGCTGAATGAAGGCTTGGGGATTTGCAAATACATCATCTGAGATAAAAACTTCCCAAGGGATTCCTTGCTCCTCCAGCTGGTGTAAAACAATCATCTTAACCAAGGAGTGGTGAAAAAGGCTCTGCATTTGGTGGGCATAACTCCTCTTCTTGACCACCGAAGCCATTCTGTAAATGCTCCGGTAGAGATAGTATGGTAGGTTTAGAAATTTAACACTGGAGAAGTGCAGTAGAAGCCTTATGTGATAAGAATAAACCCTAGAGTACCTCCCCTCACAGGTGAAGTACTTGATAGTCTACCTCATTAGTAGGGCATACCTCTCTAGCAAGTGGGAGAAGGGGAAAACAACCTTGCAGCCTTGTTGACAGCTAGGTTTGAGGTAGGGCTCATAATAGCTTAAGTCCAATTTATTATGTTTAAACCATCTCTCACCAATATATGGTATTCCTGTGGCTTTAGTAATGGATTCAGATGAGAGTTAAAAATTCACTCTTGCTAGGTTGACTTGGTGGTTTTGTAGGCTAAGAATGAACAACCTAGTCAAGTCTGAGTGGCTTTGGCCTTGTTTAACCCTCTCACAAAACTGATAACATCCAACATATTGAAAACATGCAAGGATCATGGGAGAAGATGTGATTTGAATGGTGTGTAAGGGCTCAAACCTATTAACCCTTCCTCCCTTGTGCTTTGGCTTGATAGGCCTCTGGCCTTCATCACTGCTAGTATGGATTTCTTCTTCAGACATGGTGACTAGTAAAGAAGAAAGGGATTTCAAACTTGTTGAGAACTTTTAGGTCTAGAGAGGGCAAATAAGTGATGTGAGGGAAAATTTCACCAAATGAGGGAAAACTGAATCAATCAAGGATTTTTTTTAGAGTTTCGAGGTAGGTTTGTTGTCACTGAGTGTCTTTACCCCTATGACAACTCTCAAATTTGCAAACCCTGCCCTAGGAGGTCAATAAATTTATTTTTATGGAGACTAGGGTTTGGTCACATTAGGGCTTTAAATACCTTCTTGATTATGAAAAAACTACTTGGAAGGTAAGGAAGGAAAACACCAACCTTGCTTAACCTTGTGGAGGAATCTGGAGGCAAAAATCTTGATTTTGACCACTTTTTGAGCAAATTGGGCCAAGCTCTGTCTGTGCATAGCGCCACCTTGTTCAGGTCAGGCCCTCCTATGCGTAGCACCAGGTGAAATATGGGCAGTTCAGGCCATTCTGAGCATGTGCGTAGCACCCACCTCCCGGTGCGCAGTGCAGTGTTAATTTACACTGTCGCTGCCTTGTTTGTGCAATAACGCTTCCCAAAGCTAGCACCCGAGCTTTATCTAGAGCACGTTTCAAAAACTTGCTTTGAATGGTTTTCTTCCATTTTGTAATGATGAATATGAAGCGGGGAAGAGGTCAAGGAGACCCTTATAATCTTTTTGAAAAATGATTTCATGCCAAAACCCACTTTCCTAATGTTTATTTCCTTCTTACCTTTTTCACTGTGCTTTTTGGCCTTTTTGGTCCTATAGGTGGCAGAGTCTAAGAAAAAGTGGTTTTTTTCGCCTTGCTGGAAGCCTCTTAATGTCCTCCCTTTGCTCACAAACCCTCCAACCGGCTCAAATTGTGCTCTTTACTTTGATTTGTAAATATGAACCTTTTCATGATGTTTTAACATTTTCAAACTATATATTTGTGATTATTTGACATATTTTCCTTTGATTAACATTCTGTCATGTTTTCTCCTTAAAACAGTGAAAAACCTCCTAGTATGAAGAAGCCTAATAGCAAGCATCAACAATCCCTTTAATCTTATTGTGGGCCATCTTTGTGAAAAACATTTGGTTGGTTTGTCTTTACAAATTTTCCTGTAGGTAACCTTTTGTGATAGTCCTGCAAAAGTGTCACTCAAGGTTAATCTATCTCTTGTAGAATATGCTCTTGATAAAGAAACCATTTTGGAGGCTTTACTGTTCTTAAACCAGCTACATGTTTGTTCCTTTGATCATTTGAAAATGATGTATGTCTAGTGAGGGAGGTGAGTTATTTAAACCATTTTTGTGTCTTTCCTGGCCACTTCTGTTTTTTGTAGCTGGCTACACAATTTCTGCCTTTAATCATTGTTCTTTTGGAGTTGGACAACTCATTTTGATCAACAATGAACCTATTCTTGTAATAATTGCCTTTAGGAAATTTTTTACCTCATGCTTGTATCCTTTGATCCTTTATTAAGATCTTTGGCTATACTTTTGAATCTTTTGGCCTTTGTACTGATATTTCTGGTCCTTTTGATGATACCCTTTATCATCTTTCTTACTTTGGTGTAATGGAGTATTGGTTTTTATGTTTGCCTCTTTTGATCCCTTTAAGACCTCTGATTTTACCTTTTGATGAGGTGGAATTAGTGCCTCTTTGCCAAACCCTAGAGGATAGCTTGAAACCCTTTGAAGCCATCTGCTGTTATGAAGGAGGCTCTTTGTCATTATTTGACCATTTTTGTCCATCTTCCCAAAATCCTAGGTTTTAGGGTTGCTTAGGAAAAAGTAAATAGTGTTGTCTTCTAAGTTTTCTGAAACTTCTCAAAACTCATTAATTATTTCTAAAAGCCTTCAATGAGAATTTGAAGGAGTTGAGGTGGCCTTTTCCCTTGTAACCCTAGTACTGATTCCTTGTTTTGTCAAAGCTGTCACAAATCCTGATTCTCATCAAACATATGCTTGCTGCTTTCTTCTTGCTATGAATGGTATTCTTAAGATGATTTTCTATTTTACCTTACCGATTGCTAGTCTGATGGCTATTTGATCCTCTTGCAGAAATGTGAGCAAAGGGAAGCTTTCCCCTTGCAAGATTCATGCTTTAGGCCAAAAATCATTCCTTGAATAACCTTTTTGATTAGTTTGGACAAGATCACCTGTCCCTTTCTTCTTTGAATGCAGTTTCTTCATACATGAAAAATAGAGTTTGTAGGGCACCAAATCCACCCTATGACTTTGTGAAACCCTAGGTGACCTAGTGAAAGCTTTCTAGGACTTGGCTTTTGGACTGAGACCTAGAATTTGGGATCATCAAGTGTAAGATAGGGTTCATGATAATCTGATGTATTGAAGATCCAAAATCCAATGTACTTGATTTATCTAAAGAGTCTACAGAGATAGTTTGAGACCATCAGTGTTTAGGAGTATTTTGGGATACACAACAAATCTGTTTGATTGGTGGTCTTAGGTAGCAGTGGGGGGGTTTCTAGGCAAAACAAACAGAGGATTTGGGTCAAAGATTATTGAATATAGACAAAATGAGTGACATAATATTCTAATGGGTTTTTTGGGATTGGTAAGCAGAGCTAGACATGATGGAAAGATGAAACAGTGAAAAATTATCTTTAAGGATGATGAAGGTGGTGAGATTTCTAGAACTCACAATGTCTATAAAATTTGTTTCTAGAAATCTGGGGAAATCATTTAGTCATCTATGAAGGAAAAAAATACTGATGACTAACATATTCACCCAGTAGTTGTTACTCACAAAGATTAGGCTTTTTAAGATCCAAATTTGAAAAAGAAGTGTGTTAAACATCTGTGTTTTTCCTTTGACACTGCGCCCAATGCACTCTTGGACAGGACATAGTGCTTTGCATAACACTTTCTCCCTTTCTGGCCTGTGTTGCAAAGCACTCTCTCTCTTTAGAGATCGCGTTTCCTCCTAAAGCCATCCAAATTCCCTTGAATTTGTCTTTGCAGTTTGTTTCCATTTGTTTTATGATGTGTTTTGAAAAGCTCGAGCTTCATATTGACCAGTGAATTCATCTACCTCTTCCTCCTTTGAAAGAAAATTTGTTCAATGTTTGTTTAAAGCATTTTTATTTATCACTGGCATGTTAATTTGAAAGTATTTTATTGTCGCATTAGATCCATTTGCTTTGAAAAAGGAAATTGTTGTAAAATCTTCGTTTCCTGATAGGAGAAATTGTTGTTTCATTCCTCGTTTTTCCTTCAAAAGAGAAATTTTTGTTTGTATTCCTCATTTCTCAAAAGTAAAAGGCATTTGATTTTTGTTGATTTAGTGCACTTAGTTTCTTTTTTGCGTTCATAACATTAAAGGAACTGAAAATAAAAATCTGCATTTGCATGTGGTGGTCTGTGTTTTTTGCAAAAAGGAACAATTAGGAAATCTGCATTTAGTTTGCATTTTCTAAATTGTTTGCTCTTTCCCTCTAGTAGCTAGAATTTTCATTGAAAAACTAAAAGTGAAATATTGCTTATCATTCTTAGTTTCATTTTAGGAATTTTACAATACATCATCGTGGTGAACCTTTGAAAGGAAAATTGTTAAGCAAGATCAACATAAAATTAATCTCAATTTACCTAACAAAGCATTGGAACCATAATGATAACATTTAGAAGGTCCAGGCTAGAAATGTGTTTTGGCGTCATAAAACATAGCAGTTGTCGTTAACTTGTCTACGATACATTCCGAGTGTGATACCTTACTCCACGTACGTCAGTATATCGTAGCTTGTCTACGTACTTTCAGGTATATTGGGCGGTGTTACAGTACGAAAAGTATAAAGGGGTGCTCTCACTATGTGGTTTCGCATCAGACAGCGCTAATATGGACTTAGGCCTCCACGTACATTCGGGGATGTTTGGGAGGACAAATTTTAGGTTCTATCCATCCATAGTGAATTGAGTTGGCCACCTTGTAAATTGTGATACACCGAACACAACATTCAGGGAGATTTCCTGCCTATACTTCTTGGTTCGCTAGGAGGTATTCTGCAGTTGACAGTTTCTTGGTAAACCCTTTTGCCTAGAATTACCCTTTTATTTTGTTTATTTATTTTTGGTTAAAATAAATAAGTAATTGTGGAAGAACAAAATCCTTTCTCCTATCGTTCGCCTAGACTAGCGTTAAAACCACATTTACCACCAGAAATTACTTCTGGTAGGTGAAGGCGATCACGATCTGCCGAATCAAGTACAATTTGTACCTCTAGTGAAACATCATTTTCCCATAAAACATAGTTAGCTCAAGTTGTTTCTACACATCCCGGTTTGTCTACTATTGTCGAAACGGAGTCTTCACAGCTACCTGTGATCACGATCCATCCAATTAGTGAGACCATACCTCCTAGACCCGACGTTGTTCAACCATAAATTGATCCAGATCATGTCTCTTCTTTGCCAGAAAATCTGAATCCTGAATTTGTACAACCGGAAGTTGTTCCTACCTTGGTCATCGCACAAAGTTTTGTAGCAATTGAATCTCCCATATCACACAGTCAACCACCTGAAATATACTTTGAGTTTGATGGTGAAATACTTCCCCCTGGTTTAATTGCGATTGAAGAAATTCCACAAGATGATACACCTTTAAATCCAGCCCATTTTGGGGAGGACCTTTACCTGTACGAGTATTTTTGTCAATTGACACCATCTTCTTTTGTTTAGCTTGCTCCTCTTCAAATTCTCGTCGATTCAAAAGGGTATACATTTGGTAAAGTAACCATGACTGAACCAACATCTTCAGTTGGGCCATCTGTTTCAATTACGTCAGCTCCCGCCCTAGCTACCCTGTTGATGTTTACAACTTCACCAGAGTCATATTTTCATGTTGGCCCTTTGGTCCCATCAGGTTACAAATCATTATCTAGAAATTTCTCTGGTGCATCTTCAAATCCATGGACTTTACCAATGTCATCATCCGGTATTTTAACTGGTAATCCTATAGTAAGTACTGAATGACTTGATCCATTATACACATATTCAGGGCAATATCAAGTCGGTCCTTCTAGGTCTATTCCTTCAAGTACCATATCAACTGGACTCCCAACATTTGGAGAGCAATATTTTCTGTCTTATTATCCTCCTCATGCTGGGGGGAAACCTTTGGTCACCCAATATGACAGTACTCCATCACTTTTTGGTCAATCTAATGTCAAAATGCATGTTTTTCAATGGTAGCCCACTCTGCCTATCCAAACACAAACGGTTATACAATCGTATCAACTATTTCAACCTATTACACCCACATCATTACCACTTGTTAATACATCTTTACCCCTGTTACAGGATGACAATGTTGTACAACCTTATCAAGCAGGTCCTTCAACTCAATATCCTCAAATGTTGGGTCCATAGACTCTAAATCCTTCGGTTAATTTACAACAACCTGTATCCGGAATCATCTATTCACAAGTTAGTTTACCATTTTATGGGATGTCACAACCGTAACCTAGTTATACCTATCAACCGAATCCAAGTTATCCTAATTTGGGTTATAACATTGGTGGACAGACCCCTTGGTAGCCACAGGAACAAATGCCTCAAACTTCATTTCAACAAGTATCATATCCAGGTTTTGGTCAACAGAATCCTCAAGCATTTTCTTTTCAAAACAAACCCTATCTGGGTTACCAGCAGCAGATTCCTTATGCTGGTGCTCAAAGGCCTGTTGCTCAAGCAATTCCATCTTACCCTAGCTACGCTCAACCAGACCTTAATCGATAGTTTCCCTTTGTTTCAAATTTAGAGTTACCAGATTTAAATCGGCTAACTAATGATCCAATTAATTATGCTCCTTGGTGGCCGGTGATACCTCACAAATTACCCTCAGATATTCCTAAGTTCAATGGAAACCCTGGGGAATATCTGGTGACTGATGTCATGATTTATCATTTATGGTGTTCATCAAACTCCCTGAATGATGATTCTGTTCGACTACGTCTTTTCCAGCGTACACTCTTAGGTCCAGCTACAAAATGGTACATTAAATTACCTAGAGCTTCTTTTGATAATTTCACATCCCTAGCTATTGTATTTTTGACTCATTTCCAGTTACCCATTAGATATGAAATTGGAACGGAACTCTTGACGAATTTCAAAGAGACTAATGCTACTCACATCTCTGATCATATTCATGAGTGGTGTCATCATTGTCAAATGGTCCAGATCATCTCCTTGCTGAATGGTTCATTAAGTCCATGTTACCATCTATAATTGAGGATGTGGCTAAGGGTGGTGTCGTCATAGAAGATAAAGTCATCACTCATGCACAATATTTAGATTTGATTTACACTCAGTCTGGCACACTCTATGAAAAAATTCCTAACGTGCCAAGATCTAATTTTACTGTTCCTCCTCAATTAAAGGACTCTCATGCCAGAGATGGCTTGATAGGCACTACAAGCACACATCACACTACTGCATCTGATCCTAATTTTTCTTTTGAAATTAATGCCATGTCATTTGTAAAAGGCAAAAGTGACAAGCAACCCGGAAGTAAGAAAAAGGGGAAATCCAAGAAAAAGCAAACTTATAACCCACAGGAAAAATCATCTGATCAATTGTCTGACCTAGGAAACCTCATTATCCATGCATAATATGTAATGACTAACACTTTTTTAGGGATTTTCCTCACTGCGCTGAAGTCTCAAAAATCATCAAGACTTCCCATGCGTCAGCTATGTTGACAGAACCATTTCCAAATCCGGACACAAACATCGTTGCTACAGATCCAGCTCCTAGTTCCAAAGTGTTAATGTTATCTGTCACAAAACCTTCAACATATATTTTGGTGTCAACATGAAATAAATATTATGGTAGTAAGGCCACTGATCAACCTACTACCTCGACAACGAATCCATCTACGGAATCAATGCCGCTTATTGATATTCTAGAATTGACAATCAAGCCACCAAAGGGAGTAATTAAAACATCGACATATAATCCTCGAGCAAGATCTGCACAAAATTATAATATAGTTGAAGATTTGGCTCAATCCCCTTCAACTATGTCTGCTCTTGAGGTATTACAAAATTTTCCCTCCCAAAAACAGGCTTTATTGTCGGCTATTGTTGGAATTGATCCGACTGATTCTAATATTGTCGTCTTTAATCATATGGGCTATGTGCCGCAATTACCAGAAGAATTGGCATTCTCCATACAGGTAAATGTTCTCAATCACCTTGTTCATCGCACTATTATTGATGAGGGAGCATCTACATGTATTATGTCTCTAAATTGTTGGAAGTCACTTGGCTCGCCGTGCTTATCACAATCATCAATGACGTTGAAGGCATTTTATGGGCGTACATATAAACCTTGTGGTATTATTAATAACTTGCATGTTGAACTAGGGGGAAAAAAGTGAATATTGATTTTTGAGGTTGTTGGCTGACCCCTTGACTATAATATTTTACTTGGAAGGCCATGGGTATATGCAATGACTACAAATGTTTCTACATACTTTATAATGATTGCCTTTCCACATAAAGGTACAATCATAGTCATTAAACAACTATCCTTCTTTGCCTCTGCTTCGCAGGTAACTGGAAGCATTCTGTTCATTCACATACCCCAACTAGAACGTCAGAACATTGGTGTAGGAATCTTAAAGGATTCCACTTTAATGGGAACCTTTGCATTACCACCGCCCACGATGTTGATAGAAATTGCAAGTATAGAAACCTGCTACATGATCTCTTCCACTCTATCTGGCTTAAGGGAGAGTATGCGTGATTATGATATTTCTATGTTGGATGAGTTTTTTCCGCCCAGCCTTATTGAGCTGGCATAACAATCAATCTATCTGGCTTGGGTGGAAAATCCGAAATCAACGTCGCCGAGTGTTTAGGTTGATCATTCCTTAGATTTTGGTACTCCATCTGATCCATTTTCCTCAATGTTCTTGACAGATGAGAATATTTTGGAAACAATGATGTCAGAAGGAGAACCATGGGAAGATTATCATCATCATTCCCATCTTCCTAATTATGAAGAAAATAATATTAGTGAATTGTATCACCCATCCATAAAAAATTTCTTTTCAAATTCTTTACCCATTAATGCAATCGATTCCGAGTGAAATCTGTCAAATATTGAAGAAACCATTTCTATCGATATTTCAACCAAACTTGGCATTGTAGAAAATATTCATGTCGGTGTATCTTGTTCTCCATAAGAACTTGAATCATATCACTCTCTATTTCATGAGTTCCGTGATGTATTTGCTCGGTCTTACGAGGAAATGCCAGGAATAGATACTAGTATAGTTGAACACACTATTAATATGTATCCTGATATCAAACCGGTGCGTCAACAGCTTCGTCTTGTTCATCAGAAGAAAGCTGTTGCCATCAAAGCAGAAGTTGAAATTTTTTTGCGTGCCAGTTTCATATACACAGTTCCGCTAACTGAGTGGGTTTCCAATATTATTCCTTTCATGAAAAAACAAGGAACCATTAGAGTGTGCGTCGATTATCGGGATGTCAATCTTGCTTGTCAAAAAGACAACTATCCTACTCCCTTTATTGACCAGATTATTGACGATTGTGCTGGATGTGAAATCTTTTCATTCATGGATGGATTTTTTGGCTACAATCAAATCAATATCCACCCAGATGATCAACATAAGACAACATTCATCTGTCCCTGGGGCACATTCGCTTATAGGAAACTTCCGTTTGGTTTAAAGAATGCCGGGGCAACTTTTCAGAGAGAAATGGATTATGCTTTCAATGACATCAAGCACATTTTTCAACCATATCTAGATGATTTAATAGCCCATTCACGAAATCAGGCTGATCACTTTATGCATTTGAGAACCATTTTCTTACGCTGTCGACACTACAAAATACGCCTCAATCCACATAAATGTGTGTTTTGTGTGGGTTCTGGTCATTTGATTGGATTCACAGTCTCAGAAAAAGGAATTCGAATCGACCCATTGAAGGTTCATGCCATTCTTGATTTACCTGTGCCATTAAACTTACTTCAGATACAGAAACTTCAAGGAAAGGCTAACTTCCTAAGAAGGTTCATTCCAAACTACGTTGAAATGGCTAAAGGATTTAATCGACTATTGAAAAAAGGGGTTCCCTTCTATTGGGACCAAGTTGCACAAGCTTCTTTTGATGCTGTCAAGGACACTCTTGTCAGAGCGTCATTAATGTATCCCCATAATTATCAAAATGATTATTTCCTATATATCGCCGCGGCTGAAACGACTATTTCTATGGTATTAGTCAAAGTAGAAAATGGTATTGAACATCTGATCTATTATTTGAGTCATAATATCAATGATACAGAAGTTAAGTATTCATACGTAGAAAATATTTCCTTGACAGCTGTTCAAGCTATCCAAATATTTTTCCATTATATCATGCTCTAAAAAACTACTATAGTTTCAGATTGCAACCCCATGACTTATATCTTATCATGTCAATTGCTGGGGGGGGATTTTTTCAAAATGGATTGCCATTTTGCAAGAATTTGATTTGGAATTCATCAAATCCAAGTCAAAGAAGTATTTAGTTTTGGCTGAGCTTCGCTGTGACCTTCCCTCTTATAGTACTGCAACTACGTCAGAACCATTAATTCCTGACGAGTCTCTGTTTCTGATCGGATCATCTGATCCTTGGTATGGGGATTTCATAATTGATCTCCAAACCCAAAATTTTCGACCTGATACCTTTCACTCTTAACAACGATGTATTCGATACCAAGCCAAATATTATCTTATCATCGGTGATACACTTTATCATCGTGCTGTCGATGTAATTTTAAGGAGGTGCCTCACTCATGAGGAGGCCGAAAAAGTGTTAAACGATTGTCATGCTAGGGCATGTGGTGGAAATTTATCTAGATATGCTACCACACAAAAGATACTCCGTGCCGATTACTTTTGGCCTACTATTTTTTGAGACTGCATCCTCGTGGTCAGAAGTTGTCATGCATGGAAAATTTTTGATCTTAAAATCTGCAAACCGCCAACGCTAATGCATCCTGTTGTCTCTATGGGACCATTTTCGAAATGGGGTATTGACTTCATGACCTGTAACCCTCATTCGTCTGGGGGGAACGGTTATATTATTGTCACAGTCGACTATTTTACCAAATGGGCCGAAGCGATGCCTACATTCAACAACACAAGACAAACAACTGCATTGTTTCTCATTAATCTTGTTATTACATGGTTTGGGGTCCCACAGGCTATAGTTACAAATCATGGGAAGCATTTTCGCAAGCACATGATGGCTGAATTGACTGCCAAGTTATGATTGTCACATGATAATTCTACTTCTTATTATCCACAATTAAATGGACAAGTTGAGGCTATTGAAAAAATTCTTAAACGTATGCTTCAACGAATGATAGGAGTTTGTAAAAGAAACTTGCATTTGATCCTGTACTCCGCCTTGTGGGCATATCAAACCTCGTTGAGAAACATAATTGGCTTTACTCCTTTTGAGTTAGTGTATGGTCTAGAAGCTATCTTACCAATCCAATGTGAAATACCATCATTAAAACTTGCAATTGACTTGTTACCTGACACCTCAGAAGAAGAAGCGCATCTCCTTAATCTCGTCCATCTTGATGAAACACGTCTTGAAGCCCAATTGGCCAACGAAGTGCACAAGAGATGTATAAAGGCGCAATACGACAAAAATGTCCAGCCTAGAATTTTCTCAGAGGGTGACTTGGTCCTTATTTACGATCAAGAAGCTGATGTAATAGGTACAAGAAAGTTTGAGCCATTATGGCATGGCCCCTATATCTTCAAAAGAGTTCTTGCTAAAGGCGCTTATGAGTTGGTTGATTATGATGGAATTCGGTTGGCACAACCTAGAAATGGGTTGTATTTGAAACGTTAATATGCTTAATCATGAGCGTAGTAATTTTTTGTATTATATTGTATATATATGATGTTGATTTGCATTCACTATCTTAATTTATTTTTAGAGTTTTCTTGACGTTAGTAATCCACTTTAAATTTCATCGCAGATGTCTGAATCTTTGGAACCCTTTGTTGGATATGTTGATGGTGCTAGTCGTAGTACGCATAATCTATCCTCTGCAGCGTGGTCCATTTTCGATCCGAATGACGAGTTAGTGAGTTTTCAAGGGATTTGTATTGGTAGATCGATGAACAATATCGCTGAGTATAGTGCGTTGATCGAACTTCTCTTTGATGCCATTTCATTTGGTATTAACCGTATCATCATAAGGTTAGAATCACAACTTGTGGTATTACAACTTACTACTGTTTATACTGTTAGAAATCAAACATTTCATACATTGTTCCTTAGAGTTCGACTTTTGGAAAGAAACTTTGATTTTATTCATTATCAACACATTTCTATAAATTTGAACACATTGACTGATTCATTAGCTAATCAAGTTTTAGACAGAAATTTGCAACATATGTAAAGAAAACATTCACATCATTGAATAGGATTGCACAATAAACATAGGAAAACACTGAAATCATATAGATAGTTAGTTATAGGTTTTTAAAAAAAATTGTGCCCAAGAAACATTGGTCATCTTCCCTCAAAATGTATGAAAAATGTCACAAGTAAACTAGTGGTGCTCGTGGTAACATGCTATAGATCTAGCTATCCTACGAAGTAACCGCATCCAGCAGTTAGGAACCAAAATAGTGTGTCGCTGCAATCGCATAGGAAGCTCTTCGATCTAACAATCTGGAATCTCAAAGGTCAAACCCTCTATGTGCTGTTAAAGCTTAGTCATAGTCTCAGCCATATCAAGACCCTGAAGGACTGCTCTCCCAACAACCCTCTCTACTGGAACATCTGCTTCGCGCTCTGGTTCCACTACTGGTTGAACATGACCAACATCTGCATTACATCAAAAATTTATTTTAGTATTGGGAAAACATCAAAATACAAAAAAAATTGTGTAAACCTTACGAAAATAAAAAAACATGGTCGAAACATTCTTACCTATTGCACCCCACTGAGCGCATTCTAGTAATGCTAAATCTGGATCCCCTCAAAAAATTGACATCTGTATATGCATACTCATCGATGGCGACAATCTGTCGCCGGAACTAGGTGAAGAACGTAGTCGAGAATACAATGGTGGATTGGCTTGCATGCCGACTCATGAGTTCTACCCATCTCTGCATCTGAGGATCTCTAGGACTAGCTATATCCAATGTCACATGTTGTGGCTGCATCATTGGAATCCGTTCCAAGGCGAAGGATATAAGATAGAACCATAACTGAAATTTTTCTTCCTTCCTCCCTTAGCTTTATTCAGTTGTTCCTTTATTTGAGATAGAACAACTTCAGACTAGTTGAAGATTGTTGGCTCCATACACTCTAGTGCATACTGCATATACGATCTATTCGCTACATGTAGTGTAACAGTGTCGACAAGTTTTGTGATCGTGAAAAGGATAGTTCTCAAGGGAAAATATCTAACATCTCAGATGTTTATCTTTCCATCTTTTGTTGGCTCTGAGTCTGGATAACAATGTTGCAAAACACAATCTCTCACTGTCTCTCCTCCAACTATAGACCCTGAGAGCGAAATGGGCAAGCCTCTCCTCGAAAATATTGTAAGAAAGTACAGATCCTCGACTGTTATAGGAACCACTTTGTTCTTAATATGAAATGCCTCAATAGCTGGATCCCATGCTCAAACTAAGAACTCCAATAGTTCTATTTTTTGCCTCATCCCAAACAATTTGAAATATTTAAGTAGTCCACAATCTCTTAGGACTCTTACTGTACCCGGATCATTTAAGGAAATCATATATTTTTCTTCATGTTCTCTTTCCCTCCATGTAATCATCATTTTAATCCGATGGAAACCTGAAATATAACCATAAGATCCATTAGATTCCATTCATTGCAAAAAACTAGGTCAATTTTGGGCATAATGAGAAAATAAAAAACTTAGATTGCGCCCAACACACTCCCTAACAAGAGACAATGATTTTCATATGCAATTACCTTTCATTGAACCTGCTATGCAACACAATTTTCAACATTCAGGGGTGCGTTTCCCTCTTTTTGGGCAGAATTTACCCTAGGGGCCTTAAAACCCTAAAAATTTGCAAAAATTGGAAATGAAATGAATACTAAAGGAAAGAGGAGGTTCATATTACTAACCTGGATCAAACGGCAACGCAAACCATCCATAGAAAGGATCACAATCAACATCTAAAGTTCGAAGGAAAAATCAGGTTCAGAGTTCCAAAATGCAAATGGTAACTATGGAATGGTAAAAATGAATAGTGAAACTACTTTTAATAGTCATTTAATTATTTGCAAGTTAAATTTATTGCTATGACTATAGTTTTATTATGTTTTTATTATGAAACAAGTATTTTAAATCCATTTGATGTTGTTCTGAACAGGATATACAACTGATGAACATATTAGTCGTGCAGATTTATTTCAAAGAATGACTTGACCACAAAGCATACTTTTTCTCCTTATTTTTCGAGCTTTGTTAAAAACGAAAAAGGATTTGAAGCGCACTTTTATCTCTTTTTCGAGCTTCTATAATAGTGAAAAAGAAACCCTTGGAGTCTTCTTTCAGCTCTTTTTAGACTCCGATAATGTGAAAATATTTCCTAGCACTTGCTTTTTCGAGCTCGTAAAATTAAATGAATCGATATCTACTTAGTATAAGTTTAACCATTCTCCGGACTGAGATAGATTATTTATGAAACAGGAATACCTTGGTTAAACATGACCAAATAGGTTCTCTCAGATATTATTTTACACTTTTTCAGATCTGAGTGACAAATTTATGAAAAATTACTTATGTAGTTTTCTTTCGTCCACTTTTTCAAACGCTCTAAATATGAAAAAGGATCGGGCTGTCACTATCGTTAAGCTTGTTAAAACATAAAATAGCGATAGGCTTGTCGATCATGGCAAGAATTGAGTTTCATTCACCACAAGACTCATTAAATTATTAAATAGCGATACTTTATTTTCCCAAAAGTTTGAATTATAGATCAAGCAAATGTTATCCTCCTCAAGCTTGTTAAAAAATAAAGAGGTACTAGTTGACAAATGACTGGGGAAAATTTAGGAAAAGTGAGCACAAATTCTTTATGGTAGCAAGTCGCTCTTGAACATGACACTTCCTTCACTCCATGTCCATGACTATTTGGGTTGGGTAATGATATTGACGGTTCATTCATACCTATGGTTCATCATACCTTCACTTCGGTTTTGGGTGAATGCTGCCAAATCATCACATTGTCGCCGATATGTTCAAGAGAAGTCATCCAATGAATAACTCATCCTTCTGCAATACTCGTAGACCTTTATTCTCATGACCGTCATTCCTGAAAATTTGTATATCAAGTCATACCCTTGTCTCCGAAATTAGTAACTCCCGTTTAACAATAAGGTGACTTCCTATCGACGATAAATAAATATCGAGGAATTTCACTTAGAAACATCATATTCCAATACCATGAGGCTTGTTACAACATTTACAAGATCCTCGCTTCCGGACTTTTGACCGAAATATTTTGTTTTGCGTTCGACATCAAATCATCTATTCACGCCTTACGAAATGTACTGCAATACCTTGAGGACCATTGACATCAATGGAGGTTCTCTCACGTTTGTTAACCACTCACATCATCGGCTGATAATCAAACGATATCTTTCCATGTTCGAAGATAAATCATATATTCGCATGGTTAGACTTGTACCCAAATCATTGAGTGAACAAGATAAGAATAACCTGGATATAGTTTTAGCCATATAGATTGCGATTTCAGGACTGTTGTACACATCATTTGTACGGTGACCTTACATACAGATCGTCATCCGAACATGGGCCTATATCTGTAGGCATGTCTGCATTGGGCAACATTCCAATGTCGACGAATTTCTGAATTATGTACATGTTATTAGATTGTTTATGTGCTAAACATGGGAATGCCTACCCTCAGAAACTATGATGAAAGAGGATATATCATGATGTAATGTATTGTAAGATTGATGCAGGATGCCACTCCGCTTCATCTCCAACTCATTACAGTGTAAAGCATATCAATCAAAATATTGTTGTTATTATTCTGACTTCATGCTTTAGGGGGCAATTGTTATAGGTCAATTTGGGCATCATTCCCAATGACCTGGTTAACTGGGCATCATCTCCAGGACCAATGTATAGGGTCTATCATCCCCTAACATTTCAATTTATATATGCCCTAAGACAAAGAACAAGACAGATCAATCAAAGACTTTCATCTGCAAAGGTTTCCAAGGTTTGAAGTTTATAATATATCATATATTTTCTCACCAAAGCTGCCTCTAAAGGGACTAAGTGCATCGAATATGTAGGTAGCTCCATGCAAGGCTGCTCTGCAAAGCACTTCCCGACATTTATGGGTGCATTGGTCACATTAGGAGAAAAATTCTCATTGTTCCAGATTCTCCACTTGGCCAATGCCTTCTAGAAGAGTTCACATTTGTCAAACTTCGAATCCATGTGTCCATTTGACATCTACAAGATTTGGAACATGTCTTGCCTATTACTGGAAAGTCATTGATTGTAAAAATACCTCAGTCTCTCTATAAATTGAGCACAAATCTTAGTGTTTGAGAAGGAAGAATTTGTCTAGAGAAATGTTGATGGATTTTTCATTGAGGAGATTGATTTGAGTGACAATTTGTTGGAGATATCTGCATTGTGATGAGGTTGGGATGCTGCTGGAGATGGTGACACTAAATCATTCATTTGGTTGTAACCTCCCCTTCTATCATTAATAAAGAATACAACTTACTTTTCCCTATATGCATCTGTATTGGATTTTATTTTCCATATTTCAAGATCTTAGTTGATGTATATGGTTTATGCTTTACTGATTTAGCAAAGTAACTTGAATATACATCTATATTAAAGCTATCTTCTGCTATTTAGTGTTCATTTTTGCAGGAAATATTTTGCACAGCCGGCTAGAATTTGAAGCTACAACGGAAGAGACAAAAGGAATCATTTGGAAGTGCTTGGATTCCAAGTAAGCATCTAATCCATTATGTGTGTCTGTTCTTAGTTAGGAAAAGTAGTCGTATAGTCTTTAACCTGTTGTTATATATTAGCAACTGTGTAGGGAAGCGTGTTTTATCTATAATTCACAATTATGTCCATCTCATCTGATTCTTCATTATCCTGTCAAGAGTGATGAGCAATAGTTCGTGCATTAAGAGGAAGATCGTCAATCTTCTCAGCATGTATTTTCTGGGATGCCTTCTTCTTCTTCTTCCCTTTCTTATTATCACTAACAATTGTATGTTCTATTTCACTACTTGAGCAACAAGGTTATTCAACCTTATCTTCAAACTCATTGCTATATTCTGCATATAGACATTAAAATATGTCTAATGTTTCCTTTGTTGTCTCACAATGCTTCACTTTATCAACATTTGGTTTTGATATCCCTTTCATGACAATCTCCTTGGTTTCTTCATTAAACTCAATATTCTCTCCATATACCACAAACAACCAAATATATTCATTGGTTACCATCAAATATAATTCCAAATATAATTTTCCAAAGCTCATAGTTTGATCCATTAAAAAATGGAACTCCCTACGATGTTATAAAAGCTTGATTAGCCATTTGTTCCCTTTAATCTACCTTCGAGCAGTTAAGATGTTCCTGAATGAACCTTTCTCCGATACCAAAAGTTGGAAACAATATTAATATTGAGATGAGGAGGTTGGTGAATCAATACTAAGGATATTTTTAATAATTTATTCCAATTTATATTCAAAATTAAAAATTGGCATTCCCTGTGTGAGAAACAATAAAAAAATCATAACAACAACCATATGAATCGACACAAGCACACACATCATGAGAAAAAAACACATGAGACACAAAGGTTTAACGTGTAAACCATTCTAGGAGAAAAAACACCAAATATTGTTTGTTATTTGACATAAAAATGAGCTCCTACTCTATTACATCATATTTTTTTTTTTATCCACCACTCACAGGAAGCACTGAACCCCTTTGATTATTTGCTAGCATCCACTAGCAAGAAGCACAAAATTCCTTATTTTGTAGATACCTGATCAAATTACCAGAAGCATCAAATTCATGGATTTATTGCAAACACCAATTTGAAACTCCTTGTATTTATACAAGCACCAACTTACAGGAGGCAACAACCCCCAATATTTCTTCATACCTCCACTAGAGATGGAAGCATCAACTCCCTGGTTTCCAGGCTCTAACCCACACTCAATAAGTAACTTTACTGCTCACTGTAATTGGTAGTAAATATTATTGATTCCAAATATTTTTTCTCCTCTAGCGTTTGGTCCTCTTTTCTACTCAACAACCTTCATTCATACTTAACAACATACTCTCATACTCGGCCCTTGCAACACTTCCTTTCGTACATTACGAAACAACACTCAACATTCTATTCTCTGATCTCAACCTTCTTCCTTGGGAACCCTTGACCTATTTACTTTGCATAGACACTTTTGGCCTCTCTTTGCAACACAATCACATGTAGAGATCTCCAAACATCTCACACAACAATGTTTCATCCCCAGTGAATTGCAATCCTCGTTTTTGTTTCACTGCAACACAGTAATCGATGCTCTCTCCGTTGACATCCACACTGACTAAGGGCATGCACCATCATGTATAATCATGTTGCGTAAGAAAAGCCCACATGTTTAATATCATATATGCAATAAGGTTATCCATTATTTCGTTCCATCAAATGGATTGGCCACTACAAATTAATTGACCTCTGAGAATGGAATCATTCACTCAACCACTGCAGCTGCATTAAATCATAAAATGGGAACCTTTGGATTTATCCTTTGTCAGAATAAATTCTTAGTCAAAACTGTGCACTTTATCAAGTCTCTCAATAATCATTAATTTGATCATGATGCTCAACTTGTACTTCAGGCGTGGATCTTCTGGTTTGTGATCATAACTTCTGCACCTAGCCATCTTTTCCATTTAATTATTTATTGCATGCAAGAATGCTGAAGCATAATTGTTTTTGAGTCAACTGCCATCGATGAAAATCATGGTCCTATCTTTCTCCATCCATAGTTGCTTGGTAGTACAACTTTGGCATGCCTCTGAATATGGCATAAATCCTAGTTATAGTGCATTCTGCTAAATAGTTTCTAACCCATTCAAGCCTTCTTCTTTGAGCTGTAGAAAACACCAAGTACGGTAGAAGTTCCAGGCCTAGCTCATAATGCTAAAGAGTTTCTGACTCATTCATCCACAGGTGCTAAGCCATTAGATGAACCCCAAATATGGCATAAGTGCCAAACTTGGCACATGATGCCAAAGAGTCACCAACTCATCCATCCATTGAACCATACACACCTGGTGCCATTTTATTTTTTATTTTCACACAACCCTTGGTCATCAAAACATGGGAAACGCTTGCTTAGACATTCAATAGGCCCCATTCATCTACATATTTTGTTAATGAGTTGGAGCCTGGATACCCAGATACCCATGCCTCTTTTTGGTAGTTCTCCTTAATATATTATAGGCTTACATCTTGACCCACTTATGTGCTCCAATGGAAATGCCCACTCCTCTTCCTTTGCATGCTTTTATGGAAATGAGAATTGTGACCAAGTTCATAATGTACTTGGAACTCCCTATGCTCGTAACTTTTATTAAGTGAAATTTCTAGAAATTTCGGGCTATAGTCTCTGGGTATGATCCATAATCTCCACGTCAAAACTCTTCGTCATGCCTCCTGTAATGAAAATATTTGGGCTGGCCCACTTTCCACCTCTCGGCCACTTGTAATTAGAACTTTCACCAGTTGAACCCACTGAAAATGTCCAACTCTCAAATACAATTGTTTCCGATATTTCAACCTTATGGAAAATATCTGTTACAGGTTTTGTCAATTAACAGTATGTCAGTTGTGTTTCCCTACTAGCCCGAATCCACACTATCTTAGGTAACTTATTAATAAATTTTTGGGCTTCCAGGTTTCTGACCTTCCCAACTTTTGACCATATGAGAATTTTTCCCACGAGCCCATATCCAAACTTTCTCGTGTCACTTATTAATAAAGTTCTAGGTTTCTAGGATTCTAACCTTCCGAGAATTGTTCCCTCTAGCCCGAATCTAAACTATCCAGGACACTTATTTAATAAAGCTCCAAGCTTCCAGGCTTCCGTGCTTTCGAGCACTGCACCTATGAATTTGGGGGTCCTTATTTCGAATGGAGATAAATTTTCATTCAGGGGTCCATTTACAGACTTCAGCATACCGTTGGAAATATATTTCCAAGAAATATCCAATTATGCCACTTCCATGAGAATCTGAACTAAACAATTAAGGTAGAAATGCCTTTAAATATTGGGACTCACAACCATCATAGTAATCATATTATGGCTTCTCCAATAATATTTCTACTATGATGATTATCTACAAGAGACTAAAATAGATATGGGACTCCCCCTTAGCTTGAAACACCATGCACTTCAATGCCAACAACTGCTTCCACCAACCTCAAAGGTAATTTGGTTGACATCAATGCCAACACACTTGCTACCATTAGCCATCCAGACAATGCCAACTTTACAAAAATTCCACCACTTTCCCACACCTTCCACCACCTTCCCTCATGTTGTCGAATTCCCTCGTGCCCTCATTCCTTGCTTGAATGCCCCTGCTTGGTTAATGCTCTACTCTGCAATTAGTTATGAAACATATATGTTACTCTGCTCCATGATTAGCACTTTATATGTTTTATGGATTTATAATGTTTGTTGGTTTTTTGAATCATGCTCTAATAACAAATTACTCATATACTTATTATATATATATATATAATATATTATATATAAAAGATATATTATATATTATATATTATATATATTATATATTAATATTTTTTAAAGGATATTAAATATTTATATTTCATCAATATATATGGTTAGGTGATTTGGAACAATTATAGGGTTACACGATAGTGAGGCATATTTCAAAGTTTGAAGAAAGACATGAAGATACCATAATGAAATTATTTCTACTTTTTTTAATGTATGAACAACAAGCTTGGCTCATGCACTCTTGTAGTCTGAAGAGTATACCTTCTCTCAAAGCTTTGAGTAAAATATTTCTTAGGAATTGTAGCTCAAGACACTGAAAATTCCGATTACATCCATTGAGAGCTATTGGAAACCTTAGAAAAGGAAGGCCTTCTTGTTTAACTTGAAGGAAATCACATTGAAATACCTTCTTGTGATAAATGTACTATTCTAAAGGAAGGTTTATGCTCATAGTTTGGAAAATATAGCCCTGTTAACCACACAAATGAAGGTCACCATGAAGACTATGATGACATTATTATGCAATACCTTGGTGATGATGAGAGTATCATTGCTTTAGGGATTGATGTATATGATTTTTATGAGGGAATTATTGGATGCCTTGTTGAACATGTTACTATATATTTAAAGCTTTGTAAGGGATCCAAAGAGGGAAAACTGCTAGCATAATTGGAGAATGTAGTGTAGAACCAAAATTTAACCTCATAATGTGATCTATCACTATTTTTGGGGTAGATGGGAATAATTTTAATGATATTTATATTTTTTGCCTCATTCTAAGTAAATACTATTCAATATGATAGTGCAATAGTTGATATGGACAAGTCATTAGCTTCAAATCATGGCATATACATAGATATAATGTTTTATGAGGAGCTTGTGCTAGAAAAACTAGGAGGATTATTGTAAACTAGTCAAGGTGCCCTTAAATTCCTTGAAAAGAAAGGAAGGAGTTGCACATGTTTTTCAGGAGTTGGGAAAGTGAACACTAGTTCTCATGGTCCTTTTAGTGAGGAAACAACAACACATAGGTATAGAATAATAAAAATGTTTGGGATTGAAATTTTGCAGTATTATGTGACAAAAATGAAGACAATTATGCATGTGATGAAATATAGGTAGTGGCCTTATTTCCTTTTTCTACTAGTGATCATTTTGAGGGACATCTTGATGCAAGGATAGTAATTTTGGCACATAATGATCCCAAATAAAATATTTTTTATTTCAAGGGTCCTCCCATCTATGATAATTATGATATCAATGGTAAAAGGGAATTCAAATATAATTTTGGGATGGATAAAACTCAAGTAGGAGAGTTTTGATTTGTTTTTGTAGATCCATGTGGTGAAGGGTAGGTAAATTTATCCCTAGTATTTGATGATATTTCAAGCTTGGAAAGAGGATCTACTTATACCAAACCATAGAGTGGGGATGATGTAGAGGTTCAATTCACACAATGTAAGGAAATTTAGGAAGCATATTTTTACAAATATCTTGATTAGTACTTTGAAAAAAATATTTGAAGGATCATCTGATCTTTAATGTTGACTTTGGAAATAAAAATGAGGTTTATTATGCAACAATCTGTGAGTTAACACGACCTGAAGTAATGGAATTAGCTCTATGTTGTAACTCTTTTGTTAATATAGTATTTGGAAATATATGAGAGTATTATGATCCTATGTATCCACTTCAACTATGTTTAGAGCCTAGTTCTTCATGGTTTCTTCTTCTTCTTCATCCAAGAAGTGGGTGTTCTCAGATAATAATGATGGGGATAATAAGGGTACAAAGTGACAATGACAAGAACTATCTGTGATAGAGGATGTTGTAACCAAAATGTTTAGGGCTTAAATATGTGTTCTATAAGGGCTAGGGATTATATAAGTTACATGATTAAGAGTTTCATAGTTTTACATTATATGGATTAGTGATCAAATCAAAGGGTTAAGGAATATAAAAGTTACAATAAGAATGGTTATAAGGGATATAATTTATAATGACTTGGGTTATAAGGATTAGTGGTATAGGGGTGACAATAGTTTAGGGTTAAGGATAATTATACATATTCTAAGGGTTTAATTAGGTTATTTGTGTTAAGGGTCATATTACATGTTATAGAGTTAAGTGTTTAGGGTTAGAAGTGTACTTATGTTGCATAATATTTAATGAATAAAAAGGTTAATGGCTACTAGTTAAGGTTATTGTTGTTGTATTTCAAGGGCTATAAGTGTCAAAAATTAAGAATTTGAGGCTATATTAAATGTTATAATTATAAAATATCATAGAGATAATAGGTAATTAGAAGTTATAATAATTAAGGTTAAGGGTTATACGATTTTAAAGTTGAGTGTTAGTGCTCAGTGGTTATAAGAATCATGGGTTAGCAATTATTATGGATAAAGGCTATATGGGATATTATATATTAATATTTTTTAAAGGATATTGAATATTAATATTTCATCGGTATATATGGTTAGGTGATCCAACTATAGGGTTATAAGATAGTGTGAAGAGTTGCACCACCTCAGATTTAAGGGAATGGTTGAAAGAGAGTTGTTAAGGAGGTTGGGGATGATGAAGGTGATTATTATATCAAGCATCCATAAAGATAATGATTATGAAAAATATGATGATGATGACAATGGTGATGTTGAAAAAGATGAAAAAGATGATGGAAATGATGACGATGTTGATGATGGCGATGATGACAAAGATCACGATGATAATGACGATGATGATGATGATGACAATGATATGGATGATGATTGAAATGATGATGTTGATTAAGATAAATATGTGATTATATGGTGATGATGGAGATTTTCATAATGATGTTGATGAAAAATATGATGATGACGATGATTACGATGATGATGATGAAAAATATGATGACGATGTTTTAAATGTAGGTTTGGCATATAATTTTAGCTTGAACTAAGTCTTTTCATTTATGAACTCTACAAATTAGTCATTTGAACTTAGGTTTGTATTTGGCCCCATTCAAAAGTCACTCTATGCTGGGTCAAAGCATTATTTCCACTAATTTGTAAATGGAAAACCTTGGAAATTATTAGAAAAACCAAAGTGAAAATTGGAGATGATGGTATAAACCTAAATGAGCTTCTCTTTGTCTTAATAATAACCATATTAATAATATTCATTATATTTATTATTTTATTTTATATATTCATTTTTTGCTATTATAGTAATAAATGTGATTAATCTAAAAGTTTGCCTAAAAAATGAAATAAAAATAAAATAATAAATAAATAAATAAAATAATAAATAAATAAATAAATAAATATATATTCTCTACTAAACAAGGCCAACCACGTGAAGTTGGAAGCTCATGTAGAAATTATGGTGTAGATTTTCAATTAATCATGAAGTTCTAATCAAAATCACTAGACACAAACCTACTCTACTGCTATGTCGACTTCAATTCACAATTTAGAACATAAATAAAAAACATGTAATGAGAAATAACACACATGAACACAATATTTTTCCAGGGGAAAGAAATATTCTAAAAACCCCTTTGCATACTTACATTAATATGATGAATAGGTATGTATTACAATTTCTTTGATCAATTCAACATAACCTGTAAGTGAATAACCTATCTCTCTGCTCACCTAGAAGTTATGAAGCACACTTAGTCATTTTATATCTCTACTTGAGCCCCTATTTACTCGCACAATTTTTGAGAAAATTAAGCCCCTATTATTTAGGAATTTTCTCTAAAATTCTTGCGCAATTCCCAAGGTTTATCATATGACCGCATACAACATTTGTACACTCAATAATAGTCTATAATTGATGTTACACTGCCTTGGAATCTCTATCACATATGGGGAACTTGAATTATATGCATGCACTAGATATTTTGGGCTGATTAATTAGTTAACTGGACGATCACTCAGTTTGATTGTAGTCCCACTGCACAACTGACCTTCCACTAGTTCCTCCAATAGTTAGAACTAGTTTAACTAAAATCAAATTGAAATAACTGACCTTGATTGCTACAAATTAGAAATCACACATGCTTAACTGAACTCCAACTCCTCTAACTCAAATTTACTGAGCTAACTGAGTGACAAGGGTCATGTCACCTCAACTAACTGCATCCAAATTGTATGTTGATGTGAAAATTCAAATTTTCTCAATTTGACCAAGACAAAGTCAAATTGATACTTTCTTGCTGCATCTTTCAACGACTCATTGTTAGAAAAAATGGAAACCATGAAACTACTTGGGGGGGGGGTGTGAATCGGTTGTCTGGCCAAATTATACATTTTTTTCTCAAATTATACTTTTCAACCACTCTAGCAATTTTTCATGGATCAACAACAACCCTCAATCATATAAAACATAACATAATCACCAAGCACATGAGCAAGATATACACAAGACACCAATCTTCCTTTTACTAAAAGCTTCAACATAATTTCATTAATGCCCCACAAGATTCTATTTGTAGGTTTATCATCTACTATTGAAAGGAACTTCTATCCCTGCTTGTTTATCAGTATTCACTAAAAGGGACTGTTTCACCTACTCATTTATCAATCTCTATTGAAAGGGACTCTTAGCCCCGCTTGTTTACCAACCTCTACTGAAAGGGACTCTTGCCCCTGCTCATTTATCAACTACTAAAGAAAGGGATTGCGACCCCTACTCATTTATCAACCTCTATTGAAAGGGATTGCTGCCCCTAAAAATTGACCAACACCCACTGGAAGGAGCTACAACCCCTGATATGCAAGCTACAACTTGCTAGCCCTTTTCATTCATTTTTCATCCATTTTCAAACTCAGATAAATAGACCACTTATCTCATAAAAAAATGAATATTATTATTGCAACTGCTCACCAAAAACGCCAGAAAACCTCCTACAATAATCTTTGATTACTAAACAAATCACCAACAAGACCACCTTCAATTATTTCTCATTACTAAACACACCAAACTATTTTTACTAGCAATATGAACACCAAAAGTCGCCTTTGATGAACACATCAAAGCACTAATCACCAATTCATCATTCACCTATCAGATATAAAATTTTACCACTAATTCAACCTTGATGCATACAACCATTATGCATCATGCTATGCCAATAGCCTCTAGTATGCCCCACAAACTCATAAACCTGCTTGGTCAAGCATGTTTTTAAAGAATTATGGACTGATATTTTTGGAATTGGACTTTAGTTATCTTTCTCTTTGATTTTTCATGATTTTTTTTCCCTTTTTGTTATTCAATTTAGTATTTTATATGTGATCTTAACTTCTCAATATCCGATCAACATTTTTGGGCTCAATCTGTGATTTTTTCTGCTAATTTTTCTCATTTTGAAATTTTACAGAATTTAGTTGGAACTTTCTATTTTTGTTGAACATCCAGATTTTTCAACATTTCTAAATATGCCTCTTAAATATATTTTCTTCTATCCATGTATTTAGCACTCAGCCATTATGTTTGGCTGAACTTCCAAACTCCACTATTAAACTGTCACTTATCAAAGCTACTGAATCGTTCCATTGTGAGCCCAAAGGCTCTACTAAAAAAATCACGTTGCCACATTACTATGTCGAATCATCCATTCATGTGAACACATTAAGCTACTGACTCATCATACCATTACTATGCCAAATCATGCTATCATAGGCATAAAGGCCTTTTAATGCCATTGCTGCAAAACACACCAATATAAACTTCCGCGACACTTATATTTTATGAAAAATGGTGCCACTTCCATCGATTTTAGCCTTAAGCCCCTTTCGTGCTAGCACCTTTTTCATTTTCCACCAGAGGAATAAGTGTTGTGACCTTTGGCTAGGAATTTAGGTGCTTAAGTGACTTAAGGCATTCAAGGGCTTATTTTATTCATTAAAATTCTCTGCACCCTTGGTCATTGTTGCCACATAGAACGTGTCACCCAACATTTTTCATCCCAGCACTTTTGGTTTTGCCCCTTATTAAAATTATGGGGTTAGGCCTTATAGGATCCGCTGTCCCATGGGGTATACCCGATGCCTTCTCCATTGTTCATTTCTTTTTCGTATTACCACAATAATCCCAATGCTTGTATCCTATTCCTTTTTCCCTGTGCACCTTCAAAAATCATTAAGCGCATTCCCGCCAGCTGAGTTGTGCAATAGGGTCCACCCCACAACCAAGAGCCAATAGAAACACTCTTCGGGCTGAGTTTTATTTGATATGCCCATGTCATCCCAACCCCCAATCAAACCGCTAATTTTTTAGAATGCACTATTTAACCCTTCCAGGCTTTGACTTGCGAGATGACATCATGATGATGTCACCCGTGCCACGTGTCATCAAATGATTGGTCCATGTGTCACTCAAAAATGGGCCATCCGGGTGCCCAAAAACACTAAATATTCCTGCCATGTGTCATGCTCCCATTGGGACTGTGCTAATTCCATATCCAAAAAATAATGAGCTTTCATCTGTTTTTCTGTCAGAGAGGAGAGAGAAGGGTCCCACGACTGGGTTTTTCACCATATTTCCTTTATAAAATTTTTAAAGGGTTTCGGCTATTTTTATTTGTACTGCTCAATCCTTCTACCAAGTCGACTCTCCTATGCACTCTACTTTGAATTCCTCCGAGGTCACGTTTGCACTAGTCTAGGCTCTTGTGGGATTAACTATCAATTGTGGGGGCCTCCTGCTCGAATCTTCGCCAATCAACTTCCTCTGCTACATTGTGTTAGGGCCATGTTCGCCCAATGAATTCTCCTTGTGCGTCTTAATGTTTCTTTGGGGTATTTCCTTCAGGCTACATATGACGGGATTGCGCCATCCCACTTTGATCATCCTGCTCACTCCTTAAGTGCTTCCTTCAGCTAGTTTCACCAGAGTATTACTGTCGGGGTACCACCGTCGGGATGCGTTGTAATGAAGGGATCCACCTGCGGAAAATCATATTGTTTCCATTACATTGTTGTCGTGCCATATATTCTCGGTCCTATTTTGGCCACTCCACTATTCATGTCACTGTGTTTGGCTACTCTGCCAAAATTGAATGTGCACCAAATCTCGTCCAACCAACTTATCTCTGCAAATGTTGAATTTTTGGGTCCTGCAAATTTGACTAACATTAACTTTAAAAATAGGAGGCCATTTTTATACTTCCACATACCACTATAGAGTTTTTTCATAGATATTTCCATCTGGGTGGGTCCATCTGCATCTGAGATGACCTGCTGCACAAGAAATAAGTCCAAATTTTTTACACCTTCTTCATGCATGTTGATCTTCATTATTCTTGTAACTGATCCTGAACACTTGTGTCATGCTTTTCCATCCCTCGACATATTTTCCATCCATTGAAAAACACCATCACCAGTGCTTTGCAGTTTCCATGCTTTTCCTTTTCCAACAATCTTTACCTTTTCCACTAACATTTTCCTTTCCATCAATGAAAAAATATTTAAATTCATTTCCAATTTCCATTTCTTTCCTTTTCCAATATTTTCCATTTCCTTTAACTTTTCCATCAATGACAAAATATTTCCAAAAATACCCCCCTTTGACATTGATGCCAACACCAATATAAAACAAAACATCATCACCAATGATCAAGCAAAGATAAGTGTACTTATCTTCTTTGTCTTTGATGCTTCTCCTTGTGTTTTACTGGATGTCCTTCTCCCCCTTTATATGAGGTTACTTGCCATATTTTGTTTTATCAACAATACTTCTCCCCCTTTGACATGAATGGAAAATATACTAACATGCTCCCCCTGTGAACAATCTCCTATATTATGATCCCATGGGCCTGCTAACTACTTCTTCTTATGCTCAAACCCTCAAGTAACTCTGATCTAATCTAAGCAACTTAATATTTTCTCTGTGAATAATATTGAGCTGAAGGGATAGGATTAATTACACCCAATCTCTGCCTCAATCAGGAAAGAGGGATCTCTTGCTAAAACAACACCAACTTGTGCAACTGAGCCATGAGAAACTATTGGTCTGAATCTCAACTAGGATTACATTCATAACAATACCTACCTAGACACATACACATGACCTATAGAAACACGTACAACCTTTCCTATGAATTACATCATCAAATTTTCAATTGATGAACAAAAAGGTACAACAATTTGGATAAACATAGAGGGAATTTCATCAATGCATACCTAGGCCAACAACTCAACTTATATTTCACCTGGCAGACTTCTAATGACAAAAAAATCACCATGATACATTTGTCTCATTATGAAAAACATTCATATAAATCAGGATTTTCCTACCAACACTCGGACTTACAATTTCATATTAGATTTGAAGAACATAGGTCTTTAATCCTGGCTCAACATGACCTGTATCAACCATGGTAAATTCATTAGAATGCTCAATAGTTGTTCTATTAGGGTCATGCTCATGAATTCGTAGCCTGAACCATTTGACATCGAGCAAAACTATTTGAAGGAATTAAAGTCACACTCAAGTATATCATGAATATACCCATAGTATCAATTGTTAGAGACTTATGGATGTCTTTCACCCCTAGAGGCAACATTGATAACCTGAAATACTACAATTTTCCCACTATGAAATGATTTTATCTTTTCATCCAACCTTTCCATGCGAAATTTTCAGCCATTGAACCGAATTTTGTTGTGGTGTTTCAAATACAATATGTGAAACACATAAATATGAATTGTCAATTGATAAGCATATTTATACTTGGAAATTTTGCAAATTAAAAAAAAACATCATATGCATCAATATAATTGTAAAAAAAACTAAGTAGTATGGGTGAATATGTTTCTTGATGATCTTTTAAACCATATGTTAAATAAATTAACCTCTATGTAAGATTGGTATCTCCATTACCTTCAACTTCTTTGACCAATGTAGACACACTATACCATGATAACCTAACATTATTAGCTTGTTTGCATTGTTCAACCCATACCTTCATCCAATCAAGATTGTTCGCAATGTATAAATGTATTGCATCCCACTCTCGACCAGATGCATTAAAATAAAACAATTCACATATGTATAATTAGTTAAAATTTTATACCTTCATAATACAGGATTTGTAGGAAGAATAAAAATTAAATATGTATGATATACAAAAAAAAAAAATTGCACTATAAATCTCCACTATCTACTTACATCTCACTTTCCTCATTCTCCCTTTCCCCAAAAGGTGGTCCCCTTCAAATTTTTTCATGGAGTTTACATCAAAAGTTTGATCCAATACATTAATACTTTTTCCTATTGCAGGACTATATTGATGAATATAAACCATGGTTTTATATTCCATATATCCCTCTACCATAGGACCCTCAGGACGTGCTCTTTATTTGACCAAAGCCTCCAGTGATTTCAAGTGCCTCACAACCATCCACGTTGATCTTGTGTGTATAGGTCCACACTTTTCAATCTCCTCAACTTTGCGTATGAGGTAGTGTTCTTGTGCATTGAAAAATGTTGAAGGTAGATAATTTTGCATTTCACACATTATATGAGGAATTTGTTTTCCTCAAATACTTTATATCTTCTTTATCGATTTATTTAGATGAAAACCATCTACAAATGAATCAAGAAAATCACAGGTTTTAACATAAAATTATATAGTACATAATGAAAAGTAAAACACATGCACTCAAATATAGGTTGTACAATAAATTATTGAACATATTACACTTTGCACATAAATCTCCACTTACCTCATGTATTTTCCAATATCATATATAACTCATTTGAAAATATTTTCAAAGATGTCTTAAAGAGATAGAGGTATAACACATTGTAAAAAAATAATGATCGATCATTATTTATTCCCAAATTAGTAGAAAAAAACCACTAACAAGATGTTTTACCAATCTACAAATATATACACCAAATAATTTTCTTAATGAACGTATGCCATTCATGAGTTTTTACCCCACCTAATTCACCTTTATTTTTTACTATATTCTTTATGTTTGAAGAAAGTCCAGTTGAAAATTTAAATTTTTCAATAACCTCTTTAACATCCTTGCTTTGCTTCTCTTTAAATAAGCATGGAAGGGAACTTTTATTTTGGCCATCTCCATTGCTATTTGAGTGAATCACACTTTGAATTGCATAATTGGCCTCCTTATTGTCATTACAAATCTTCCTAAATTTTTATTTATATTTCCTTCCATCTAAAATTTTCCATAAGGTCTATGTTACATTCTTCCCGATGTGCATTGTATCAAACAAATAAACAATTTCTAGGTTCCCATAGTAAGGGAGTTTATTGATTTACTTGATATAACTTTTCATTCCTCATGGAAGTTCCCTATTATTAATGCCTTGATGACCTACAAGTTGAATCATAGTTAAATATATTATAACAAAATTATAACTTGTGAATTAGTACAGTGAAGAAAATGCCATAAAAATATAAAATAATCCAAACATATCATGTATATTGAAACATATACAATTAAATCCATACCTTCATATATTCTATTATATTGCAACTTCCATGTACGAGGTGTCATTCTCCGCGGTCTTAATCCAGTCTCTTCTTTCCCATTGAAAATATGTTTTTCGGTAGTTTAGTACCTCTGGTTCTTAGAAAGGAAGTGGCTATACTCATCAAACACCTCCATTCCTAAGCTTCATGAATGATGATATTTAATCTTAGGACAAAAAACTAGACAAGAAAAATTACCCTTTGTTTGAAGACCTACAAGAGATGCAATAATTTTTATATCAATTATTTGAAGTATGTACAATGAAGGGAATATTTAAAAAACATACATGAAATGAGCTTCATAAAATTAAACACTATTAAAGTGCAGGGTAACATTATAACATACCACACCAATGCATTAGCCCTTGGGCATCGTGAATTTTCCATACAAGCATTGCATGGAATTCAAATTCCCTTTCTGCATCTATTGGTCTAGAGATATCATACATAGTGACACCGTTCCATAACTCCACTAACTCATCGATAAGAGGCTCGATATAAAAATTCATATATTTGACCCGATACTTACCTAATTGATTGAATATATAGTATATAATTAATAAATATATGAGTAAATAAAAATAATATAATACATAATTATCAGACATAATTGAACATTTATGAATAAAAAAATTAATACCTCGAACAATATATTGTGTTAAAAAAATGATTCTAAAAAAATTAATACCTGGAAAAATAATTGTCAACATTATGTGCTCCCTCTTTATTGACTTCCACAAAGGAGTACTATTATTGTTGATAACAAAAACAAGCAACACCGAGTAAGTATATATGGGCTCTCCAAATGAATTGACACCATTAGATGCTAATAATATCCTAAGATTACGAGGTTATCTTTTAAAATTTGGCCACCTTTCCTCTATATTCCTAAATGCAAATCCATTTGCAGACATTCGAAGAATGCCATCTTCACTTCTATTTTTTGCATGGTAATCAATAATGTTTGCTATGCTTTCAAACCTTGTTATCACTAAATTGATACTGATGGGCTGCTTCAATAGTCAACCTAGAGTAACTATTTCAAACCTAATTTTAGCTAAAACTTAGCCTTTCCAGCCTGAGAGGGCTCTCTTAAGGATATAAATGATATTATGTAAATGAAACTCAACAGATTTCTAAATTTGAAATTGGGTTTTAAATGTGTTTTTGTGCAAGTGAAATATAAAGGAAAATTATTACCATTGGGAATATCGAGTCAGTATAAACAACTCAATGACATGTGATAATCCTCTCATGGATGCTGAGGCATATTTATATTCTGATGAAAACATAACATTTTCAGCAGACTAAGAGTTTGAAGGAAGTTAGAGCATGTAAGCCAAGGATTCTAAGTAATCAAACACTAGGATACTGAAGATAAAATTGCAAAGCATGAAAGTCAAATACTCATAAGAATATCAATGAATCTCAGGTAAAGAGAAGTAAGCTGCCATTGTATATTACTGATGAAAGGTTTTACAATAGTAGTCTGTAGTAAAAACATCAATCAACCCTCTCTCCATCAAATATCTTCCTATTTATAAATTTAGGCATATTTGCATTGATTCTTATAGCAAGGCTAGACCCTCGAATACTTATGATGACAGCTAAACTAACTAAAAGAAGATTAGAAGGAGATAAAATAGACATCTGCTATTTTTAGGAATTAGAAAACTAATAGGATTCTAAAAATTCTTTATTACATTAAAAAACTTTGAAAGCTACATATTTATATTGAGAAGGTAATTTTCCTGAGGTGGCACTTACCATGACTGAACCATGAATACTCCCATCAAGTCAGGAGGCTTGTCTTCCGAAATTTGAGGAGGTGGTGTCATAATTGTTGATGTGGCTTCTATGATGAGCTGGAAATATTGAACATCTTTATCGAGGAGTGTGTTGTGTAACCAGCTCCAAAAATAGAATAAAAGAGATATAAACGCCTTAGAAATAAGCCACTTCGAGGGGGCAACCTCCAATACATTACATAAATGAACAATTCTTGGATGATACAATTTACAAAACCTCCTTTCTATATATAGGAGTCCATGGGGCTATAATGTAATCCTAGTGGGCCACAATGTAATCCTAGCCAACCTAACAATAATAATTTAAGGGCACAATAATAATAAAATGGGGGTTACAAGGGTACAATAATAACAATAAGGGGGTTACACTAACAACAATAAGGAACTATACTAATAATATAGGGACCTAACATGCCCCTCTCCTTCAAAAAAGTGTTGTCCTCAACACTTGAGTAGCTCTGGGTGCTTCTGTATAAAATTCTCATCCTCCCATGTAGAATCTTCAGTGGGTAAGTTCTTCCACTTGATGAGATACTCTGAAATTGATTGATTCCGTAGTTGTCGAGTTCTTTTTTCCATGACTGCTTCAGGTTCCAATATGATTTTCCCTTCCCCATCAAGTTCTGGCAATACTGTTTGAACTGGAAGATTTTCACCTATAACCTTCTTTAAGCATGAAACATGGAAAATCGGATGTACTCGCGAAGAAGAAGGAAGCTCCAATTTGTATGCCATAGTACCAATCTTTTGCAACACCTTGTAAGGACCATAGTACTTTGGCGATAATTTATTATCCTTCTTAGCTTGCTTGAGGGACATTTGTTTATATGGCTGTAGCCGTAAAAATACCCAATCTCCTATATCAAAACTTCTCTCGCTGCGATGTTGATCTGCCTGTTGTTTCATTCGATTTTGTGCCAAATTCAGGTTATCCTTTAAGAGTTGGAGAACTTCTTGCCGATGCTCGATGTGATCTTCCACTGCTTGAACCTTCAAATTTTCCCTTAAATATGATGTGATCGATGGTGGATGATATCCATAAAGTGCCATAAATGGGGTCATTTTTGCTGCAGTATGGAAGGAAGTGTTATACCACCATTCACCGAGAGGTAACCACTTGACCCATTGTGTTTGTTTATCAGATACAAAACAACGAAGATATCCTTCCAAACATTTATTTACTATCTCAGTTTGACCATCAAATCGAGGATGATAAGATGAGCTATGAGCTAATTGAGTACCCAAACAAGAAAATAACTCCGTCCAAAAATTTCCAGTAAAAATGGGATCTCTGTCGCTCATAATAACCCTTGGGCTTCCATGTAGCTTTTGAATTCTGTCCATAAATGTAGTAGCAACTGTACTTGCTTTAAATGGATGAGATAATGCGCAAAAGTGTGCATACTTGGTAAGTCTATCAACTACCACCATGATGACACTCTTTCCTTCAGACTTAGGTAAACCTGTGATAAAATCCATTGAAATCTCCCCCCAACGTTGACTTGGAATGGATAAAGGTTGTAGAAGTCCCGGGGTCTTAATTGTTTCCACTTTATTCTGCTGGCAAACCAAACATTTCGCCACAAACTTTTGAATATCAGATTTAAGGCCATCCCAAAAAAATTCTTTCTTCACCCTGTGGTAAGTTTTTAAAAATCCTGAGTGTCCTCCTAAAGGAGAAGTGTGCAATTCCAGAAGAATCTTTTGTTTTAGTTGGGAATTCTTACAAAGATATAAGCGACCTTTGTACCATAAGGAATCATTTTTCCAATTAAATGTATCAGATGTACTAGGATCTTGCTGCAACTTTTGAATGAGTGTCCATACATCTTTGTCCTTCTTCCATTCATCTCTCGCTTCGGTTATCCAATCTGGTTGGATAATAGAAATGGCACAAAGCAATGCTTCCACCTCTTCATTCTTTCTTGAGAGTGCATCTGCAACAACATTAAGCTTTCCTTTTTTGTATATTATTTCAAAGTCGTAACCCAACATCTTTGTGACCCATTTTTTCTGCTCTTCTGAAGATAGTCTTTGTTTCAAAAAGTGTTTAAGACTATCATGATCAATTTTTACCTTGAAGTGTCTTCCTATTAGGTAATTTCACCATTTCTTTAGTGCATGCAGTATTTCTAACATTTCCTTCTCATAAATAGGTTTCTGTAAATACTTTCCTTTGATTGGACGACTTTCAAAAGCAATAGGTATTCCTTCCTGCATTAAAACTGCACCAATTCCATTTCCTGAGGCATCACATTCCACAATAAAGGTTTTTGTGAAGTCTGGCGTAGCTAAGACCGGTGCTAGGCACATTGCCTCTTTAAGATGTTCAAAGGCCTTAGTTGCTTCTGGAGTCCATGAAAATGCATCTTTCTTCAATAATGTTGTTAGAGGTGCTGCTATTCTCCCATAATTCTTAACAAACTTGCGATAATACCTTATTAACCCGAGAAATCCTCGCAACTGCTTTATGGTTGTGGGGACTTTCCATTCCTTAATGGCTTTAATTTTGTTAGGGTCTACCTTAACACCCTCGTGAGATACAATATGACCCAGATATTCCACCTCTTGTACTCCAAAGAAACATTTGGATGTTTTTGCATATAATTGTTTCTCCTGCAATAGTTTGAGCACCCTGTCAACATGTTGAACATGATCCTTCCAAGACCTGCTGTAGATTAGTATATCATCAAAAAATACTAGCACAAATTTTCTAGGGAAGGGTTTGAAAATGGAATTCATCAACCCTTGAAATGTAGAAGGTGCATTGGTAAGGCCAAAAGGCATGACCAAAAATTCATAATGACCCTCATGAGTTCGAAATGAAGTTTTCGGAATATCTTCAGTCTTCATTCTAATTTGATGATATCCTGAACGAAGATCCAACTTGGTAAAATAAATTGCTCCATGTAATTCATCCAATAATTCATCAATCACAGGAATGGGAAATTTATTTTTAATGGTGAGCTTATTGAGCTCCCTATAATCCGGACACATTCGCCATGATCCATCCTTCTTGTGTACCAATACTACAGGAGCAGAGAAAGAACTTTGACTAGGTTGAATTATACCGCCTCTAACATTTCTGCAATCATACGTTCAATTTCGCTCTTTTGGAAGTAAGGATATCTATAAGGCCTGATGTTTGGAGGAACACTTCCTGGAATCAAATGAATAGCATGATCATGATCACTAATAGGTGGGAGTCCTTTGGGAGTTTCAAACACCTTGGAATGATTGTCCAAGACTTGTTGGAGATATGCAGAAATAGATGATTTTGATGTCGAAACTTCTAGTGAGCATAATTGTGCAATTACGCCTCGTTGTTCTTTCTTTAGAAGCTTTGTCATGACATTAGAGCTTATTATCCTTCCCGGATTCCCTTCAATACCCCGTAATTCGACTTCCTTTCCTTCTGAAAAAAAATTCAAGAAAAGTTTTTGAAAATTAAAAGCTACCGTCCCCAAAGATTGTAACCATTGTACTCCTAGTACAACATCAGCACCTCCCATAGGAATGGAAAGCATTGGACTTGTCACCACATATTCCCCCATGGTTAGCTTGATATTATGGCATTTTCCAGAGCAATTTATAGTTCCTCCATTTGCAACCATCACTTGACATTCTGGTGCTGGGTATAGGAAACAATTTAATTCCTTGGCTACCTTACAATGAATGAAATTATGGGTGCTACCTGAATCAATCAACACTATTACCTTTTTCTTCTTGATATGTCCTTCTATCTTGAGAGTTTGAGGAGTGGTAATTCCTGCCAGTGCATTACACGATATGGTCGGATTCATTTCTTCCTCTTCTAGGGTTGGTTCCTAGTGTATATCCTCTTCTTGTTCATTTTCTTCTTCCTCTTCACAATCTATGTAAAATAATTTCTTCTCAGAACACTTATGACCTTTAGTGTATTTTCTATCACAACTGTAGCAAAGCCCTTTTGCTCTTTTTTCTTCCAATTTTTGTGGTGTCAACCTTGTAGGTTGTGGAAATCTAGGTGTAGCCACACTTCCTTCTTTATAGAATTGAGTGGTAGGCTTCCTTGTTGCCATAATTTTACATTCAACTTTTCTTGCCAACCTGAATGCCTTCTCCAATGAATCAGGTTCCAGAATGCAAACTTCATGTTGAATTTTATCCTTTAAAGTGCCTATGAAGAGATCAATCCTGTGTTCCTCTGGAATATCAGTTACCCTTATATTCAATTTTTGGAAGTCCTCAATGTGCCGCCCCACTAAACCCTTTTGTTTGAGATTTATCAATTGGCTAAAGAAGGTGTTGCTCTTTGTATCCTCATAATGTGCTATCATTTCCTCCGTAAAAATTGACTAAGTGACAATTTTTTTACGGGAGCAAAGCCATCGATACCATACAAATGTATTTTGTTCTAAATGTAAAGTTGCAATGCGTACCTTTTGTGTGTTTTGCACATTATGGAGATCAAATATTGCTCCATCTGTAGTATCCATGTTACAGGATCCTTTCCATCAAACTTCCTCATATCCATTTTTGGAATATGGTGGTTCTTCCCGCCAACATTAGAGTTTATGAAATCACGATTAACATTTATTTTGTTCTCATCATGAGGTTATTCTACTATCTTTTCACCATTAGGAAACATTTCTTGTATCAACTTTTTCAAACCTTCGATGTCTGTTTTGAGATCATTCTTCATGTTTTCCATGTTGTCTTTCATGTCCGCTTGATGCCATCCATCTTAGCTTCCACGCCATCTATCTTAGCTTCCACGCCTTTCTTGAACCCATCCATACACTTCCACGCCTTTCTTTAGAACTTCCACATTTCATTTTTGTTGCTCTTTGGGAGAGTGAAATTTGTTGCACTTGCTCTTGTAATTTTGATAGATCATGTCGTAATTCTTCATCTTCATGAGTCATAGTAGAGCCTTCTGAAGGCTTAATGGGTGTTGAATTATTTTTACGGGGCATATTTTAGAACCCAATACTGCTATATATTCTACAATATGCCCTTGGAATCAATTCAAATTGATTCTTCGAGAAGACTCATGCAATTTGGAAAGAAAAAAAATATACACACCTTTTTCTTGCTTTTGAGGAACTCGATATTGAAATTGGATTATCTCTATGATTGCAGCACTCAAATATTTGAATTTTGGTATCAGCGTAGCCCTCTGAATTATCTTTCGAATGCCATAGGTCTGACTTGATTTGGATTCTCCAAGACAAAGTTGTGTCCAATCTCCCACAATGACCTAATTCTGGACTGGTTCAGTAGAGAGAACTTGTACGACTTGCCACGTGTCACTATTTCGTCCTTTGTCTCTGAAATTGATAGCCAAGAAACTAAAGTCTGTGTACTTGTGACCACATTTTACGGCACTCCAATCCAATGCCCAGAGAGAGAGTTATTGAACTTTTCCCACGATCATCTCTTTGAGATGAAATTTAGGAGCCTAAAAAAACACTACCTTCCACAGATCATATCTCTCAAAATATTGTGAACCAAGCTCTAAAATGTTTTGACTAATTTCCTCAGGATTTCAGCTTTGCACCATACGAATTTTAGATTCTGAACCTTCGTAGAAAAAAAAATTATAGCGCAAATGCCACGATGACCTGTTTAGGAGCCTGAAAAAAGACCTAACTTTCATAGATGATATCTCAGAAAATATTGTGAACCAAGCTCTGAAATTTTTAGAAAATATTCCTTAGGATTTCGGCTTTGCACCCTAAAAATTTTAGCTTCTGAAACTTCGTAGAAATAAAGTTATAGCGAAAATGCCACGAAGACCTGTTTGGAGCAGCGAAACCCTAGAATCCAAAGCTCTGATACCAAATGTTGTGTAACCAACTCCAAAAATAGAAGAAAAGAGATATCAACGCCTTAGAAATAAGCCACTTCGAGGGGGAAACCTCCAATATTACATAAATGAACAATTATTGGATGATACAATTTACAAAACCTCCTTTCTATATATAGGAGTCCATGGGGCCATAATGTAATCATAGTGGGCCACAATGTAATCCTAGCCGACCTAAAAATAATAATTTAAGGGCACAATAATAAAAAAATGGGGGTTACAAGGGTACAATAATAACAATAAGGGGGTTATACTAACAACAATAAGGGACTATACTAGTAATATAGGGACCTAACAGAGTGTGTCTCAGCCAAACATTGAACTAATGACTTATAACCTTTCCACATGGCTGAATTGTCCCAAGAAAGCAATCAAAACTTGAAAAATATCCAAAATCCTCTTCATTGTAGAAACATGGGACTTTTAGGCAAGTTCGTAGCGAGAGTTCGTAGCACCTTTAACTTTGACCATCCCTGCAAACTATTTGATCTATTTGTTGTTTTGAGGTTGTCTAGTGAGTCAAAATAATCAAATACATGCGTTTACCTACCTTCTTCATGACAAAACCTATGATATAATCTGCAGTGAGTTCGTAGCATTTTCTGGGCTTCAAGCCTAAGACACACTACGAATTTGCCTAATTGACAATATACTTGAAAACTATGGATTTATTCTTCAAAATGTTCCCATGGCATTGTAAGTAATGAACTAAAATGATTCAAAAAATATTTAAAAGGTATTTTACCCCATTTCAAATAGCAAAATATTCACCCTTGGTAGCTATTGGCGCTGGAATCAACACTTGGATTGTGACAAGCGCCTGACTAGACACATATTAAGCTCAAGGGATTTTCTTATAATTTGATTGAGTTTTTGGAAAGTGGTTGAAACTCACACAAACTGAAAGGGGTTTTGAGTAGATAAGAAACTCTCACACATATGAGGGCACTGGTGCATGATGTGGTAGCAAGGTTGAGTGTGTAGGTTTATGGTTAGAAGAATGGAAGACAAACAATATATATGTAAAACAGAATCACACTGCTAAGAGGAAAGGGTAACACAAATTCTAGATCTGGAATGTATAGTGACATAATGCTTTTAAAAGACTTACAAGAATCTCACTCTACATTTAAAAATATCATTACAAGGAATGCTTCCAACTAACATGATGTAATATTCCCAAATTTTCACCTGATATTTGGAATATTAGAGTTCTTAAATTTCTTAATGCATTAAGTAAATAAAAGGGTGGAGGGACCCATAATCCTCAATATGAATAAATATCCACTTTTTGTGTGTGAATGTGGACTAATTAAGCCTAGAACTACATAATGAGGTAGTTGAGCAACTACTAATTTAAATGAAATTGGAGATTATGTTCATTAATTGTGATAGATCATGAAGGTTGATACAATCAACTATGATCTTGAAGATTTCAAACAGAAGATCATGAATCAATTATGATGAAGTTATGGAGGATGATGTGTAATTAATGCACACATGATGGAGAAGGTGTACATTGCACCTAGACATAATGGAGGACTTGGTCAAACAACGCAGTCAATCATGGAGGATCTTGTCCACATGCACATCGCAGTCTAGACAAGGGCCAAGGCATGGGAACGCTAAAAAATTATATAAAGAGGATGAAGGCAACAATGGAGGACATGCTTGTGATTATTGATGTTGAGGATTTGTTTAGATCTGGAATTTTCATGTGACATTCCATTGCTTTCTTGGGCTATTTAGCAAAGATTGCAAGTGCTGTTTAGCACAGGGTGTTCCTGGTCGAGAATCCCACCTATTTCATTGAGTGATCTCTTGGAAGAGGATTGTACTTCATTCTACATCAGGCATTGGTACCACACATATTTTCCTACTTTCTGCAAAACATTCATATTTAGAAATTGCAGATTTCTGAAGATCAGTTTGGAAGGTGGAGGTTGTCTTCAGTATTTTAGCTGGAGAACTGGTGAAGGTTTATTCCTATCACCTTGGGCTTAAAGATCAAGATTCCTAGAGCTTCATATCATATCTGGAATTAGGACAAAATTTATTTACCTCCTAGCAGCAGTAATCCCTTCAGGAATTACGTTGTCCATTTTGCAGATCCAAAAAGGAGGAAGGAAGTTGCTAGCATTTCAACTAGTAATCCTATGAAGGACCATTCCCTCACTTTTCCATTAGTATTTCCATCAACCTAGAGTTTATTGTAGCATTTTTTAGCAGGCATAAGGCCTCTCTTTCCCTCACAAAGTAGTTTCTATTGGAAGTTGTATTGCAATAGCTGTAATCATAATTGGAGGATTGAGAAGCCAGATCTAGAGCTCCTAGCTTGTAGATTTGAAAGAGGGATCAACCCTTCAAGCTTAGACCAGATCTTGTGACATATTTCAGCCATATATTTGATAGATCTAGCTTCAGATCTATAATTCCCAGCAGATCAAAGATAAAATCCTAGGAGGGTGATTTTCCAAAGTTGTAGATCTGGAAAATCCTTTCTGGGTTATCTTGGGAATCCATCACATTGGCTAGATCTTGAATCTTGGAATCATCTGAGCTCCAGATTTGAGTAGATCTACATTTTCCTTTTCAGTCTGGAGTCATATTTTCATATTCTGCTAAAGGGACAAGGCAATATTTACTTCAGTAACTCTCCAGTTACACAGTGCCTATTGTGGCATGTTTTCTGAGTGATTCTAGGCCATCTCTTTGGCTAGATATCCTCATATTTTGTACATTGTGTAACTGAATCTTATCCAATATAATAAAATGGCTCAGCTTCTTTGTATATTATATTTTTGTCTTTAGATTTATTTTTTTATCTTGCTGTAGTTCTCGTATTGTGTTTGAGTATTGCTGCATTCTCCCTTTTGGGATATTACAATGGTATCAGAGCATGATCTTTGGCTCAACTTGTGGAAACTTCATCTTTTGCATCAAAAGAAGAAGCAGATAGATGAGATATATCATGAAGGAGAATAATTTTTCCACTCCTTTCTTTAGATCCATGCAAGATCTCTCCAAGGAGGTCTATCAAATGGAGAAGGAAAGGAAAAGGAAGGATCCAAGAAGAGGACTTGAAAAGGAAGGTCCAAGCACTTCCTATCAGTAGAAAATAAGACTGGAGAAACATAGATCTCCTCATAGATCTACTCTGCCCATTTTCTTTGAATAAGGTGAGAGGTATAGAAATGAAGGAAGAAGAGAACCTGAGACTCATGAGACTCTCAGTTTGTATCTTGAAGAACACAAGGAACAATCTAGAGCATTCAAAGAAAGTCTAACTCTCCAAGAATTCTTTGAACTCAAGGAAGAAAGAAGATCCTATAGCAGCAATAGAAGGAAGAGGCACAATAGAGTCTATTTGCCTACATTTGATGGATCTTACTCAAGCACTGTTAAGGCTTGGAGGAAAGAGTTAGATTCATTTTTTATGCTACATCCGGTGGCTAAAAAAGAGGCTGTCCAAATTGCAACACTTAATCTCTTAGGTGAAGCCAAGGATTGGTGGTTTAGTCACATGCAGCATGCAAAGGTGACTAAATATTTAGATTTCTTTCACAAGTTGAGGAAGAATTTTGATGTGAAGAAGATAGAAATGGGCTACAAAGAGACATTTCCTAAGGAAACAAAGGAGGATGTCATTCTTGTCACTCTGGACAAGAAGTCACTACATTCACCACCAGCTACAAAAGTAATTACATCTGGAGGAGAGACACTTGTAACTTTGCAAGATAGTCTTGAGCTCTTGACACATAGATTCCCATGCATGATTCGGGAGATGCATGAGGAAGAGGAGAAAGATTCCAGCGCTGGTACAATGGAAGAAGAGCAGCCATCTGTCTTACCAGCAGTTGGAGACACCATTATCTCGGTTGGAGGAACTCTTGTGTTTTGTTAAGAGGTTACCACATATCAGTTGATCCAAGGTATGCATACACATTCATCACCTATTTCTTCAGTAGATCTTATTGAAACTTATGGGGACATTCCATCAGGGCCAATGCATGACCAAGGGTTAGATCCAGATGCTGATTTGAAGCAACAAACTATCACAACATAGAGGACCCTTGATCTAATCAAGGAGGAGATGAAAAGCTATCCCAGTTTTTCATGGATGGACTACATTCAACCTCTTGAGTTGAAGTGTAGAGTTTCAGCAGAAGGGATGTGCATGATCCTAAGTTCAATGATTGGTTATGAGATCAGTATTGTACCTTGCTTTGAGACAATGTATGTATTACCTTGCCGATCTACAGCGCCGTCACTTAGTAGCAGTGATAATGATGAGACCCCATTATTCTTGGATCATTCTGAATATAGCTTCACTCATGAAACAATGGAGGTTAAGATGATGAATGGTAGACATATCGATATCAAAAATATTTTCTCCTTTCTTGATGACACTTTCTCAATGAGCATCTCACATCTCAAAGAGAGACTTATACCTACGGTAGATCCAGAATATCATTGGTTTTGGAAGGTCATGGATGATAAGAAGGTCTCATTAAGAGATCTCATGGGAGGTGCACTTCAACATTTCATGAGGTGCAAAGTTCTTCATCAGTTTGAGGAGGTTGGTTTCTTACAATGGGGGGATACCAAGTATTTGTAGAATGAGATCCATCATCCACATTGGGATGAATGGCTGATAGTATGGAGCAAGGGGTTGCCAAACCACTTGCAGATCTATGAAATAGGCCAGAAAGAAGCATGGTTGTGTTGGTTTCTCTTGGGTGAGTATGGTTACTACCCAAAGATTCATATTTTATTGTCTCATGCCTTATGTATCAATAATAGAATGCATAAGAAGAAGGCATGGTTACTATGGTTGTTCAGAAGGGAGTTTGGACATCACATGTTATATCTTATGTCCATATATTTACTCTTGTTTGGGATATGTCTCATGTATTTATATTTGGGATGTATCTCATGTTCATGTATGTACTTTGAGTTGGGAGAAATTATAACTCTCACATGATGTGGCATAATGGAGCTTGTTTGTATTATGTTGATGAGACATCTCACATGTCCATTAATGTATTATTTCTCTATGAATTTCATCATGATAATGCAAGGAGGCATCAAGAATCCTTGTTGCTATGGTTACTAGTGGGAGAGTATGGGCTGATTTCTTACCATACATTGCATGATACTATTGGAGGATGGCAACAGGAGGCCTTACAACGTTGGCTTCTGCTGGGAGATTTTGGTCATTGTACTTGATATAATGATGATGTGATGGGGAAACAATATGCCTTATTGAGGTGGCTTCTCTTGAGAGAATATGGCCACTACATTTGGTACAATGATGATGTAGTATGGCAGCAAGAGGCATTGCTGAGATGGCTAATTTTGAGAGAGTATGGCTCTCATATTATCATTGATGATTTGGCATGGAAACAAGAAGCATTGTTGCGGTGGCTTATTTTGAGAGAATATGGCTCTCTTTCTTATTTTCATGATGATATAGCATGGCAACAGAAGGCTTTGTTGCATTGGTTGTTGTTAGGAGAATATGGTTTGACATTGTTTATGTTTTCCCATATGTCTCTACTTCTTGTTTTTCACTATGTTGATGTGATGTTTGATTCCTACATGGCCAACATGGCTAATGATGAGGGAATTGATGTATGTAATCTACTCTATGTATCATGGGTTGGAGAGATAGTTCATGAGTTGGGACTTTCCACTTTGGGAATGAACCACTTTATCTTATGTATCTCATGTATAGAGGAGAACTTTTATCATCATATGGTTGCCACATGGAGATTGATTGATGAGGATGGGTATCTAAATTTTCAGTTGGGGGCCATTCTAGACATTCTAGAGGGGAAAATTTGCAGCTGGACATGCATGACACATTGTGATAGATGGGAAGGCCTTCCACATGAAGATTCCATTTGGAGGTAGGATGTTTGCTGTAGCATCCACTTTTGCAGTTGCTTGAGGACAACAAAATTTTGTTGAGGAGGACTGTAATTTTCCCAAAATTTCACCTGATATTTGGAATATTAGAGTTCTTAACTTTCTTAATGAACTAAGTAAATAAAAGGGTGGAGGGACCCATAATCCTCAATATGAATAAATATCCACTTTTAGTGTGTGAATGTGGATTAATTAAGCCTAGATCTACATAATGAGGTAGTTGAGAAACTACTAATGTGAATGAACTTGGAGATTATGTCTCATTAATTGTGATAGATCATGGAGGTTGATACAGTCAACTAAGATCTTGAAGATTTCAAACAGAAGATCATGAGTCATTCATGATAAAGTGATGGAGGATGATGTGAAATTAATTCACACATGATGGAGAAGGTGCACATTGCACCTAGACATGATGGAGGACTTGGTCAAATAGCGCAGTCAAGCATGGAGGATCTTGTCCACATGCACAACACAGTCTAGATGAGGGCCAAGGCATGGGAACGCTCAAAAATTATATAAAGAGGATGAAGGAAACAATGGAGGACATGCTTGTGATGATTGATGTTGAGGATCTATTTAGATCTGGAATTGTCATGTGACATTCCATTTCTTTCTTGGGCTGTTTAGCAAAGATTGCAAGTGCTGTTTAGCACAGGGTGTTCCTGGTCAGGAATCCCACCTCTTTCATTGAGTGATCTCTTGGAATAGGATTGTACTTCATTCTACATTAGGCATTATTGCCACACATCTTTTCCTACTTTCTGCAGAACATTCATATTTAGAAATTGCAGATTTCTGAAGATCAGTTTGGAAGGTGGAGGTTGTCTTCAATATTTCAGCTGGAGAACTGGTGAAGGTTTATTCCTATCACCTTAGGCTTAAATATCAGCATTCCCAGAGCTTCATATCATATCTGGCATCAGGAAAAAAGTTATTGACCTCCTAGCAGCAGTAATCCCTTCAGGAATTACGCTGTCCATTTTTGCAGATCCAAAAAGGAGGAAGAAAGTTGCTAGCATTTCAGCTAGTAATCCTGTGAGGGACCATTCCCTCACTTTGCAATCAATATTCCCATCAGCTTGGAGTTTATTACAGTATTTTTCAGCATGAAAAAGGCCTCTGTTTCCCTCACAACGCAGTTTCTATTGGCAGTTTTGTTGCAGCAGCTGTAATCATCATTGGAGGATTGAGAAGCTAGATCTAGAGCTTCTAGCTTGTAGATCTAAAGGAGGGATAAATCCTTCAAGATTAGATCTGATCTTGTGACATATTTCAGCCATCTATTTGATAGATCTAGCTTCAGATCTATAATTCCCAGCAGATCAAGGATCAAATCCTAGGAGGGTGACTTTCCAAAGTTGTAGATCTGGAAAATCCTTTCTAGGTTATCTTGGGAATCCATCACATTAGCCATATATTGAACCTTGGCATCATCTGAGCTCCAGATTTGAGTAGATATGCATTTTCCTTTTCATCCTGGAGTCATATTTTCATATTCTGCTGAAGGGACAGTGCAGTATTTGCTTCAGTAGCTCTCCAGTTACGTAGTGCCTATTGTGGTATGTTTTCTGGGTGATTCTAGGCCATCTCTTTGGCTAGATATCCTCATATTTTTTACATTATGTAACTAAATATTATCCAATATAATAAAATGGCTCAAATTCTCCGTATATTCTGTTTTTGTCTTTAGATTTATTTTTTATCTTGCTACAATTCTCATATTGTGTTTGAGTATTGCTGCATTCTCCCTTTTGGGATATTACACATGATCTCATGAATCAGGAATGCTTGATAAATCAAGACTGAAAAAAATAGATTAATCATGCATACTAGATCAAAATACTTATAAGAACATGAAACAAGATTTAATTCAACCTCAAGGAATGCTTATGAACAATCTTCAATTCATATTGAATTAGGAAAGATTGAAACAAGACTTACAAAAATAGACAAATATTCCTTGGAGGTTCACAATACTGATAAAAGCATGAGATAGAACTTTTATGATAAATCTGGAAAGATAGAAAAGCTATGTAAAAATAGTAGGGAGAACAATACACACACCAGACAGTTTGTGAATCCTCAAGAGTGCATCTGGATAGATTATCAACTTAGAAATATTCAACACAGTATACAATAAGCTGAAAAACCAACCAACCCATTTTTCTCCTTGCATTACACAGTATATATACAAAAAATAATTTATGTAAAAAGCCTCCATAAAAAGTGCAAATATGTTTCTAAGACTTTATTACAACCCACTACATATAGTAGAGCTTATACAAAACATAAAAAAGAAAACTGAAATATAAATGAAGACAGATCGTGGTAGCATGGAGCTTGAGGTGGCTGAGTTGAGGTGGCTGAGTGCTCCTAGTTGCTTGGAAAAAAATGCCTCCACAAAAGTGAAATCTACCAACTGAAAAGAACACTTGTACCCTTATATGCGAAAGTGTAGGAGCAACTAACTGAAAGGAGTAACCAACTGGAAGATAACCACCTTTCAGGTGAGAAACACCTCTTGTTTTAACATGTCTTCAATATTCGAATAACAATAAATACCCTGACCAAGATAAGAGATCTGTCTTTGAGCTTTGAGGATGTGCTGTTATATTTGCTGATAGATATCAAAATCTTTTAAAACAAGTGTTGCTAAAAAAAAACCTGAAAAACTTATAACTACCTCTGAAATCCTTCGTACGATTTTGAAAGAGCACTGATACTGGCCACCTGTCAGGATGAGAGTGGAGGGGAGTGAAGTGAAGTGCGGGAATGGAAAGTAAGTGAAAGGCATGGGAATGGAACAATAAGTAGGGGAAGCCATTAAGTGGAATAATAATAAGCGGGAGGAGTAAGTACATTAAAATATATCACAATCACAATCACAGAGTGGAGCGGAGTGAATACATTATCGGGGAAAAATCACAATGCGATATATCACAATTACAAGAAGGAGGGGATATCACAAATCAAGGATCAGACCTTATCAAATATCAGGGATCAGAGGATTATCACATTTCACAATTAGAGGGGGAAACATGGATGGTTAGTAATAGGATTTGTGATATGCAATAAGCGAAGTGACATGGCAGTAAGATGGGTTTATACATAAGGGAATCAACACTTGGATTGTGATAAGCGCCTGACCAAACACATATTAAGCTCAAGGGATTTTCTTATAATTTGATTTAGTTTTTGGAAAGTGGTTGAAACTCACACACACTGAAAGTGGTTTTGAGCAGATAAGAATCTATCACATATGTGAGGGCACTGGTGCATGATGTGGTAGCAAGGTTGAGTTTGTAGCTCGATGGTTAGAAGAATGGAAGTCAAACAATAGATATGTAAAACAAAAGCACATTGCTAAGAGGAAAGGGTAACACAAATTCCAGATCTGAAATGTATAGTGAAAGAACGCTTTTAAAAGACTTACAAGAATCTCACTCTACATTTAAGAGTCTCATTACAAGGAATGCTTCCAACTAACATGACCTCATGTATTATGAATGTTTGATAAATCAAGACTGACAAAAATATATTAATCATGCGTGCTAGATAAAAAGACTTATAAGAACATGAAACAAGATTTAATTCAACCTCAAGGAATGCTTGTGAACAATCTTCAATTCATATTGAATCAGGAAATCTTGAAACAAGACTTACAAAAAAAGACAAATACGTCTTGGAGGTTCACAAAGAGATATTATGTTTAAAAACCTGTAACTGCCTCTGAAATCCTACCTATGCTTTCGAAAGCGTGTTGATACTGGCCATGTGTCGAGATGAGAGTGGAGGGGAGTGAAGTGATGTGCGGGAATGGAAAGTAAGCGAAAGGCGTGGGAATGGAACAATAAGTGGGAGAAGATATTAAGTGGAATAATAATAAGCATGAGCAGTAAGTGCATTAAAATATCTCACAATCACAATCACAGAGTGGAGAAGAGTGAATACATTATCGGGGCGGAGTTGCAATGCGATATATCGTAATCGCAAGACAGAGGGGATATCACAAATTAGGGATCAGAGCTTATCACATATCGAGGATCGGAGGATTATCACATTTCACAATCAGAGGGGGTAACATGGATGGTTAGCAATAGGATTTGCGATATGCGATAAGCGAAGTGACGTGGTGGTAAGGTGGGTCCTACTAATCGCATGGGGGGTTTTTAGGAGTATGCAATCATAAAGAGGTATCAAAGCGAAGTAGGCAACATGAATAAGTGAAGTGATGTGGTAGGTAAATGGGTCCTAGTGTTATCGCAATCAATGATTTTTTGGAAGAGGCAGTAGATGATAACAAAGGGATTGCGAAATGGCGATCATGAAATAAGGCAAGGTGGGTCCACAAAGTAATACGATAGTGTGGTATGACGTGGTGGTAGGTGGGTCCCATTGTTATTGCAATAGGGGATTTAAGGAGGTAGAAGTAAATGAATGCACCAAGAATTTGTGATTTGTGATGAAGTAAGTCCTATTAATGGTTTTAAAGTGGAAAAGCTATAAATAAATAAGGTGGCCCAAAGAGTAACAAAGGAGTTTTGAAGTGTTTAAATGCTACAAGAGTGTAACAAAGGAACCCGACGATGAGATAACAAAGCATAACATAATTGAATTTTGGAGGGTTTAAAGTGGATTTAAATGGAATTTGGGTGTTGGAATTTGGATTTTGGTTTAAAAATGATAAAAAAATAATACATTTTAACCCTACAGGACCTTCAACCATAGGTTAAGTGACAAGATATGATCAAAGACACAACTACAGTAGTGGCCAGACTTTGAAAAATTGCAGTGCTAATAGCAGCAGTGGCTTCAGTCTCCACAGGTTCATCTATGACTATCATCTTTAAGCCATTTTTCTTGAGTTCTAACTGTATCATTTCCATCTTCACCTCCAACTCTTTCACTTGACCTTTAAGTTTTTTTCTCTCTGCCTGTAACCTGTAGAAATTATACAAACAATATGTATACCAATGGATTCAATCTGATCATGCAATATACTAAAGCAAGATACTGAATCCTTCTACAAATTAATTGTGGAAAATAAAACGATCACGCAATCACACCAAGTAAAAGAAAGAAGCAAATCAATCTGAAATTTTTTCTCGGGGAAATTTTTCTGCTCAAAACCCCTCTATCTTCTATTGTATATTCAACCAAGGAATCATGAAACAATTACAATGCACTCTTCTCACAAGAGTATGCTGCACTCTGCTAACTGTCTCACACTGATCTGGACAAAATTGACTAATACTTAGCCAATTTTTAGCCTCTGCTCAGCCTGCCTTGCTTGCGCAATTCATGTGGAATGGAATCCCTATTCTTTCGGAATTTCAGCCTCCCAAAACTGCGCAATGCTCATGGGAAATCCTATGGGTGTGTTACTGAATGCGGGCAGTTTCCTAATAATACAACTGATAGTTAACATCCCTTTAACCTTTGTCTCAACTAGGTCTTCATTAATACTGACATGCATGCAACTATTAATAGTAAATCATCAATTACTTAACATATCACTGCATGTGAATTAAATCTAATTTAATTCACTTGACCTCTCACTAGTGCAACAATCAGTTACAACTAGTCAAACATATTTTAACTCAATTAATTGAGTTAAATGATTTTTCATGCATTAAACTAATGCACTAACTGCAACTTCGATTAAAAAACAAATAGAATCACTCTGCATACCTCAAAAACCACCCTCAACTCAAAATTAATGAGCTAATTGAGTTTATCACACTTAGTTAACTATTACAAGTGATTATGAGATAAGATTAAAATTTATTGTCCAATTTAATTAAGGGAAAATTAAATTAGACACACATTTCTTGTTGAATTTTCAACACAACCAAAGGTTCCTTTTCCTTGTATGTTTCATCACTCTACGTTGAGAAAGGGTTCTCTTCAAAAATTTATTAGCATTAGTTAAGGCTTAATCATAATGATTAATTTTCTCATGCACTTTTTCTTTAAACTCCTCCACCATTTTTCTTTCAAGCTTAGCTTCTTCCAACTCCAAATTTGTTTCAATAACTTCCTCCCTAGCTTCCCTTAACTACTCCTTTAAAAGCTCTACTTGAGATTTTTCAATGAAATTTTCCTTGCCTTTTCCCTACTTAATTATTTCTTCCTTTGTTGGGGATAGGTCAATGATGTCTTACGCCATAGGATGTTTACCTTTTTTTGTCACTTCAGCCTTTTTGTCAACCTTGATACCTTTTTCCAGTTGTAATCTGGGAGGTTTCCTTGGTTTGAATACAAAACATGCATCTTCAATTGAAAAGTCCAATTTTTTAGCAGTGAGGGCCTTCTTTTTCTTCTTACCTCCTTTGACATCCACAAATTTGACCACATGAGTTTCTTCTATATCTATGGCTTGTAAAATTTCCTCTAGGTTAACTTTCCCCACTGTATGGCTCTTAGTTATTCTTCCATGACTATTTTTACTGGGATTTGGCTTGATACTTGTAGGTGTGGGATGAGGTATCTATATTTGATGTGAATGTTCTATTTTAATCTCCATGGGCTCTACAATGGGCTGCATTTCTTCTTCCTATCCACCCTATGCTTCAACTATAGGTTCATCATTATTACTTGAAGGACTGGCCTTTGATTTAGGTGTTTTCTTGGGAGTTAATGCATCCACTTCAAAACCACTAAGAAATAGAAATGTGACTCAATATCTATTTAACTTTTTCAACTCTTCCAAAACCAGTAGCTTGATTAATCCATGATGAAATATTGAATTTTCACTACCCTCAGGCCTAGCTTGAACTTTATCTGGCATTTTGTCTTGGCTTCTAAATAAGAAAAATGGAAGGTCCAAAGATTTCTTACCAGTGAAATGTAGCAAGAGTCTAAAGTGATATTGATAAATCATATGAAACCTCCCCTCACATGTGAAATAATTATGAATTAAATGCAGGAGTTTGGATTAATTTTATTTAAGGAAACTTCTTGGGATCCCTGATGTCATATCCACTCCAATGTGCTCAGGCTTCAAGAACTCATCATAGTTATGCAATTTTAATTTGGTGGCTATAAACCACTCTTCCCCTGTCCTTGGAATCTCTATAGCTTGGGAAATTTTTTCAGGAGAAACCACGAAACTCGACACACCCACCTTTGATCTAGTGTCAACAAAATTCACTGCAAATTCCTTTGAAACTTAGGCATGATAACCTTGAAGCTTCTAGAAAAACATCATGCAACCAACATTGATGAAGGCTGCCGCAAAACTTGGATCTTCATTAACCAATTTCAAATCCATTGGCTCATACTTGACCACTGAGCTCCCTTTGTTGGTCTTTTTATGCATGGCCATTCCTTTTGACACAACGCTGGCCTCCTTGGTAGTATGACACCTACAAACAAAATTTTTGCACAACAAGGAGCTTGTAAACAAGGATGGACCTTTCTAAAGATAATGCCAAAAACTATACTCAAAGGAAAAAGGAAAAGGTGACACACAACAACTCACAAGGATAACTTAAAAACAAATGGTAAGTTTCGAATGAGAGAGAGATGAACACAAATAAGGGAGGTTAAATGGAATGATGGGATGAAAAATGATGATCACACATGTTCCATGACTCCAAATAACTAATCATGTGCCCTCATACTGACCTCTAACCACTTGAAACTTGAAACCTCACCCATTTCCTTACTGGTGCAGAAAAATGTGAGTTCGTAGCATTTTCCAGTATATGTTTGGCAGATTCGCTACAGACTTGTTAGGTGAGTCTGTAGCAAAAACAACCTGTTTTCCATAGATTTTGCTGTAGACTCAGGAAAACGTAGACATGTGTCTAAAACTGAAATTTAAAGCAATGGATGTATATTTTTTATGGATTTTTTTATTAATATGACCATGATGACATGACATATGGGACTCTAAAAACCTAGGATTATAACCAATTCACAAAATTTTATCAATTTCATGAACTAATTTACTAATCACAATAAAACCTATGCCAAATGACCTTACTTACCAAAATGAAATTTTATTGGTGATAATAGTGGCTCCGTTGGGGATAGTGTGCCCCTGTGGTACAAAAAAGAACTTGTAGTTCCAGTGGCTTATCCATTGGGATGATCCCAAGCTTGCAAACTTATCTTTATTCCAAAACCAAACCACTTATACAAACTAAAAATTTAATAGTGCAGGCTTGCAAACTGAAAAATTGATACTGAAACTAACCATGATGAAAACTGAAATGCTAATTTAGACAACTTATTTATGCACATAGGTACTCTAATTTGCTGCAATCTTCATGCTTGATTCAAGAGACATGAAACCTCCAATAAATGTAGTTAATGAGATGATCTGATACCTGAAATATTTAACTGTGCTTAAACCAAATGCAAACTGGATACTATAATGACAAAGGCAACATAAAATGGGTCTAATTTTCACAGTGAAAACAAAATTGAAAAGTTGAACTGCAGAACTATTCCATGTAGTCAGCTATGGGATCATAGAAGACATTTTTTTTTTTGGTGATTTTCAAGACATTCTTTAGTTTTGGACAACTCATATATGCTTTCTTTAGCAACATAATATTTCAGTTGTGTGCTATCAAACTCATTTTCAAAAGCAAGACATTCCTCCTCAATATCAAAAGAAAAAGTTAGCACCAACTTCTCTTTGTATTTTGGCATGAAAAAGCTATCAAAAGACTGATATTGACAATGAAGGCTATATGAATGAATTTTATCTTCTAAAACTTCAATGTCTTTCTCAATGTTCTTAGAAAATTCATCCAAAAATTGAATCTTATCTTCTGACTTGCACTCAAATGACTTTAAATAATAAGACAAGGCTGAAGAAATTTTTTTCATCCACTTCCTCATTAGTGTGCTCATCGTTCCATTGCTTAAAACCTTGAATGGAAAGAGAATATGCCACAAAAATTGTTTTTTCCATCCATGTTTCCAAAAATATAAGCCAAAAATCTGCAAATGACTTAATAGATTTGACAGGCAAACTTTCAATCCATTGTCAACATTTCCCTTGAAATGAATCATAGAACAATCTGATGAAAACATCTTCATGTCTGACTCTAAGAAGCTCGGTAAAGTCACAAAAATTTGATATATGATTCAAGGTCAAACTCAAATATTCTCCATTAAATTTTGGAACATTCCTTAAAAAATATGCATCCTTGGGAAAAATATTTGGAAATCCATAATTTTTTAAAAAGTCCACATATGCATACCTTGAAGAAATTGTAGCTACATCTATGTCTCTCATTTCCTAGTAGTTTTACCATGAAGCTATGAATTTATGAATTCTTCAATAATGGAATCACCAAGGTAGAAGTACAACCTTCGAAATTTATGATCTCCTGCTACCTTCAAGAGCTCAATATTTCTATTTGAGCACAAAATATTGTGAAAATTTGTCTTCAGACTCCCAACAAATGCACCAAAAATGTTATCACTAAATTGATATTGATGGGCTGCTTCAACAGTCAACCTAGAGTAACTATTTCAAACCTAATTTTAGTTGAAACTTAGCCTTTCCAGCTCAAGAGGGCTCTCTCAAGGATATAAATGATATTATGTAAATGCAGCCCAAAAAATGGCTAACTTTGAAATTGGGTTTTAAATGTGTCTTTGTGCAGGTGAAAGATGAAGACGAATTACTACCATTGGGCATATGGAGTTAGTATAAACAAATCAATGACATGGGATACTCCTCTCATGGAAGCTGAGGCAATATATATTCTGATGAAAACATAACATTTTCAGTAGACTAAGTGTTTGAAGGAAGTTAGAGAATGTAATCCATGAATTCTAAGTAATCAAACACTAGGATACTGAATATAAAATTTCAGAACATGAAAGAAAAATACTCGTAAGCATATCAATGAATCTCAGGTAAAGAGAAGTAAGTTGACACTGTATATTACTGATGAAAGGTTTTACAATATTAGTTTGTAGTAAAAACATTAATACACCCTCTCTCCATCAAATATCTGCCTATTTATAACTTTAGGCATATTTACATTGAGTCTTCCAGCAAGGCTAGACCCTCACATATTTCTGATGACACCTAAACTAACTAAAAGCAGATTACAAGGAGATAAAATAGACATCTACTATTTTTAGGAATTAGAAACCTAATATGACTCTAAAACTTCTTTATTACATTAAAAAACTTTAAAAGCTACATATTTACATCGAGAAGGCCAAGTTCCTGAGGTGGCACAAACCATGACTGAACCATGAATACTCCCATCAAGTTAGGAGACCTCTCTTCTGAAATTTGAGGAGGTGGTGTCATAATTGTTGATGTGGATTCTATGATGATCTGGTAATATTGAACATATTTTTCAAGGAGTGTGTCTCATCCAAACATTTAGCTGATGACTTCTAACATTTCCAGGTGGTTGAGTTGTCCCAAAAAGACTATCAAAACTTGAAAATTCTCCAAAATCCTCTTTGCTGCAGAACATGGGACTTTTAGGCAAGTCCATAGCGAGAGTTTGTAGCACCTTTAACTTTGACCGTCCCTGCAAAATATTTTCTCTCTTTGCTTATTTGAGGTTATTTAATGAGTCAAAATAATCAAATACATGCCTTTACCTACCTTCTTCATGACAAAACCTGTGATATATAACCAAAAATAATCTACAACGAGTTCGTAGCGTTTTCTTTGCTTCAAGCTTGAGACATGCTACAGAATTGCCTAATTGACAACAGAATTGAAAATTATGGATTTCTTCTTCAAAATTTTCCCATGGCTTTGTAAGTGATGAACTAAAATGATTCAAAAAATATTTAAAAGGTATTTTACCCCCTTTCAAATAGCAGAAGTTTCACCCTGGGTAGCAGTGGCTTCAGTCTCCACAGGTTCATCTATGACTGTCATATTTAAGCCCTTTTTCTTGAGTTCTGATTGCATCATTTCCATCTTCACCTCCAACTCTTTCACTTGGCCTTTAAGTTTCTTTCTCTTTTCCTGTTGTTGTATCTTAAGAGACAATCCCTTGGTTGTGAAAGGAATCAATGCTTAATACATTTTAAAAGTGTGTCACAAAAATGATTTTATCACGAGGTCTTTGTTCTATCCCTTCGGAGACTAGTTTTCTAAAACCCTTAATGATATGGAATAATAAAATATTTCATAATTCCATTCACTACTAATATCTAAATGAAAAAAATAGATGTAGGGGAAACTCAAAGTAAAATGCCGAGAGCACAGGATCTACCACCTTTAAGTTTCAGAGGAAATTCGTGGAGAGAGAGGAAACTCGAAATAATATGCTCTAAGCACAAAATATATTACTTTAAAGTTTCATCAAGAGTCTATGAAGAGAGGGGAAACTCAAAATAATATGCTGTAAACACATAATCTATTAATTTTAAGTTTCAGAGAGAATTTGTGAAGGGAGAAGGGATGGAGTGAAGGAGCACAAATTAAGGTTATTTAACTCTTACTCACATATGTAATTAAGAGACTGGCTGCGACATTACTTCACTTCAAGAGGAGAAGGGACACAAAATGGCACAAGAAACATGAATCACCATCAACAATTACATGAAACTTACTAGTTATTTCATTTACCCATCAGAAAAAGAAGTACAAAATGTAATACCCAAGAGGTCCATAACTCAGAACCCGTCTTCTCTTTTTTCTCTCTTACTTAAATACAAACAACAAAAATTTGTAACTGCTCCAACCTCTTGAAACTCCTAAAATTCCCAAACTATTAAACTACTTATTATATTGCAATCGAGGACACCATTGTAGCTTTGATCTTAATAAAGAAAAAAACATACACTTGGAATATAATCCTTTTGCTGAGTTTGATTTGTTGCTGATGTGTCTCCTTCCATTTCGGCTGTGATGTCCTAACATTATACATAAACGCATCTCCACTTGAATCTGCCCATGATTTTGCATTTCGAACATTTTCATCATGTCACCTTCTACCCAACTCTACCTCTTCTGTGTGTGCCTGCTGTGTTTGGTCTTCTCTTCTCCTTTTCTCTGTGTCAGGTCACTTACACGAGTCTTTCTGCTGTGTTTTTCCTATTTCTTTATAAAATGGCGCACAAAAATCATAAGCTCGGACTTGAAATCCTTTATATTTCATCTTGGAACCACATCGCGTCCGTGCCAACATCGCACTTCGCATTTTTCTGTCTTTATCTTTTCCTTAGCACTTATATTTTAAAACTTGTGATGTGCGCTATGCAATCGGGTCCCACTTGGAATCATGAAACTGCATTTTAAACATTACCGTGGACTTGTGGGTTATGGCCCACATAAAATCCCTTTACATACGCAACAAACTACAACATTGGAGTTTATTCAACATACATACACGCACAATTAAAAACGATTTACTTTAAAACATATCACACATAACTCAAACCACTTACATATATGCAAAACAGTGGTTGTAGGGTCCCACAATATGGTGACAAATCACGGTGCATCACATATTAGAGAAATTAACATATAAATTAAATGGTAAACAATAAAAACACCGATGTGAAGTTGCGACGTAATCTCCATCATAGATCTTCGCCAGATCTAACAACCCCGCTGTACCGTCTCACACTGCCATCTCTCGTCCTTGTCGCATCAAAACGAAAATACTTTATCTTGCAAAGTCTTAATGCTAAACTCTAAACCCGCCAATGTGTGATATGCATTGGATCGCTGTGCAAACACGTGGCTCCTCCCTTTATCGCATCGCAAGTTATTTTGTTTAACTTGCGAAGTCCTTAACACATAAACTCAATAATCGCCGATGCGAAATTGCGCTATGCCAACACGTGGCCCTCATCCTCATCGCATCACAAGATACATTGTTTAAATTGTGATGTCATCTTAGTCGTCGGTCCCTTACCCTTCAGATCTGCGATTCGATCCTTGCTATCCGATCGCCTCCTTTGGAAATCTTCTAAGTGTTTCTGTCTTAGTTGATTTCTCTGCTTTTTACCGTCGCCGCTCTGCGACTCCGCTATCCTTCCTGAGATTTATTCGGTTTTTAATAGCACTTATCTCTCTTGAGATTGTTCTCCTATCTTTTATTCACTCCAACTCGGGATTATCACGCTTCCTGCACGCCTTACTCACTATTTCAATCCGAAATACAAACCACCATTCTGTATTATGTCTCTGAATTCAAAATTCATGATTTGTTTCTTACTCGACTTGTAAGAGAATATTATAGGTATTCTTGAAATTTTAACAACTGTTCCTCAATAACCTTGATTTTCTCAGAACCTCTCTTGACTTTTAGCTGAGTCGAATTAGGCTACAACATTTGGCTCCAATTGGGGACAACATTTTGGTAGCAAAGTGCTAAGAACTTGTAGATCAATAGCCTTTATTGGGCATGGAGACAAGGATCACTTGGAGATCAGTAGCCTTTATTGGGCATGGAGTCAAAGAGAACTTGTAGATTAACAGACTCTATTGGGCATGGAGTCAATCCCAAATGGGAGATGATCCAGTATGAAAACCTCCAGAAACTTGCTATACTTTGGACTCATTCCTTTATTCTTAAACTGAAAATACCAGAATGAAAATACTACAACTAAAAATGCTCAACTTTTGAGATTATTTATGCACAACTCCTACATATGTATTCATGTATGAACTCAATCAGGTGAATTCAACCTTCCAATGGCACCAATCCAACATCTGCATGTTAGGCCTAATGCCTCCATACTGTTGAAATTTGAAGATCATAATAGGGAGATACCATGAAAATTTTCTAGATACCAATATTTGCACGTACCTTTGCATAATTTTTTTGTGCAGACAAAAGAAAGTTTCCATATATTCTACTACTTGATCATAGAACTGATGAGACCAACTTTTTGTTGCCTCCTTTTCTTGAACATTTTGTTGATGTAGTCTTCTTTGAACGAGGCAATTTCCTTCACTGTTTGACTCCTCGACTTGAGGTTGTATATGAGAATATTGATTGTTGTTTTCTGCTGATAACCATTTAGGTTTGAAAGATGAAAACTAAGGTTTTTTCCTCATCATGCTAATTTTCTTTGTATAATGCCAACTCTTGACAAAAATCTTCCTCCTCCTATAAACACACCTAAGAAGCTTCACTAGTTTTTTCTCTATTCACAATATCATTAAAATTATGAAAATTGTAATGATCTTCCAGGATTTCAGCATGTAGTTCAGTTGTTGCAATGAATTTTCGACCATAATATTCAGAATTCTTGAATTCTTGTGTTTTAGCAATACAGGAATCCCCTGACCCCTTTTGAAAATCCTTGTTCATCTTTGAATTTTCATTCTCTTGTAAAGCAATTCCAATGTTTTCTTGACATACCCTCTTGTCTTCAACAAAACTTGCTGTTTCAACATGGAAGGAGAAATTTCTACAAGCACACACATTATCTTCAATTTCCTGTGCATAAAGAAACATCAACTCTAGAGTGCAAGGCTTTCTCTCCTTGAGATAAAAAGACAAGACAATAGAAATAGCCCTCAAATAGTAAACCATAGCTGCAGCTTCAGGAGGCTAAATCTCTTTTGGCATGCTAAAATAATTTTTTGAAACCTCCTATTAAACTCAACGATTGATTACTTGCTCTGAATTTTGGATAGAATATAATTCCAAAAGGTGTTTTTCATATGACTTACACTCACTCCAATATCTAAGAAATATATCTTGAAAACCTTACTAGGAACTAAATAAACTTGCTTCCAAACACTGGAACCATTGTTAAGCACCCTGATTTAATGAATGAAAAAACATCCTTAAAGGCACGTCTTCATAAACAATTTGAATTTTTTCCAGAAAGTACTCAAATTCCAAGATATGTTGTTCAAATGAAATATCTTCCTTCTCTCCAAAAAAACTTGGAAAAAATTTGAATCCTTTTGAAGGATATTGATGGAGGATTGTGGGAAGCTCCAAGGGTTTGAAAATAACCTTGGTTCCAAGCTGGAAAGAAGAAGATTTATTATGAGGTAGAATGTTATCACCAAAATATGATGAATCCTCACTTTTATGCCCAGACTGTGAAAAATTACTTTCAGGAATAGTAATGCAACAATCATCTCTCCTTTCATATTTAGGAGATAAATTTGTGTAAAGATCAATAATACAATTGGAAGAAAAATCTTATTTCTCCAACAAAGAATGTACATTTTGGGAAAATAAATTAGGAAAGAATATTCTTGATATGTAAGGGAAAATATACCACCAAACTGATAGTGAAAAATAAAACTTCCTTTAAAATATTCAAACTCTGATATCTGTATTTTCCATGGTGCTTTCTCATTTTCTTGCCTACAGAATTCCTCATCTAATGAAACCTTCATCAGTGGAGTCGCCATGTGAATAATAAAAAACCAAATTGGTATCTAAATCTTGTTCACCATCAAGAAATAGATTTCAATACCCAGGGAAAAATAACTTTGTGCCTTTTTCCTCGGCAACAACGCCAAAAAATGTTGTATCGTAAGAGACAATCCCTCGGTTGTGAAAGGAATCAGTGCTTAAGACATTTTAAAAGTGTGTCACAGAAATGATTTTATCATGAGGTCTTGTTCTATCCCTCTAGAGACTACTTTTCCAAAACCCTTAAGGATCTAGAATAATAAAATATTTCATAATTCCATTCACTGCTGATATCTAAATGAAAAGAAGAACTACAAGGGAAACTCAAAGTAATATGATGAAAACACAGAATCTGCCACCTTTAAGTTTCAGAGGAAATTCACGGAGAGAGCAAAAACTCGAAATAATATGCTGTAAACACAGAATCTATTAATTTAAAGTTTGATTAGGAGTTTGTGAAGAGAGGGGAAACTCAAAATAATATGCTGTAAACACAGAATCTATTACTTTTAAGTTTCAGAGAGAATTTTTGAAGGGAGAAGAGATGTAGTGAAGGAGTGCAAATTAAGGTTATTTAACTCTTACTCACATATGTAATTAAGAGACCATCTGCTACATTACTTCACTTCAAAAGGAGAAGGGACACAAAATGGCACAAGAAACATGAATCACCATCAACAATTGCAGGAAAATTACTGCTTCTTTCATTTACCCATCATAAAAATAAGTACAAAATGTAATACAAAAGAGGTCCAGAACTCAGAACCTTGCTTCCTTCTTTCTCTCTTCCTTAAATACAAACAACAACAATTTGTAACTACTCCAGCTTCTTGAAACTCCTAAATTTCCTACAATGTTAAACTACTTATTACATTGCAATCGAGGACACAATTGTAGCTTCAATATTAACAAAGAAAACAAAATACAAGTGGAATATAATCCTTTTGATGAGTCTGATTTGTTGTTGATGTGTCTCCTTTCGTTTCGGTTGTGATGTCCTAATAGTCTGCATAAACACATCTCCACCCGACTCTACCCATGCTTTTGTGTTCTGAATGTTGTGATCATGTCACCTTCTAATTGAATTTGCCTCTTCTGCACGTGTCTTTTGTGTTTGGTCTTCTCTTCTCCTTTGCTCTGCATCGGGTCACTTAACCGAGCCTTTCTGTCATGTTTTTCCTATTTCTTCATAAAATGGCGCACAAACCTCATAAGCCCGGACTTTAAATACTTTAGATTTCATCTTGGAATCACATCGCGTTCATGCCAACGTCATACTTCACATTTTCCTGTCTTTAACTTTCCTCCGCACTTATCTTTTAAAACTTGTGATGTGCGCTATGCGATCGGGTCCAACCTAGCATCACGAAATTTCATTTTAAACATTACCGTGGACCTGTGGGTTATGGCCCACATAAAATCCCTTTACATGTGCAGCGGACTACAATACTAGAGTTTATTCAACATACATACACACACAATTAACAATGATTTACTTTAAAACATATCGCACATAACTCAAACCACTTACATATACGCGGAACCATGGTTGTAGGGTCCTACAATATGGTGACCAATCACGGTGCATCACATATCAATGAACTTAACATATAAATTAAATGGTAAACAATACAAACACCGATGCGAAGTTGCGACGTAATCTCCATCGTAGATCTTCGCTAGATCTAACGGCTCCACTGTGTTGTCTCACACTGCCATCTCCCGTCCTTGTTGCATCCCAACCAAAATACTTTACCTTGCAAAGAATTAATGCTAAAATATAAACCCGCTGATGTGCGATATGCGCTGGATCGCTATGCCAACACATGGCTCCTCCCTTTATCACATCGCAAGTTTCAATTCTTACCGCATCACAAGTTATTTTGTTTAACTTGTGATGTCCTTAACACATAAACTCAATAATCGTCGATGTGAAATTGCGTTATGCCGACACATGGCCCTTATCCTCATCGCATCGTAAGATATATTGTTTGACTTGCGATGTCATCTCAGTCGTCGGTCTCTTCCCCTTTAGATCTCTGATTCGATCCTCACCATTCGATCACCTCCTTTGGAAATCTTCTAAGTGTTTATGTCTTAGTCGATTTCTATGCTTTCTACCGTTGTCTTTGTGTGACTCCGATATCCTTCTTTAGCTTTATTCCATCTTTAAAAGCGTCTATCTCTCCTGAGCTTGTTCTCCTATTTTTTATTCAATCCAAATTTGAATTATCACTCTTTCTGAATGCCTTACTCAATATTTCAATTCAGAATACATACCACCATTATTTATTACGTCTCTGAATTCAAAATTCGTGATTTTTTATTACTCGACCTGTAAGAGCATATTACAGGTCTTCTTGAAATTTTAACAACTGTTCCTCAATAACCTTGAAATTATTAGGACCTCTCTTGCATTTTAGCTAATTCGAATTAGGCTACAACACCTGCAACCAAAGGTTCCTTTTCCTTGTATGTTTCATCACTCTACATAGAGGAAGGGTTCTCTTCAACAATTTCTTAGCATTAGTTAAGGCTTCATCATAATTATTAATTTGATCATTTAATTTTTCTTTGAACTCCTTCACCATTTTTCTTTCTAACTTAGCTTCTTCCAACTCCAGCTTTGTTTCAATAACTTCCTCCCTAACTTCCCTTAACTGCTCCTTTAAAAGCTCTACTTGAGATTTTTCAATGACCTTTTCCTTGCATTTTATTTGCTTAATGATTTCTTCCTTTGTTGGGCATAGGTCAATGATGTCTTCTACCATAGGATGTTTACCTTTTTCTGTCACTTCAGTCTTTTTGTCAGCCTTGATACCTTTGGCCAGTTGTAATCTAGTGAAAGGTTTCTTTGGTTTGAATACAAAACCTGCATCTTCACTTAAAAAATCCAGTTTTTTTGTAGTGATGACTTTCTTTTTCTTCTTACATCCTTTGACATACACAAATTTTACACATGAGTTTCTTCTATATCTATGGCATGTAAAATTTCCTCCAGGTTACCTTTCCCCAATGCTTGTCTCCTAGTTATTATTCCATGACTCTTTTTTCTAGGCTTTGGCTCGCTACTTGTAGGTTTGGGCTGAGGTATCTCTAATTGTTGTGAATGTTCTATTTAAATCTCTATGGGATCTATAATGGGTGCATTTCCTCTTCCTTTCCACCCTCTGCTTCAACTATAGGTTCATCATTCTTACTTGAAGGACTGGCCTTTGATTTAGGTTCTTTCTTGGGAGTTAATGCATCCAGTTCATAACCACTAAGAAACAAAAATGTGGCCTAGTCTCTATTTAACTTTTTCAAGTATTCAAAAACCATTATCTTGATTAATCCATGATGAAATATTGAATTTTCACTACCCTCAGGCCTAGCTTGAACTTATCTGAGTTTTTTCCTAGGCTTCTAAATAAGAAAAATGGAAGGTCCAAAGGCTGCTTACCAGTGAAATGTAGCAAGAGTCTAAAGTGATACTGATAAATCATATGAAACCTCCCCTCACATGTGAAATACTTTTGAATTAATAGCATGAGTTTGGAGTAATTTTCTTTAAGGCAACTTCTTGGGATCCCTAATGTCATATCCAATCCAATGTGATCAGGCTTCAGGAACTCATCACAGTTATCCAATTTGAATTTGGTGGATTTAAACCAAAATTCCCCTGTCCTTGGAATCTCCATAGCTTGGGAAATTTTTTCAGGAGAAACCATGAAACTCAACAGACCCACCTTTGATGCAGTGCCAAAAAAATTCACTGCAAAGTCCCTTGAAACTTGGGCATGATAACCTTGTAGCTTTTGGAAAGACCTCATGCAACCAACACTGATGAAGGCCGCTGCAAAGTTTGGATCTTCATTAACCAATTTCAAATCCATTGGCTCATACCTGGCCACTGAGCCCCTTTTGTTTGTATTTTTATTCATGGCCATTCTTCTTGACACAACGCTGGGCTCCTTGGTAGTATGACACCCATAAAGAAAAAAATTTCACAGTAAGGAGCTTGCAGAGAAGGCTGGACCTTTCTAAAGATAATGACAACAACTATACTCAGAGGAGAAAGGAAAAGGTGACAGACAACAACTCACAAGGATAAATTAAAAAAAAAGGTAAGTTTCGAATGTGAGAGGGATGAATACAAATAAGTGAGGTTAAATGGAATGATGGGATGACAAATGATGATCACACATGTTCCATGATTCCAAATGACTAATCACATTCCCTCAGACTGATTTCTAATCATTTGAAACTTGACACCTCACCCATTTCATTACCGGTGCAGAAAAACATGAGTTTGTAGAATTTTTCGTTATGAGTTTGGCAGATTCACTACAGACTTGTCAGGTGAAGCCATAGTGAAAACAACCTGTTTTCCATAGATTTTGATGCGGACTCAGGAAAAGTAGAAAGGTGGCTAAAACCGAAATTTAAACCAATGCATGCAGATTTTTTATGGATTTTTTATTAATATGACCATGATGACATGACATGTGGAACTCTAAAAACTTAGGATTATAACCAATTAAATTTTTTTATCAATTTCATGAACTAATTTACTAATCACAATAAAACCTATGCCAAATGTCCTTCCAAACAAAAATGAAAATTTATTGGTGATAACAGTGGCTCCACTAGGGATGGTGTGCCCCTGTGGTACAACAAAGAACCTGTAGTTCTAGTGCCTTATCCATTGGGCTAATCCCAAACCTAAAAAATTATCTTTATTCCGAAACCAAACCACTTATACAAATTAAAAATTTAATAGTGCATGCTTGTAAACTGAAAACTGGATATTAAAACTAACCATGCTAAAAATTGAAATGCTAATTTAGACAACTTATTTATGTACAAAGATACTCTAATCTGCTGCAATATTCATGCTTGATTCAAGCGACATGAAACCTCCAATAAAGCCAGTCAATGAGATGATCTGATACCTGAACTTGTTGACTATGCTTAAACCAAATGCAAACTGGATACTATAATGATGAAGGCAACAAAAAATGGGTCTAATTTTCACAGTGAAAACATAATTGAAAAGTTGAATTGTAGAACTCTTCCATGTAGTCAGCTATGGGATCATAGAAGACATAGTTTTTTTGGTGATTTTAAAGACATTCTTCAGTTTTGGACAACTCATATATTCTTTCTTTAGCAACATTTCAGTTGTGTGCTATCAAACTCATTTTCAAAAACAAGACATTCCTCCTAAATCTCAAAATAAAAAGGTAGCACCACCTTCTCTTTTTATTTTGGCATGAAAAAATTTCAAAAGACTAATCTTGACAATGAATACTATAGGACTGAATTTGATCTTCTAAAACCTCAATTTCTTTCTCAATGTTCTTAGCAAATTCATCCAAAATTTGAATCTTATCTTCTAACTTGCACTCAAATGACTTTAAATAAGAAGACAAGGCCGAAGAAAAATTTTCATCCACTTCCTCATTAGTGTGCTCATCGTTTCATTGCTTAAACCTTGAATGGAAAGAGAATTTGTCACAAACTCTGTTTTTTCCATCCATGTTTCAAAAAATATAAGCCAAAAATCTGTAAATGAATTAATAGATCTGACAGACAAACTTTCAATCCATTGTCTACATTTCCATTGAAATGAATCATAGAAAAATATGATGAAAACACATTCATGTTTGACTCTAAGAAGGTTGGTAAAGTTACGACAATTTGATATATGCTTCAACAAATTTTGGAACATTCCTTAAAAAATATGCATCCTTGGGCAAAATATTTGGAAATCCATAAATTTTTGAAAAGTCCACACATGCATACCTTGAAGAAATTGTAGCTGCATCTATGTCTCTCATTTTCCAATAGTGTTACCATGAAGCTATGAATTTCTGAATTCTTCAAGAATGGATTCGCCAAGGTAGAAGTACAACCTTAAAATTGTCTGATCTCCTGCTATCTTCAAGAACTCAATATTTATTTTTGAGCACAAAATTTTGGGAAAATGTGTCTTCAGACTCCCAACAGATGCACCAAAGATGTTATCACTAAATTGATACTGATGGGCTGCTTCAATAGTCAACCTAGAGTAACTATTTCAAACCTACTTTTAGCTGAAACTTAGCCTTTCCAGCCTGAGAGGGCTCTCTCAAGGATATAAATGATATTATGTAAATGAAGCTCAACAGATGTCTAACTCCAAAATTGGGTTTTAAATATGTTTTTGTGCAGGTGAAAGATGAAGACAAATTACTACCATTGGGAATATGGATTCAGTATAAACAACTCAATGACATGTGATACTCCTCTCATGGAAGTTGAGGCATATATCTATTCTGATGAAAAAATAACATTTGCAACAGACTAAGTGTTTGAAGGAAGTTAGAGCATGTAAGCCATGAATTCTAAGTAATCAAACAATAGGACACTGACGATAAAATTGCAAAACATGAAAGACAAATACTCATAAGAATATCAATGAATATCAGGTAAAGAGAAGTAAGCTACCACCGTATATTACTAATGAAAGGTTTTACAATAGTAGTCTATATTAAAAACATCAATCAACCCTCTCTCCATAAAATATACACCTATCTATAAATTTATGCATCTTTACATTGAGTCTACTAGCAAGGCTAGACCCTCGAATACTTCTGATGACACCTAAACTAACTAAAAGAATATTACAAAGAGATAAAACAAACATATTCTATTTTTAGGACTTAGAAACCTTATAGGACGCTAAAACTTCTTTATTACATTAAAAAAATTTAAAATATGCATTTTTACATCAAGAAGGCCATGTGCCTGAGGTGGCGCTAACCATGACTGAACCATGAATACTCCCATCAAGTCAGGAGACCTGTCTTCCGAAATTTGAGGAGGTGGTGTCATAATTGTTGATGTGGCTTCTATGATGAGCTAGCAATATTGAACATATTTGTCGAGGAGTGTGTCTCATCCAAACATTCAACTGATGAATTCTAACCTTTCCAGGTGGATGATTTGTCCCAAAAATAAAATCAACACTTGGAAAAATCTCCAAAATCCTCTTCACTGCAGAAACATGGGACTTTTAGGCAAGTATATAGTGATAGTTCATAGCACCTTTAACTTTGACCATCCCTACAAACTATTTGCTCTCTTTGCTGCTTTGAGGTTGTATAATGAGTCAAAATAATCAAATACATTCCTTTACCTGCCTTCTTCATGACAAAACCTGTGATATTTAACCAAAAATAATCTACAATGAGTTTGTAGCATTTTCTGGGCTTCAAGCTTGAGACACGCTACGAACTTGCCTAATTGACAACAGACTTGAAAATTCTGGATTTCTTCTTCAAAATTTGCCCATGGCTTTGTAAGTGATGAACTAAAATTATGAAAAAAATATTTAAAAGGTATTTTAGCTCATTTCAAATAGCAGAAGTGTCACCCTTGGCATCAGTGGATTTAGTATCCACAGGTTCATCTATGACTGTAATCTTTATGCCCTTTTCTTGAGTTTTGATTGTACCATTTCCATTTGCACATCCAACTCTTTCACTTGACCTTTAAGTTTCTTTCTCTCTGCATGCAACCAAAGGTTCCTTTTCCTTGTATGCTTCATCACTCTGCGTAGAGGAAGGGTTCTCTTCAAAAAATTATTACATCTTCACTTGAAAAGTCCAGTTTTTTAGAAGTGAGGCCCTTCTTTTTCTTCTTACCTCCTTTGAAATCCACAACTTTGACCACATGATTTTCGGTAGTTGGGGTTTGTAATTGTTCATTTGTTTTAACATCTATAATAGTGAATTAGATATAAATCTATTTTCGCGGAAATATTGATCTCTTTTCCGCCCCATCTCTTTTCTGGCTATTAGCAAGTAGGATACGGACTTCAAGGAGACTATCTCTTCACTCTTATCTTCCCATTAATCCTTCTCTTCAGATCAGTTCTCTTCCCCCTGGCAGCTAGACCTTATAGTATTAGCCCTCCCGAGTCCATCCATCTTTCTGTCCTTCATGCCTCCTCCTTCTTTCCATCATCCCTCCATTCCCCAATCAATTTGACCCATCCATCCGAATCGATCCTCCTTCCTTTGAATAGTGCATTCGATCATTGCATTCGATACATGCCAATGAAAGCCATGCGATACATGAATTCCTGTGCTTTAATAGTCAATGCTGGAATTTGAAATACTCGACCCCCCGCCATCCCTCTCTTCTTATTGCATTTATGTGGTTTATGCAGTGAGGGCTTTGTTCACTTCTATTCTTTTTTGGGTGACATTGAAAGACGTTAGATCGGTGAAGAGTTGTTCACTGTTTTCTATACCCCCACCCTCCAATAGCTAGTAACTGCAATAAGAATGCTGCCTTACCCGCAAGAGTGAGGGTTGGTGGGCAAGATAAGAAAAGAGGGCGCTGTAATGAATGGCATAAGAACGATCATAAAAATGATATCTGGACCAACTGCACCATCCACCTATTGTTGTTCCTTTGTAGGTTAAAATTTGGCGGAAATTCCGACGGCCAATTCGTCGCTATTCCGACACATAGTCATCGCAAGAGCGACAGTTCGAGGGCGGACAAAACATGGTTTGTCATGCCGTCGCAGTTCTGACGCACCTAAAAAGTGTCGCACTATCGACACTTCTTCCGTCGCTTCCGAACAAGTGTCACTCTTCCGACGTCTCACGAACCGTCGCGCTTCCGACGTTTGTAAACGGTCGCACTTCCGACGAAATGTGGTCCGACGTTTTGAACGTCTCTCTTCCGACGTTTGTAAACGATCGCAATTCCGACGCAGCGTGGTCCGACGTTAGTAAGATGTCGCAATTCCGACGAAATGTGGTCCGACGTTTTGAACGTCTCTCTTCTGACATTTGTAAGCTGTCACAATTCCGACGAAATGTGGTCTGACGTTTTTGTACTGTCGCTCTTTCGACGTTTCTGAGTTGTCACAATTTCGACGTCTACAAGGCATCGGTATACCGACGGTGGGTTCAATTTAAAAAAAAAAATGAAACTTTAAAAGACGAGAAATGCTGTTTTGAATATATTATATGAAGTAAAACAGTCCATGAAGTTATTACATTTTCACATATGAAGATTGGAACCCAAATATCCATCCAGAAAAGTGTAAGTCCCACCCCAGACAATGATAGAAAAATACCCCATGTCACATACAGGGACTTGATATAAAACCCAGTAACGGTCCACATGGAGATTATCGACAATCTGAAAAAGCATCCAAATATGCCCGAGGCATCTATAAGAAAGTGAAATAGCAGTATGTAGAATAGTAAAGCAACAGATAGAGTACCGACGTCCATTGTTCCAAATACAAATTAAAGTACCCAAAATCCTTGAACAGTGAAAAACGCTAATCATGTGAGGAGTGTGATATGTCCAAAATATAAAAATACCATCAGACCATATCAATAAACCAGCAACATAGACCAGCATCGCTAGTTTTGAAGGCGGAGTGATAAACATTAATCATTTTTTTTTCACAAGAGAAAAAACGTTGTTTTGAATATATTATATGAAGTAAAACAGTCCATGATTACATTTTCACATCTGAAGATTGGAACCCAAATATCCATCGAGAAAAGTGGAAGTCCCACCCCAAACAGTGATAGAAAAATACCCCATGTCACATACAGGGACTTGATATAAAACCCAGTAACGGTCCACATGGAGATTATCGACAATCTGAGAAAGCATCCAAATATGCCCGAGGCATCTATAAGAAAGTGAAATAGCAATATGTAGAATATTAAAGCAACAGATAGAGTACCGACATCCATTGTTCCAAATACAAATTAAAGTACCCAAAATCCTTGAACAGAGAAAAACGCTAATCATGTGAGGAGTGTGATATGTCCAAAATATAAAAAGACCATCAGACCATATCAATAAACCAACAACATAGACCGGCATCGCTAGTTTTGAAGGCAGAGTGATAAACATTAATCATTTTTTTTTCACAAGAGAAAAAATGTTGTTTTGAATATATTATATGAAGTAAAACAATCCATGAAGTCATTAAATTTTCACATCTGAAGATTGGAACCCAAATATCCATCCAGAAAAGTGGAAGTCCCACCCCAGACAATGATAGAAAAATACCCCATGTCACATACAACGACTTGATATAAAACCTAGTAACGGTCCACATGGAGATTATCGACAATCTGAGAAAGCATCCAAATATGCCCAAGGCATCTATAAGAAAGTGAAATAGCAGTATGTAGAATAGTAAAGCAACATATAGAGTACGTACCGACGTCCATTGTTCCAAATACAAATTAAAGTACCCAAAATCCTTGAACAGAGAAAAACGCTAATCATGTGAGGAGTGTGATATGTCCAAAATATAAAAAGACCATCGGACCATATCAATAAACCAGCAACATAGACCAGCATCGCTAGTTTTGAAGGCAGAGTGATAAACATTAATCATTTTTTTTTCACAAGAGAAAAAACGTTGTTTTGAATATATTATATGAAGTAAAAATGTCCATGAAGTCATTACATTTTCACATCTGAAGATTGGAACCCAAATATCCATCCAGAAAAGTGGAAGTCCCACCCCAGACAATGATAGAAAAATACCCCATGTCACATATAGGGACATGATATAAAACCCAGTAACGATCCACATGGAGATTATCTACAAATCTGAGAAAACATCCAAATATGCCCGAGGCATCTATAAGAAAGTGAAATAGCAGTATGTAGAATAGTAAAGCAACAGATAGAGTACCGACATCCATTGTTCCAAATACAAATTAAAGTACCCAAAATCCTTGAACAGATCAAGAAAAACGCTAATCATGTGAGAATTCTAAGTAAATTTAATCTATTAACATTGCGAATAAAATTACACCAAAGTCAAAAACATTGCCTGGCTAGACTCATGTCAAATTTGTCATCAAAAAATAAAAAAATTAAGAAGACTGCCCTCATACGGGGAAACCAGTCTTGAACGTTTAATTTACAGAATTCAAAAATATTACAAAGGTCCAGCACAGTAAAATAATCTAAAAGCAGCCCAATTAAGTGGGCCTGCTAAGCAAGAAAAACAAATTAACCAAACTACTCCTCCGGTGGTTCCTCCATGATTCGGCACCATCCTTTGGAAGGTCCAGGATCGCTAGGTGCTACCTCCACATGCATGCCACGGCTCCCCTCCTGAAGGCCCGAATGCTGGCCGGCTTTTTCCGAGCTCAGACCCGCCGGACGGGTGCATTCTTCCTCCGTTTGGGCCTCCTCGTGGAAGACCACAGTGACTAAAGCCATGATTCGCGGGCGGTTGAGAGAGAAATTAAAGGAAAATTGTGCAGTGCGCATCGTGGGAGAAGGTGAACTAGCGGTGGGGAAGTGAGGAGTAGGGGAATCCATACGGTGGCCAGATCCTACAACCCGACCCCGCCCACTCCTAGTATTTGGATATCCACCTGCATAATAATCACTGGACTGGTTGGAAGTCGACTCTGTTGAGGGGCTGGAGGGAGCTCGTAGGGGTTGACCTCTAGTGCTCCCCCTGCGGCAACGCATCCTATGATGGACGCGAGGCATGGGTGCAGTCTCAGGTGTAGTGGGCACAAGAGGAGACGAAGAAGTAGAATTCCAATTAATAGAGGAAGACAGACAGAGACAAAACTGAGAGAAATGCAGATATGCTGCAAGGTCTAGGAAAAAGTTCAGCTGGCCACTTCTCCTTATCGTCACAGTTAGCAGGCAGTGTAATCCAGCAACCGGCTCGTCTGAAAAACCATAGCTAAACGCCATTTTGTCGACCCGACTGGAATGCAATCAAAGGACACCCGTCATAATTAATCTCTGATTATTAATAATGAAAGCCGAAGGCCAGATCATATTGGAGCGTGCAGAATCGCTAAGAGGAGTGGAGGTCCGATCTTGAACAGTGTTAAAAATTAATTAATGCGGATTTGATGTGAAAACTTAATTGAACAGCGTTAAATGTTAATGCGATTGATATGAAATCACCATATCCATGTCCCATCGCCTTAAACGCCATCGAATGCACCCGCAGCCGGGAGCAGGGCAAGTTTTTATTGAGGACACGTGGCAGAAATTGATTGGAGCAGATCTTTGTTTGGGCCGCTCGCGCAGTGGAAATCCGGACCCAAAAAATATTAGGGCGAATTTGATAAGAAATTCACGTCACAACTCTCCCTCCGTACGCCAGCCCAACTTCGGACCCGAAAAAGATTAGGGCAGAATTCATTTGGTTTTCGCGTCACAAAATTGGCCGACGTCAGCAGGCTATTTTGGAACGCGAATTTGGTTTGAATTATGGTTTATCGTCATTTGAAGTCCGGTGGGCTCGACTTAAGAACAATTTTGTTTGATCCCATCTTATAAAATTTGTGTTGGTTTTCTTTGATAATACACATATTTATAATAAATCATGGGAATACCACACTAAACATGTGGAAAATTTATATAAATAATTATTGAGAACAATAATTTTTATGTAAAAATATCCAAATGTGCTTTTGGGAAATAATAATTCGAGTTTTTGGTTCATATTTTTTTAAAGGAAGGAGTGAAGTTGGAGCCTCAAAAGATGCAAGCTATTACAAAATGACTTATTCCTAAGAAAATCAAGGTTCTTAGAAGATTTTTTAGACTTACATGATATTATTGATAATTTGTTAAGAATTATGCATGCATTTCAAGTCCACTCACATATCTCTTGAAGAAAATATCATTTATATGGAATGATGAGGTTACTTTGGCATTCTCTCTTTTAATGGATGCCATGTCTTCTACACCAACATCGGTTGCACCTACTTTTGGTAAAACATTCATAGTAGAGTGTGAGGCACTAGGACAAGGAATTTACGTAACATTAACGCAATAAGGGATATCATTGGCTTTTAAAAGCAAGGAATTCAAAGAAAATATTTGGTGAAATTCAAGGAATTCACTTTTGTTAATAGGTTTATGTCACACGATGATGCAGGGGCATTAGGCACTAGCCAACAATGTAGGAGGTTTTGTCCACATGTTGTGGCTAGGAGGGTTCGAAAACATTTGAGTTGTAACAGTTAGGTGTCAATACCTCAGCTGACTGTATTACTTAGACTAGTTAGAGTTGTAGGAGTCGAACAGTTTCAGTTAGTTGAATTATTATAATTAGACCTTTTGATTTCTAGAACGGTCCACTCATAGGAACTGAAGAGCCATATGTTATGTATATAAATTGTAATTCCTTGGATGAATAAAAGTAGAGAGGGAAGAGGAGAGTAGAGAGGGGATTTCTGCAATAAACCTCTATGTGCGAACAATTGTTTCCAGTTAAATGATTTCCAAGCTTAGTTTCCATTGAATTATCTCGAACTGCTAATTGTGAAGAATTGTTTAACTGTGAGGCGATTGGGTACTGATAATTCCATTCTTCTATCTTTGAATTCCCGTAAATTGTTGGATAACCCTGTGAACTCACCCCACCCGAAGGCAAGGTCTGTGTAGAGAACCGGGGTCGTGAAAACAGTTCAAATATAAAAATCCCGCTTAATAAAGAGACAAAATTGTTGTGCTTTCAGAACCTGACCCGAGGATTGGACATGAGTTAACAAACAAAAGGATAGCGGAACCAGACTTGCACACGTGGTCAAGCCCTCTACCAAAACCACGAGCGGAATCACAAAAGCGGGTTGCCCATATCGCACTGCTTTTGCGGAGTAGGCGGTATTTCCTATTCGTGAGCGATTCCATAGGGAATGCGACATCTGGTGAAGTGACCCCCGGAAAACCACCGTTTAACCTGCGCCATCGCACGTTAAAGCCCGACGTTGGAAGCCGAGCGAAATTGCCAAGATTCGTTGATTTGGAGAAGGGCCATCGGACGGTGGTCGCACGTTGAACTTGCCCGGAGGTTAACTAAGGTGTGCGGAGGATAGCCAGGTACGATACGAGTGTTTGATTGGTTATTGATATATATAGGTGGGGCCAGAGTATAATGAAATTGTTTAATTAAACTATTGGCGTATAATTAGCATAAGTCTGGAGCGTGATTGTTGTAAGGCTGGGTGGTGAAATATAGAGCCGAAAGTTCATTACAAGTTATTTATTTAAAAAGAAACGTGGAGTATAAATACAAAGTGTTGAAAGTTAAACATTGGTTATAAGGCTTGGAGATAATATAAAGTCGGGAATATAAATTAAAGTCCAACCATTGTGGATAGTATTTATTTATCAAATTTTACGAATTTGATAAATAAACCCGAAGAAAGAAGAAGTCAATTAAGACTCAGGCTGGAGGAAAAGAACGGGGTAAACCAAGGGAAAATGCTGACAGAGCGATTGTAGACACACCAGCTCTCCTTGGGGGTCCAATTTCAGTTTTTTTGCATCACACGACGATCTCTCTTCTCTGGCATTTACTTGTATTGAAGATCACTATTCTAGGAATAAGGAGTTATTTTCTCCAAAATAACCCTAGCCAAACATTGACAATGCATCAAGGATATCTTTCTATGCTTCATAAGCACATTTGTTCTACTTCTAAATCATGTCTTGGAAGTGGTTGTTGTGCTGGAAATTATTCACCAGTGGGTTTCATACCAAAGTCTTTTTCACATTTTCAGCATCCAATACATGAAAAAGATAATGGTTTAAAACAACATAAATATTTGAAATTTTGCAAGAATTGTCTGGCACACTTTGAATATGAATTTTGAAGTCAAGTGCATGATGCTGTATAAGATCAAGTGCCATTTTGAATACCAAATGTTTCACAAGAAACTTATCAACATGCTACCCTGCAGTAAGGATTAAATGACAATATTGCATCAACTATTTCCATAATAAAAGTGCACCTCGGCCATCAGACTAAACAACTACAAATGTTGTAGATCTAACAAGACCACACAATCCAATGTATTCCACAAGGCCAATACTATATGAAAAATGAAAAGGAGTTTGCAACCAAAAATACCTTAGGCAACTAATTCAATTAGATACACCAAACCATCAGCAAAAAGGAAAACCAGCCTACTCAAAAGGCAAGCGTTTACCTCCTTTGACAAAATTTTGAGTTCCGAAACAAGGCCTTTATTGTCTTGTCAATGCCCCTAGTAATTTGAACGGGGTTTGCACCTGCTGCAACAACCTAAACAAAAAGGTTTCATTTCAAATTATTTTCCACAAATTTAAGATACAACCATTGTCAGTTTTGTATTTCCTAACAAGCTCATAAATTTTGACAAAAGAACCAAAATTTTTAATACCTGATAGCAATTTTTTCACTCAAAAACTATCTTAGACTCAATAAGCCCAACCCAAAACTAAAAAACCAAACACCATAAGACCCTACAAAATGAATAGATGATCTTAATCCAGTACTATCAACAAAAAGTTACATTTACACCCTCACTTATTAAACCCTGTGCTGTTGAATTTTAACTTCAACTGCTGCAGCAGAAGGACGGATGCAGCAGCAACATTTTTTTTTGGAGGTTGCTTGCATGCCATCCAGAAATTTAATTCAGCATTTAAAATTCCTGCAAGTTTTTTTTGTAGACGGCCGCAGCCATATTTCTGTACATGATTGTATTTAAACACAACAACCAACATTAACGCAATTCACCAACCAGAAATTAAACAAACAGAAATTTACCCGACAGTTTTGTAAATTCAAAAGGAGGACACGTGGAGCATTAATATTGGATCGCATGAAATTGAAGGGAATTTGAAAACCTGAAAACCGGACCTGAATTTTTTATAGGGCACATTGGATTGAGAATTCGAGTTAAAATTAGGCAGACGTCAGCATCCCATTTTGGAACGCGAATTTGGTTTGAAATTCAATCTATTCAGACTTTTGAAGTCCGATGGAAGGGGTTCTTTAATGTTTTGATAGTTTAATATATACATATGTTTTAAACATATGTTATATATATATCATATGCGAAATGAAAGGTGGGCCGTAGAATTTAGTTTTAATTTTATTTTTTTAAAAAGAGGGTTTATTATAATATGTTTTATATGTTATGGCATATAAAAATAAAAAGGATGAAAAAGCTTGGTAGTTTTTTTTATAGACAGTACGTAAATTTTTTATTACACAGCAGTGTGTAAAAAGTGAAAGACTGAGAGTAACTTTTTAAGTGTGTATGCACAACAGTGCGAAAGGGAAAAACACAACAGAGTGTTTTAGAGACAGAGTATGTTTGTTTTGAACAGACAGTGAGTTGGTTTTATGCACTGAGTTTTGTAGCAGTCATAATTTTGTAATCCCTCTCAGTGAGGAAGAAGTGTAATAGTTTTTTTTTGAGTTATTGAAGGGAATAGAAGTTTGTTTTCAAAGTTTTGAAACTCTGTCTCCTTTCAAAGAAATTTTTATTTTCTCTGTGTTAGAGGAAGGGAGATTTATTCTCCATTCATTGTTCTGGAATTTTTCGATATTACAACATGTGCAAGAACAACAGATGTTGTGGTTCCATCCCCAGCTAAATCATTTGTCTTTGAACAACTTGCCTTACCAACTTGGCCCCAATATTTTCAACTGGGTCCTCTAATTCAACCAATAAAAAGGCCAAAACCATAGCATTGAGATACATTTCATTACACTGTCAATAACAATAAAATTTGACTCAGCCATAACCATTTCCTTTTATTGTTGTGAAAATATTTATGCATTACTCTAATGTGGCTAGTCCATAGGCCAATTAGACCACTGGGTAACAAATATGTTTCCTTTCATCTTTGAGTTTTCAAATTATGCCTACCAAATCTAATACATTTAAGAGGGGGAACTAATACAACGTTAAAAAGAAAACCAGAGCACACATCTACAAATTACCTCCTTAGCTACTGTCACACCATCATTAAATATTTTTGGAGAACCATGCTTGCTTTCCAAGACAACATTTTTCCCTTCGCCCCAAGGGTGACTCCAACAAGATCAACAAGTTTGTTCACACCGCCTGCAAGACAATTTGACAATGCTTTCAGTAAATGTGCAATTGAATGCCAGACCATATGCCAAAACAACCCTCCATGAAAAATTAAAATAACACATTAAAATCGAATATAAGTGGACAAGGAAATATCCACCGCAGTGAATTTTCACGTGCAGGTGACCTTCCTTTAAACATAATTTTTTCTCTGGCCTGTAATTTTTTTGTCACTGAGCCATCCTTGTTGAAGTACAACTCCTTTTCCATAGCTCTTGTATTAACTACCTTCTCTCTGTCGCGTAATATCAGAGTCCCTCTTCAGCTTGAGCGATTAAAGGAAATGGGTGAAAAAACTGAAAGAGAAGACAATTGTCTGCCATAATTATCAAACATTGCACCCAACTTCTTCCCCTTTCCATTGTTACCCAATGAGGTAGATGTGGAAATTTTTGTCATACCGCTCAAAGCAGAGGCCATCTTCTCTTATGCTGAATATAGAATTACAAGATCTTCATATTAGTATGAACCTTAAAAAACATGACTCCCATTGCTAAAAACCACTTTTAAGTTGTAACAGGAAAACTAAACAACTATCGCAACTTCTGGCAACTTTTGGAGTATTAAGAGAGAAACAACCAAAGAGAAATACAACCACAATCCTCATTTTAATGAGACCGGACTATATATTTGCATTAAGATAATAGAAAGAAATCACGACTATATTAAGGCCAGCACAAAACAATCTTTAACCAGTGTCTCTCGCGGCCTTCAGGTTGCCATGCTAGAGGTTGCATATTTTTAATTTAAATTATTGACCTCTCGTGCCCATCTATGAATGCATCCAATGGGATATCTATGTCAAATGCTCCTTTATATCCCAAAAAACAAATTCCCTACTACAAGAGCACCAATATTGATGGATCACCCCACACCATCCCACCCACTAGAAACGGTGAAAAAGGAAACCCGAGAAACCTTCTGAAATATCTCAAGATGAATATATGGGTGGTTCTTATGAATCAACCAACCATTCAGAACATGCTCATCAATCCAAACCATGAGTATTATGTGACAATATTCAAGCAGGCACTGAATCAAATTTCTGAAGCTATGTTAGAGAAACCATAAACTCTCACTGAAAATAGGTGAAATGTGGCACCACTCAAATATTGACATGTGCCAATTGGTACAAGTGGTAGACAATTGGCATGCTCAAACAGCGAGGTGATGCAAGAATGACATGAGGGAGAAAATATCAGAAAAGCCCCAAATCTGGAGAACTAAAGCTCATCACCAACTTGAGATTGACAACTTTACATGATGTAACCTATGAAATCGTAAATGGAGAAATCATAGTAACAATAAAGTAACCTATGTAAAAATAAAGTCGGATTCATCCTGGGAGTGGTAATGGGAGAAATCATAGTGAACAACAGGAAACATGCAGAGTTGCTTACAATCAAATAGATGAAAAAACACATACAAAAACCTAGATAATAATCATGAACAAGCTTAATATTGAATTATGAACTGTAAAGGAACTTACAAAATGTGACATTACGAACCTGGTCAAGCGCACAAGTAAAAATATCCTGGACATGACCCTGGTTGACAAGTTGTATTGCTCATGATGCAAGAGGATTAGTACCTGCACTGCCAAGTCAATCAAAATCCATCATTATCTATACAATAAATACAAGTAATTGATGTAGTATTTTTTACTCTAAGATGCATTCTTATGATAATGTTAGAACATATGTTGAAAATGTCAAAACATACCCGAATAAGCTCCTCTTCATTTCAAGAACAATTTATTGGAGGAGTCGCATGAACTTGGAACAAGCCTCCCACGATCTGAAAGAGTAGCAACTAAGTCAACAGTGACTTTTTTGTTGCTACGCTGGATCAAGGGAGGTTTGCTCAAAGATTAAATCGCTCCAATAAATTATTCTCTACTAAACAGGGCCAACCACGTGAAGGTGGAAGCTCTTATGGCCCCTCCCCCCCCTCACATCACTCTCAATTCCCCAATACCCAATATATATTTCATTTTTTACTTTCATGAGCATAAAAAAAAATATTCAATAACTAATAAAAAAACAATTCAACAAAAAGTACGCAAGGAAACATTACAATTAATGCTTGACATAAAAATAGTATGATAAATGAGTTTTTTATATAACGCAAAAAACGTTCCAAGTATGGTAACGTTTGTCTTATAATAATACAATATTTTACATTATCAAATTTTCTTTTTCTTCTTCCTATTTATAAAGCTCCTAATTACATCATCAATATCATTGTGCTCTGCTCCTGTTTCATGCCTTTCGACCCGCACTACTGACCTAGTTGCATAGTCACGATGTTTGGTCTCATCCAGTGACGGGGCATTGCCTACAAAAACAGATAATATTAAATTTTAATTGTCAGTTTTTAAATATCATTGAACTAGTTCGGTAATATTAATAAAAAATTGCAATGAGATTATTTACCTGGTGCACCAGTTGTCGCCGCTGACCTAGTTGCGTAGTCACGATGTCTGGTCTCATCCAGTGACGGGGCATCACCTACAAAAATAGATAATATTAAATTTTAATTGTCAGTTTTTAAATATCATTGAACTAGTTCGGTAATATTAATAAAAAAAAAATGCAATGAGATTATTTACCTGGTGCACCAGTTGTCGCCGCTGACCTAGTTGCGTAGTCACGATGTCTGGTCTCATCCAGTGACGGGGCATCGCTTACAAAAATAGATAATATTAAATTTTAATTGTCAGTTTTTAAATATCATTGAACTAGTTCGGTAATATTAATAAAAAAAATTGCAATGAGATTATTTACCTGGTGCACCAGTTGTCGCCGCTGACCTAGTTTCGTTGTCACGAAGTCTGGTCTCATCCAGTGACGGGGCATCGCCTACAAAAACAGATAATATTAAATTTTAATTGTCAGTTTTTAAATATCATTGAACTAGTTCGGTAATATTAATAAAAAAAATTGCAATGAGATTATTTACCTGGTGCACCAGTTGTCGCCGCTGACCTAGTTGCGTTGTCACGATGTCTGGTCTCATCCAGTGATGGGGCATCGCCTACAAAAACAGATAATATTAAATTTTAATTTTTAGTTTTTAAACATCATTGAACTAGTTTGGTAATATTAATAAAAAAATTGCAATGAGATTATTTACCTGGTGCACCAGTTGTCGCCGTTGAGACTGTTGCCATGTCTTCCTCTCTGGTGGTAAGATCCTCAAGGGAAACATTCTCTGTCATTTAAAAAAAAAAAGTTATAAGGACAACCATCAAGGTATAATTAGAAAAAATTATAAGTGGAAATTAATTACCGTCACGACCCTCACTGATAGCAGCATTGTCGGCCTGGTCCCCACTACAATGATCAGGTTGCATGTGAGGATCATCTACATCTGGCTCTAAAACTGGGTTATTTTCCTCGTCAGTAGTGCTGCTAACCTGATTTAAACAAAGTTGTTAGACATTAAATTTATGGACGAAAACAAAAATATTGAAAGGTTAATGTTTTACCTTATCAGGCATTCTGGATCTTGGGACCTGCCCCAAGCTTTTGCGACGTTCAGCTACAGCTTGATAGCCGAAACGGAAAGCGATATTTTTATCTTCCTCTGTAGTTTCTGTTCCGAAGTCATCACCCTACATTACATATGATTGTGTATTTTTAATCATATTTGATAGGATTACAAAAACGTTGGAAGGCGATACAATTAATTATAAGATGTTTAGCTACTTGATTACAATTCTTGCAGCTAATTTCAAGTAGCCACCCTGGCCTAGCTTGTGATGGCCCTTTTTCTCAATCCTAGCTTTTGTTGCCTTTGAGGTGTCAGGCAACCTAGCATCAAAATATTGAAGTCAGATATGACGTAGCACACTTTTATTTTAGACATAAAGAAAATTAAAGCTATTGAATTAAAGTTGTAATTTACCTTGTGGGTCCAGTTGGCATTTTTCCTTCTTTCTTTTCCCTTTTATCTTTTCCGTCATGGATGAGTGCTCTCCAATCACTCTCTAAAACTACGAGAGGACACTCATATCTAGGGTTAAATTGCAATTGCGTCCTATAGGTGTCCCTGGTATATTTCAAATATTTGTCGGCTACCTGAGCCACCGCTGTTCTGTCAAATGTGTCGACCCCAAAAAGGGCTTCTAGATAATCTAGTAGTTCTTTTTTCAGGTTGAAATTCTGGGAATTCCACCCTGTACGTATGGTTGGGCCAAAAATTACCAACGCATGGCTCTCCAGAATCCTGTAGAACTCATTTTTTCCTACACATAATAAAACAAAAAAAGAAGAAGATATTATAAAAATAAAAATAAAAATAAAAAATATGTTAAAAATAAAAATCATGATAAATATGTTTTAGATAAAGTACAGGAAATAGTTAAAATATTAAAATTTACTTGGGAGTTGTACATGCTTTATAGGGACACCTTCATCGTTCACCAACAACGTGCCATTAATGGTCCCTGTGGAGCTGACACGTGTATCTCCAGGAAACGCAACAATGTAGTTGGCCATATCAGCCTCATCATTGCCAACACGTTTAGCGGTTGGCTAGGTGTCTGCTTGGGCAGGGTGTGTTTCTTGGCTGGCACCTAAAGGAGTAGAAGGTGTACGAGAGGGTTGTTGGGCAATCTCTTGCCCTTGTGTCCCACTACCACCAACACCGGGTTCAGAAAATGCTAGAAAACGCTACATACAAAAGAAATTTTTGTTAGTTTAGTCAATGTAAAAATTTAAAATCAAACTATCACAATTCATCTCATGCAGAACAAAAAAAATATCCTTTTGAATTTTTATTATTACCTGATATCTTTCTAGCTGCCTCATAAGATGTTGTATCCACTCTTTTGTTTCAGGTGTTTGAGGCGTGTTTATCAAAGTATTAAATTCCGACCTTGCATCTTGTGCCTTTTTTTGCAACAAGAACACTGGAGATAGGGATGAAGAAAGCTCTTCCTCAAAGAGGGAATAATCAGGCGTACCATGGCTAGGTGTCTGCATATTTGAACAAAATTAATATTATTTCAATTATGTAAATAACTAAAATACCTAAAGATAGAGCAATGCTGGCACTTTACATGTTCTTCCGCTGGCCTCTTTCCGCGATCATCCTGTCTCGGGGTTGTTCCTGCACTGCTCTGATCAGTCTGCTACATTGCAATAAAATTATAAATGTAAAAACTTGAAAACAATATCTAACTTGAAAACACAAAATGAAAACTGAAATAATTTCTAATAAGACACCGGAAGACAGAGTTAGAGTTTCAAATATGCCTTGCATTGAATTTAGTCCTAGAAACATGTCATTGCACATTAAGGCACCCAAACATTCACTCCACGAATGATATATTTAAGTAGGCTTCTCCTATTATGGGAAAACACCATACCTATAATGCATTCACTTGCATGTATAAAGGGAAAGGAAAACATTTTTTCATACAACGGTGACAAAGGCATCTTGGGGAAAGGTATCTTCACTTTTTATTTATGTTGTTCACCCACACCACTCTCGTGTTTTCACTAATCTTTTTTTGTCATTTTTGGATTCAAATTAAGTTAAGGCCTTAAGTATTTTTTGACCTTTCGGTGTAGTTTTTATAAGTGGCATGTATGGATTTTCCATTAATTGTGCACTTTTTCTCTTCATGCGCATGTTTCCCTGGAAATCAAATGCATGATTTAGTCCCATACATTTAACAAGTTGTTGGATCAACTCCATAGGAAATATCATGTTTCCTATTCAATCAAAATTTATCTCAGTTAGGGTAGGTAGGAAGGTTTTCCCTTTGTATTAATAGGGCACTTCTAGCTTGCATTTTTATTATATCTTTCAAATTTAGTGTCATTTCAATTAGGGCATGAATTTTTGCAACTTTCAAGGTGAGAATGAACAAAGACAAATTTTTGTGATGGATGACTGTATATGACTCCATGGCTAGAGGAAAAGGCACTAATCTACTTCTTCAAATGTCTATAGTTCTCATTCACCTCATACGGAGATGGTCCCTGATTTTGAGCCAAATTTTGCAGCAAAAAGTCCCCCCCCTCCATAATTTGATATTCAATGGAAATTTCTTAAATTGATGATGGGGCATGATTATGGAACATTGGCACATACATATTTAATGGAATTCTAGGATCATGATATATGTTTGCATATGTTTATGGAGGTGGTGGAGCAAAAAAGAGCTCAAATAGAGCTGAAATTTTTCACATAAAAAGGACTGTGGGCTTGACTAATGGTTCCATTTAAAAAATGATATCTAGACAGAGAATAAGTGTAGCATGCAAACATGCATTTAAAATCCATCTGAGTTTTCATTGTATTACTTATGATGGATTCAAATTTGGGTTTCAAAATGCCAGGTTATGGCATGATTTTGTCGAGAAACCCTTAGTTGGATTCTCATGTTGGTTTAATTTATATTTTAAGTTTGTTTTGCAGTCTTTGGGTGATAGTAACTCATGAACTAGGTTACCAATGTGTAACAATCATATTTCAAGAATAAAGTTGTGCTTTTTTTATATTATTATTATTATCTATTAGCTATGATTATTGACACCTAATGCCTGGAATTTTGACATCTTGATAGCATGGATAATTTCGAAAATGTTTCTAGTAATGTTAACATAATAACTATCATTACGTGTCTTAAATTTTTTCACCATAATAGACCTGTGATATGGACTCATCACACAACTTCATATGCTATGTCCCAACAAGTTCAAACTAGTTGAACCTACCTCATAGTGTGGTTATTAAGGACAAGTTGCTTGGTATATAACTCGATAGCATAGACCGCGTTGCAGTTCTAAAAAGAATCCTCAAGTGTCAAAAAAACTTCACAATATGTTATACTATAAAGCCTTTTGGGATACTTGAAATAATATATGTATCATTGATGAATTTTAAAGTATGACAAGATCCAGAGGGAAAGGAAATCAATGGAAGAGTGATCCACCAATGAGAACCTAGAATTTAGCATCAGATGAGTTAGAGTCTAGGAAATTGAAAGCCTATAATTTTAATTAGTGATGAAGGACATCACATAGGTAATTATATTCTCATGTAGAATAATCTGTTAATTCAAATTTAAACTACATAATATGAAAGGCATACCATAAATTTTTCCACGTAAGTCCAAACAACCTATAAAAAAGGAAAACCTTCTTTTTCCATGGGAACTATATTGCACACATTCTTGGATAATGTGAAAGTGGAAAAAGAATACCCTACACAAGTGATGCACACATGTACATTTTAACACTAATAGATTTTTGTAGTTGAAATGCAATGCTTGTTTTCATTTAAATGTAGGGTTTTTAAAGCAGGGAGAAATAATGGCTGCCAAATTAATAAGCGTTTCTTTGGGAAAAATTTAAATCTTGTATTGGGTGATGAAGATAATAGAGGGTATTGAATCTTGATTCTTGACATCTAGAGAGAACCCTATAGCCTAACACAATCCAATGGAATTGACCAAAAAAACCCAAATAGAGTCAACCCTACTATAGGAGGAAGGGCCTGTAGTAAGAACTTACCATTTTGCAAGAGATGAGGGTGAATGCTGTTCTGTAAGAGCTAAGGGCGAATGCAGGGCGAATGCTGTTCTGCAAGAGCTGAGGGCGAATGCAGGGCAAATGCTGTTCTGCAAGAGCTCAGGGCGAATGTTGTTCTGCAATAGCTCAGGGCGAATGCTGTTCTGCAAGAGCTCAGGGCGAATGCTATTCTGCAAGAGTTGAGGGCGAATGCTGTTCTGCAAGAGCGGAGGGTGAATGCGCGCGTGATATCAGACGTTAATGTAGCACACATGTACATTTGAACACTAATAGATTTTTGTAGTTGAAATGCAATGCTTGTTTTCATTTAAATGTAGGGTTTTTAAAGCAGGGAGAAATAATTGTTGCCAAATTAATAAGCGTTTCTTTAGGAAAAATTTAAATCTTGTATTGGGTGATGAAGATAATAGAGGGTATTGAATCTTGATTCTTGACATCTAGAGAGAACCCTACAGCCTAACACAATCCAATGGAATTGACCAAAAACCCAAATAGAGTCAACCCTACTATAGGAGAAAGGGCACACGATAAGAACACCATTTTGGGCGAGGGGCGAATCTTCCCGTGCACAGCGAGGCCGATGGCGGCTTCGGCGGCGGCTGCGGGGGTAAATGCTATTCTGCAAGAGCTGAGGGCGAATGCTGTTCTGCAAGAGTGGAGGGCGAATGTGTGCGTGATATCAGACGTTAATGTAGCTATTGCGACAGATACGAAACAATAAAATCATTTTTATGTAGCGCGCATATAAGTTTCAAATTTTTATGTAGCGCACATATAAGTTTCGTATTTTTATGTAGCGTGCATATAAGTGTCGTTATAACGATGGCAGAAAATGCGTCGCTATTGCGATGGGTGCCTCCAAACGTCGCAATGGCGACACCTAGACATTGTGTCGCACTTGCGACGATTGGAGTCGTCTCAATAGTGATGCTTTGGGCCATAGTGTCGCAATTGTGACGTCTTCCTCCAAATGTCACAATTGAGACACTTTTCTAAGTGTCGGTATTGTGACACTTTTCTATAAACGTCGGTATAGCGACGGTTTAGGGCGGGATGGAAAAAATTTGGGGAAATTTCCGACATTTGGTCAAAAGCGTCGGAACCAAGTGTCGGAATTTCCGCCAAATGTAGTAGTGTTTCTTCTATATCTATGGCTTGTAAAATGTCCTCAAGTTTACCTTTCCCCACTGTCTGGCTCCCAGTTATTCTTCCATGACTCTTTTTGCTGGGCTTTGGATTGCTACTTGTAGGTGTGGGCTGAGGTATCTCTGTTTGCTGTGCATGTTCTATTTCAATCTCCATGGGCTCTATAATGGGCTGCATTTCCTCTTCTAGTCCACCCTCTGTTTCAAATATAGGTTCATCATTCTTACTTGAAGGACTTGCCTTTGATTTAGGTTTTTTATTGGGAGTTAATGCATCCACTTCATAACCACTAAGAAACAAAAATGTGGGCCAACCTCTATTTAATTTTTTCAACTCTTTCAAAAACAGTAGCTTGATTAATCCATGATGAAAGATTTAAGTTTCACTATTCTCAAGCCTAGCTTGAACTTTATTTGACATTTTTCCTAGGATTCTAAATAAGAAAATGGAAGTTCCAAAGGCCACTTACCAGTGAAATGTAGCAAGAGTATAAATTGATATTGATAAATCATATGGAACCTCCCCTCACATGTGAAATACTTCTGAATTACCAATAGGAGTTTAGAGTAATTTTACTTAAAGCAACTTCTTGGGATCCCTGATGTCATATCCACTCCAATGTGCTCAAGCTTCAGGAACTCATCACAGTTCTGCATTTTGAATTTGATGTCTTTAAACCACTCTTCCCTGTCCTTGGAATCGTTGTAGCTTTGGCAATTTTTTAAGGAGAAACCACGAAACTCATCACACCCACCTTTGATGCAGTGCCAACAAAATTCACTGCAAAGTCCCTTGAAACTTGGGCATGATAACCTTGTAGCTTATGGAAAAACCTCATGCAACCAACACTGATGAAGGCTGCTGAAAAACTTGGATCTTCATTAACCAATTTCAAATCCATTGGCTCATACCTAACCACTAAGCCCCCTTTGTTGGTATTTTTATGCATGGCCATTCCTCTTGAAACAACACTAGCCTCCTTGGTAGTATGACACCTGCAAAGAAACATTTCTCACAGCAAGGAGCTTGCAGATAATGCTCGACCTTTCTAAAGATAATGACAACAACTATACTTAAAGGAAAAATTAAAAGGTGATAGAAAATAGCTCACAAGGATAAATTAAAAAAAAAGGTAAGTTTCAAATGTGAGAGGGATGAAGACAAATAAGGGAGGTTAAATGGAATGATGGGATGAAAAATGATGATCACACATGTTCCATGACTCCAAATAACTAATCACGTGCCCTTAGACTGACCTCTAACCACTTGAAACTTGACACCTCACCCATTTCCTTACCGGTGCAGAAAAAAATGAGTTCGTAGCATTTTCTGTTATAAGTTTTGCAAATTCACTACGAACTTGTTAGGTGAGTCCATAGAAAAAAAACTTGTTTTCCATAGATTTTGCTGCGGACTCAGGAAAAATTAGACAGGTGGCTAAACCGAAATTTAAACCAATGCATGCAAATTTTTTATGGATTTTTTATTGATATTAACATAATGACATGACATGCAGGACTCTAAAAACTTAGGATTATAACCAATTCACAAAATTTTATCAATTTCATGAAATAATTTACTAATCACAATAAAACCTATGCCAAATGACCTTCCTAACCAAAATGAATTTTTATTGGTGATAACACACCTGAAAATTTTTCACAAACATGAAATTATGGGAATATAACAAAGAACCTTGCGAGGCACATTTTTTGTTACTTTATCGGTTTGATATCTACAATCATAAGATTTTAGGAATTTGTCTTTCGACACATGTTTTTCATAATAGATAATATAATCATTAGGACATGAATGATTATATTGATACTCCATTCCAATATATTTCATAATGGCATGCAAATCTTGATATGTACGAGGTAAAACATTTAATAGTGGTAACATAAATTCACCTAACAATCTATAACATAAAAAAACAACAATAATAGTTAATGTACTAAACAATATTATTCTTACGTATTGCATCCAAATATTACAAATGAATTAAATAATGATCAATGTACTAATTACATAAAAAACAAAGGAAAAAATTACTGATTTATCATGTATATACTACTAATTAATTTCATAAAATACCTTAGGCGCTGTGTCACACGTGTTTGAAAAACCATTCACCACCATTATTTTGACCAACAACAATACAATAGAGAGAAGATATATTTTTGAGCCTTCATAAAGAGGTTCAATTTCCCTCTCAAGTACAGGTTTATCAAAAGCGTGGCCATCATACAAGTTCCCGTCATCATCCATTCCAACATTATTAAATGTCTTTTGGATCAATCTATTTTTCCCATTTTCTTCAACTCTTTTATCAACAGCATTATCTTATTCTATATGATCATTATCTTGATCCTAAGTATTCATTCGATGTTCTTGAACAAATGCAACAAATAAATGGGATCATGAAGCTTGTACAATTTATCAAGATGTTTAATATTTTGTTGAAACAATCAAATATTTAAACGTCGATACAATTTTTTATAAATATAATATAGGAAAAAAAAGACAACAACGATAAATACAAATACAACTAATTAGGTGAGAGAGAGAAACAGAGACAACAAATAAATGATGATGCTTGTGCAATTTATCAAGATATTTAAGAATATGTTGAAAAAATATAGGAAAGATGTTACTTTTCTTGACATGTACGAAGAGAGACACATTATGAGATATATAGTCACAACCATAATAAAAAAAATATTGATATTATTTTGCATTCATCATTATAATGCCTTATTCTTTCTTTATTTCACTTAGAGACCATCATTTTTAAGAGGATGGGTGAGAAACCATGAGCTTGGGTGAGAGGAAGAAAAAAAATACAACAAATCAATGCGATCACGAGGCTTGTACAATTTAGAAATATGTTTAATATTATGTTGAAAAAATTCAGGAATAATCACCTGAACGACATCAAAAAATTTTCATTCCAACACATTTACCAATGTACTCAAGGTACAAGACTCAAAAAATAATGCCAATCAATCAAGGCAATACCAATTAAGTTCAAGCAGGAAAACCTTAAGGTATATACTACAATATTGTTCATAATGGCTTCCATAAGACAAGAGAATGAGAGGGGAAAGGACATGTATTTTATCCCTAAATCCTCTCAAATATTTGATTATGACAAGTGGAGAATGGATTTTATATTATAATTTTTAATAATTTTTTAATTATTATTTTTTTTTTCTAAAGAGGATGTGGACTTTTAACCTTATATGAGGCATTCTCACAATGAAAGTTACTACTAAAATTAGTTGTTTTCTGGATGGGTTTAGGAATGTACAAGAGGAAGATAAGTCCTTTTTATTCTTTATTGTTTGGTCTTGTGTTTGTCTCTAATTAGTCTCTCTATACCATTTTATTACTAATTTCCTATTTTTTGCATCATTGCTCTTGATTCGGTAGGTATGATATTGTCTAGGTTAGCTGATCAAAATAAAGGAAACAATGTGTTCCTTGATCTAACTTATTAGTTTCATTTTATTTTGTATTTTCATCATATGTTTTCACTTATAAAATTTGAACTCAATAACCTGTGTAATAAAATTAAATAGAATCCCCTTTTTTCTTTAGGAAAGTGGTAGGGAACCCACTATTTTTTTTTTCATAGGAAACCCTTTTTTACTAAGGAATAAAGTCAATCTCTCCTTCTACAAAAAATGGGGTATTATTTCTTTCTGACTACTTAGTTGAATATTTGACCAAAATGTAAAAAACTCACTCCTTTATACTTAGTGGTAAGCGAATGTTATAGAATATTTTTTTTTGCCTACTTCAAAGGTCATTAAAAATGGATTTTTATACCTTGAATTAGTGATAATAAGTAAGATAAATTTGGAAAATATAACCATTGATGATTTATCAAACATTTCATTAATCTACCCTTTTCCTAAAACTATTATAGCTTTGATATTACTTCAAGTTCATAAGTTACATGAAATGAGACCCTTTAATTATCACAAAAACATACTGTATATAGAGAATTATTCACTCTGATATATCACTTGGGATTAAAAAGTTTGTTGTCACCTAAAACATTTTGAAACACCAAGTTCAAGCCTTGCGTCCCATACCTTTTTACTTAAAAAATGAGAAAGAGTCTCTTTTTATGAGCAAAATACATTATGGTTAGGAACATAAAATTTTAATAAATTGTTGTTTATAAATTTAAACTTTTTAATAAAGCCCCTAGACATACATTAACCCCATAAAACCTTAACCACATTCCCCTATGCCCTTAAACCCCTAACCCCTAACCCCTTAATCCCTAACCCCTAAACCCTTAAACAATAACCCCTTTTCCATAAGCCCATAAAATAATTAACCCCTAACTCAACCTCACCCCTTAATCAACACTAACCATAATAATAAAATAATATGTCTCCACATCAAGATGAAAACATAGGTCAAATATCTCCCAAAAGAATATAAACATTTGCAACAGAAAGACAATACAATTTACAATACAAAGACATAAAATATAAAATACATTATACACATAAACATTTACAAAAAAAATCTACGATACAAATACATATAATTAATAAATTACTAATGGATGATATTCATGCCTGCATTCAATGTGTCCATAGTCTCTACAATGCCTTTTAGCTGTTTTTATTAGAAATATCTGTATATTCAAGCCCTTGCAACTTTTACAAGGGAAAAACAATTTTCAATACTTTAAATCCCTCGATGTTGATCCCACATCTCCTTGGCCTCCTTGAGGAGTGTTATGTGACATTTTTACTCTCCAAAATTTCATTGATGCTTTTCTTCAAAAATTAACCTCAAAATAGGCCTGCAATCTTTCAAAACAATCCTATTGGTGCTTCCTACTATGTCGAAGTTATATTATAACAACTATATCGAAATTATATGATATCCAAGCCTATATATATATATATATACACTTTATATTATAATTACATAATATTATATTTATATATATTATTGATATTAATATTAATATAGCCTAATTATATATTAATAATAGTATATATAATTATAATATTAATCTTATATTTATTATAATTACTTAAACTCAACATAAAGTGGTATAAAATTAGACGTTGTCCAATGGAAAGAAGCGATTAATGGTGTAATTGGCCGTTATACAACAATTCCCTAGCATTTATTTGATATTGAACCAAATGTCAGATATTCGATGGTACAGGACCTCCCGTCAGATATTCGATGGTAAAGGAACTCTCGTTGGATATTCGATGACCATAGGTATGGTTGACGGTGCTTGATGTTGCCAACATTGTTAGGGGATCTCCCTGATGTGAATTCCCAATTAGACCTCACACCGTTTGGTGTACGATTCCCATTAAGTCATACAGTTCAACGGTCATGATTTGGAAAGGTTTCAAAGATATGGCTTGGTTATGATTACACAAAAGAGAATGCAACACCTCTTTGGGGTAGCAAGACTACTAGCTTTGTGAGACACCTAATGTAAGGTGTACTAGGGGGACTTCTACAACTGGTAAGGAAAGAACAACCCACCAATTAGAAAAGTAATATTACTATCCAAAAGGTTGACCCGAGAAGGAAGATAAGGCTTGTTGATTACCCACAGATTAGTCCACATAATAAACAACAATCATTAAAGTATAACAACACTCATTCAATAGTAACCATAGCTAAGCAAAGAATTAGTTCATTAACTTAGCATGTGATTAAAGCAACATATACCATAAACATAACAATAATATTCCTACTATAACTATGATACATGTGTGATGAAGTGCCGAATCATAGAGTTTCTGATTACGAATGAAAGATCCTAAGTACATTGTTACACAAATGAAACACTATATCTAGTAGTGGACCATGAAGACACAACTTTATTCTCCAAATAATGATTTAACTCCTATGTACTACAAGAGAAGCGAAGGAAATACCTATAGAATCTAAGCCCTTATAAGCTTAAGTTATGAGGAGCTATTTATAACAAATAATAATGACCTTTGAACTCCCTCATGACTCTTCAACTTATATGAATGTTCATATTCTATAGATGAATTATTACATTCCTTATGTGGCTATTCTCATCCCACATGTGTCCCTTGGACTTCGTTACATTCCATTTAATACATAAGACAAATAAAACATGAGATAATGGATATATAAGAAAAAATTAATAATAGGACAAAGTCTCATCAAATTAATAAGTCATTTGCCTCCTCATGGATCTCATTTTTAATGTATGTGTGCCATGTCCCGAACTCCGTTGAGATGGCTTTGACCTGAAACTGACAAGTTCCCTATGTAGCGGATCTTCACCTACAGTGCCTCCATCAATATGTTGTTGGAGTTTCACTGTACATTATTCCATATCCATGAAAGTTTCATATGAAATTTGACTGGTGAAATGGCGTACTATAGAATAATGTCTTTGGTAACCTCCAATCCTTCCTGTTATTTTTCTTGCTTGATATGCTCAATGTATTTCCTAGATCCCCTAGAAGATGATTTATATGGCTCTGATTGCCTCAAGTGTCCTTATTGAAGGCATCCCATGCTTATGCGTTAGAGACTCAAAACCATTGTGCAATCGATTATAGGCAGCAAAAATACTAATAAAATGTTCTCCAATACACATGTAGCTCTTATGTTGGAGTCTCAGCTGAACTCTATCTATCTCGGTGAAAATAATGTATTTCTTTTCCAAATGTTGTGAAGCATTCAAATACTTGGAATCCCACTCCTGAAGATGGTCGATTACTCTGTTTGCTACTTTTAGAAGTTTCACCACTTCTTGTGCTTTCTTCTGAATGCCAACAAGAGGAGCTACCACTTGTTGTAGAAGTATCATCTCATCATATAATCATGCCATGGTGTCCTCCATTGGCCGAAGTTCCTCTTGCATTGTTTACTTCCATTCTGTGTTGTTGAAGCTCTGGGATGAAAACCTTTGATTCTCTCTCGTAAGATGTTCTGCGTGTTTCTTTAATGCAACAATTTATCTTCTCAGCCTGACATTATAATGTAGAAATTAGTATACACTAAGCATGCATACATCCAGATTCCCCTGATCTCATAATATTTAACTTCTTGCAAAATACAGAATCATTCCACTGTTAATCTTTTGCAGAAAATTAATTTCAAACACATGTGAAGCATAAATAAAAACAATTGCACATAACACAGATGTTTAACGAGAAAGCCTAAAGATGAAAACCCAAAATATCATATATTATGTATTATGGAGATCATGTAACAATCTCATACAAATATTAGTACATCAAGCTCTCGGTACAATTGATCGTCACACACTAACAAGATGAAATCTGCAAATCCATGCACCGATTTCTTCCCTCCTGATAGCCTGCCTCCATTGCGAAATCCCTGATGAAGAATAGCTCTGAATGAATTCGAATTAACCTTGCCTTGAATGCACAATCCTAATTGGCAACTCCAATGTGTGTGTGGTGCAATCAATGCATCACTATAGTCACAACAGATAGTCCATCTTTCCCTTTCACCTATCTCTCCACTGGGTCACCACTGGAACTGACATGCACTATATTTAACTACTGTATTGTTCAGTTGATTAATGAGTTATTATTTGTGAATTAATTAACTAATTAATTCACTCCACTCTCACTAGTGTATCATTCAGTTAGACTAGATACAACTAGCTCAACTGAGTCTAACTGAGTTAAACTGAATACAAATCCATGAACTAGTCTTCCAACTCTGTCATAACTTTTCCACTTTAGTTCTAACTGAGTCCTCCATGCATGAACCACTAGTAAACCATAGGAATTGCGTAATTCCTTCAACCCACTAATTTTCCAAATTTGTGCACTGAAACTAAGTGCTCCAAGAGAATAAGTTGATGTTTATTGTTGGATTATTATTAAGAGCTAATAATAATCGACACTTCCTATTTTTAGATCGACGATCTATAAATAGACTTCGCCCAATATTCTAAAAATATAATTTCATCTCTTTTTACAACTTGACCAACCATCCACAAATAGCATCCTGCAACTTTTGAAATATGATCACCATGTTTAAAAATAGACATAGTCTAAAAATAGACTTGCGCCAAAAATAGCCCGCGGGCCCACTTAGTGAAGGCGACTCTTTTCACTAAGCTCATCATCTTATTGAATCTCAACACTCCCTATCAAAAAGATAGGGATTATCATTCACCCTGATCCTGCCTCTGTGGTATTCAAATTTTCTCCTAGTGAGCACCTTCGTCAGAATATCTGCATCCTGATCTTCCGTAGGAATGTACTGAAGAAACATGATCTTCTGCTACACACAATCTCTGATATGATGATACTGGATATCAATATGTTTAGATATATCATGAAACACATGATTAATCAAGATTTTAATGCAACTTTGATTATCACAATGTATCACTGTAGGATCTAAATGTGAACTGAAAAAACTGACCAGGATCATCCTCATCTAGATAGCCTCACATGCAGCTTGACTTGCTGCCATGTATTCTGCTTTCGCTGAACTGAGTGCCACGGATCTTTGTTTCCTGCTGTACCAAGAAACTGCCGTAGATCCGATACTGAAAATCCCTCCTGATGTGCTCTTTCTGTCTGTTGGGCTGCCTTCCCAATCTACATCCGTGAAGCCATGAAACTTCACCTCATCCGTCTTTTTGTACTATAAGCCATACTTAGATGTGTCCCTGAGATATCTTAGCACATGCTTGCCTGCCTTCCAAAAGATCTTTGTAGGCTTAACCATCGCTTGTGAAATTTGGTTCACCGTATAGCATATTTCTGGTCTTGTATTAACTAAATACATGAGCGAACCCACCTACTGTCAATAAATAGTGGCATCCACTACCTCTGTTGATGTAGCATCCTCTTTCCTCAAATTTCATGGAAGAGGAGTGTCGATAGGCTTGAAACCTTGCATGTGAAACTTCTCAAGTATCTCCCGAGCATACTTTCCTTGAGACACAAACAGTTCACCTTCCCGTTGCCATATTTCCAATCCAAGGAAATAATGAAGGAGGCCTAAGTCCTTCATCTCAAACTCCTTTGCAATATCTACCTTGCATGAATGTATCAACTGATCATCACCTGTTAGTATTAAATCATCAACATAAAGAACAATGATTAAAAGCTTACCCTCCACCACAATTTGGTATAGGTTTTCATCCTCCTCACTCTTGGTGAAGCCAAGTCCAGTGAAATAGCTGTCGATCCGAGTGTACCAAGCATGAGGTGCTTGCTTTAGCCCATACAACGCTCTTTTGAGCTTGCACACATGCGACTCACTGCTGAAGATCTCAAATCCTTCAGGCTGCTCTATGTATACTTCTTCCTCAATGATCCCATTAAGGAACGTAGTCTTCACATCCATCTAATGAATGTGCCAACCTATCTATGCTGAGAGAGAAAGGATGGTCCTTATGGAAGAATACCGAGCGACAGGTGCAAAGGTTTCTTCATAATCAATACCCTCGATCTGTGAGAAGCCCTGAGCAACAAATATTGCCTTATAATTCTTGATGCTCCCATCAACAACTTGCTTTACCTTGTAGATCCATCTTGATCCTACAACTGATTTACCCACCGACCTTGTAACAATCTCCCAAGCACTGTTTCTAACAATGGAGTCATGCTCCTCCACCATGGCATCTACCCATGTGGGCTCATGCACTACTTATTCAAAATAAGATGGCTTTGTCACGACACACTTGCTCATAAGAGCCATGTATCAAATAAAACGGCTAGAAGACTGTGTCTGTCTACGTTGTGATGTAGGGACTCCTACATTCTATGCCGCATCAAGCTTTAGTCTCTCAGCTTCTGTGGTACAATTTCTGCCTTGTCTGATGTTTGGTTTTGCATGAGTGGACTCCTCCACTCCATGAATCTCCTCCTGTGGCTGATCCACAACTAGAGGCTTATCTTTGGGAACAAGAAGTTCCTCCTCTGCATGCAAGTGTAGCTCCCTCTCAAGCGACAACTTCATGGCTTTCACCTCATTGAATTTTATATCCCGTCACACCATAGTCATTCGACTGTCTGGGAAATACACATGATAGTTATAGGGTGTTTCTGTGTACCCCAAAAATATCCCAACTTCTGCAGTTGGCTCCAGCTTCTTCCTGGCGTCCTTTGTCACATGAATGTAAACAAATGAGCCAAAAATATTCATATGAGAAATATCAGGCTTCTTACCAGTAAAATATTCTTTAGGTGTACTCATGCCAAGTACTCTATGAGGACAACGGTTTTGCACATAAATCGCAGTGTTGCATGCTTCCGCCCACAAGTGCATCGGTAGGCCCTGGTCATGCAACATCGCTCGTGCAACACCCATGATTGTTCTGTTCTTCCTCTCCGTGACCCCATTATACTATGGGTTATGAGGTGCTATGAGTTCTCTTCAAATTCCTTCTTTGCTACAGAAGTCTTCGAATTCGCCCAAGATGTATTCACCACCATTATCGCTCCATAGAGCTTTAACTTACTTCCCCGACTCCTTCTCCACCAATGCTTTGAACTCACAGAAATTTGAGAAATTTTCGCTCTTCTTCTGCATGAAGAAGATCCAACATCTACGAGAATAGTCATAAAAAAATATAACATTATAATTGTGTTTTGTTGTTGAAGCAACCGAGAAAGGTCCACACACGTCTATGTGAATTCTCTCCAGGATCACTGAAGCACGATTATCCTTCACATGAAAGGTGGTATTCAAAAACTTACCCATAGTACATCCCTTGCACTAATCTGACTGTGCAAGAGTACCCTTGGAAATTCCAGTAGAAATATGCTGCAAAATCTTTAAAGCGCCATGGTGAATATGGCCCAATCTCCTATGCCATAATTCGCCCTCATCCTGGCTTACCACTTCTTCTGATTTTCCCACCATTGCAGCGCAGTCATCTACCTCCAGCTTGTAGATATTCTTAACTCAAATCCCTATCTTATTGGTTTGAACCATTGTTTTATGTCGAAGGAATGCTTTTCCCTCACTGAAAAAAACATCATAACCTTTGTCTTCCAACATTGCGACCGAGATCAAGTTCTTCTTCAGACCTGGAACATACATAACATCCTTCAACAAGAATGGATTACCGGAATCCCTCTCAAAGGTAATGGTCCCAATGCCGGTCACACTGTATCGACCATCATCACCCATCTCAATATGCATTTGAAGGTCCTTCTCCTCCAACTCACTAAACAACTCCTTGTCTCCTGTCATATGGAAAGACGCACCACTATCAAGATACCACACCGATCCCATATAACTTGAAACCAAGCATGTGATCAAACAGAAATCAAGTTCAAATTGTGAGGCTAAGGCCTCTCCAGCTACAGCTCCAACAACCTTCTTTTTCTTCTTCTTCTGTGGGTAGTTAGTGGCGAAATGCCCATGTTCGTGACAGTGAGAACAATTCACTTTGGACAAATCCTGCTTCTTGCCTTTAGCATCGGATTTTGAAGGAAATTTCTTCCCCTTCCCTTTCCTTGCTTTTGTAGCCAAAGAAAAATTCTCTTCATCTTCATTCTTCGATGAAGAGCCATCCTTGGTACCCCGCCTTATCTACTCCTGCACAAGATCTAACCAAAGTCGCTCCCATCCCGACAGTTTCTCCCATCCATTGACAAAGTATTCATAGCTATTCCAACTCTTCAGAATCCCAAGGAGAGCCAAGCTCACCAATTATTCATCATCAACAGTAATCCCCACACTTCCTAGTTCATCTCTACAGTGGACAAACTTCGTGAGATATTTTGGAATACTGTTGCCCTTCTCCATTTTTATTTTTCTGAGCTTGTCTTTTAGCTCCAACTTCCTCTGGTCGCTGCTGCTTTGGAAAAAATATGTCAAATCCTTCCACATTAATAATGGAGTGGCTTTCCCATGAAGGCTGGACACAATATGGTCCTTCACACCTTCCAACAGAATTCTTCTTGTCTTTGCTATCTTCTTTTGCCATGCATCAAGTAATGTACTTCACTAGATCCCAGCTTAGGAACATCGCTATCGATGAAATCCTTCAGTCCATTATCCTCCAACACCACCTCCATCCTATCCTTCCAGGCTATGTAATTTGAGCTCCCATCAAGGGCATACTCCAATCGCAACCCATTGAAAGACATTTAAATGTATACTCAACTTCTGCACCAAGAATTTTCTGTAGCAAATTCGAATTTTCCACCAGCACAAACTCAAAAATTCTTCACAATTGCAATATTCAAGAATTAACACTGCTCTGATACCATGTAGAAATTAGTATGCACTAAGAATGCATACATCCAGATTCCTCCGATCTCACAATATTTAACTTATTGCAAAATACATAATCATTCCATTGTTAACCTTTTGAGGAAAATTAATTGCAAACACATGTGAAGCATAAATAAAAACAATCACACATAACACAATTGTTTAATGGGAAATCCTGAAGCTGAAAACCCCAACTATCATATATTATGTATCATGGAGATCATGTAAAAATCTCATACAAATCTTAGTACATCAAGCTCTCAGTACAATCAATCGTCACACACTAACAAGATGAAATCTATAAATCCACACTGATTTCTACCCTCCTGATAGCCTGCCTCCACTGCGCAATCCCTGCTAAAGAATAGCTCTGAATGAATTCAAATTACCCTTGTCTTTACTGCGCAATCATCATTGGCAACTCCAATATGTGTGTGGTGCAATCAATGCATCACTATAGTCACAACAAATAGTCCATATTGCCCTTTCACCTATCTCTCCACTGGGTCTCCACTGGAACTGACATGCACTGTAGTTAACTACTATATTGTTCAGTTGATTAATGAGTAATTATTTGTGAATTAATTAACTAATTAATTCACTCCACTCTCACTAGTGTATCATTTAGTTAGACTAGATACAACTAGCTAAAATAAGTCTAACTAAGTTAAACCGAATACAACTCCATGAACTACTCTTCCAACTCTGTCATAACTTTGCCACTTCAGTTCTAACTGAGTCCTCCATGCATGAACCACCAGTAAACCCTAGGAATTGCGTAATTCCTTTAGCTCACTGATTTTCCAAATCTGTGCACTGAAAATAAGTGCTCCAAGAGAATAAGTAGTTGTTTATTGTCGGATGATTATTAAGAGCTAATAATAATCGAAACTTCTATTTTTAGATCGACAATCTATAAATAGAATTTGCCCAATATTATAAAAATAGAATTTCATTTATTTTTCCAACTTGACCAACCATCCACAAATAGCATCCCGCAACTTCTGAAATATGATCACCATGTCTAAACATAGACATAGTCTAAAAATAGACTTGCGCCAAAAATAGCCTGCGGGCCCACTTAGTGAAGGTGACTCTTTTCACTAAGCTCATCATCTTGTTGAATCTCAATATATAAATCAACAAGTACTCAAAATTATCCCATGTCATTGTAGCGAAAGAAACATTTTCCACCATAATTTCTCTGGGATTCCTTCTGGCGTTGGAAGTTATCACCTTCTCTATAGAAACTAATACTAGATTTTGATGATCATTCAGGAAGTATCTATGCTTCTGCTGCACGATCCTCTTCTTAAGCTGATAAAATGTTACAATTCCCACATACATGACTCTATATGTAGGTGGAGGTGTGATTCCCGTTTCTTCGAATGGAAGATGGCCACCTATGAGGGGAGATTCTTCTGGAGAACCTGGTTCATCATTCATGGGTTGGATGGTATCCTCTTCCTCCAAATTTTTCTCGTCTATCTCTTGCGTCAACTGTTCATCTTCTAGTCTCTATGTTGCTTCCTCCTTCTAGCAATTCCTCTGTTGTTCTTATTCTATTCTTCTCCTCCTATTCTTATTTTTTATTCTCAAGCAACTCACCTTTCTCCCTCTTCTCCTCTTCTTCTACTTATCTCCTCTCATGTTATGCTTGAATAACTCCTATGTTTAAATGTTAAAATTTCCATTTCCTATTTCTTTCTCCTATCGAATCATATTTGATCCTCTTCTTAGGAGCACTCTTTACTTGAGGGGTTATCTATTATGCCTCCTCCACCTGCAAGTCCTGAGCTGGTGGATATTGGGGTGAACTAGTCTCCATCCTTGGATGTCCCTTTTTGTTTCCATTGTACCAGTTTTTTACCTTCTCATCCTCTATTGTAGATATCGAAGTGGCTTATTTCTAAGGCGTTGATATCTATTTTCTTATATTTTTGGAGCTGGTTTCATAACATTTGGTATCAGAGCTTTGGATTCTAGGGTTTCGCTACTCCAAACAGGTCATTGTGGAATTTTCACTATAAATTTTTTTATATGAAGGTTTAGAAGATGAAATTTTTACAGAGCGAAGTTGAAATCCTGAGGAAAATCATGTAAAAATTTTAGACTTTGGTTCGAAATATTTTCGAAGATATGATCTATGTAAGTTAGGGTTTTTTTAGGCTCTCGAATTTCACCTAAAACCGGTCATCGTGGAATTTGCACTATAATTTTTTTTCTACGAAGGTTCATAAGTTGAAATTTTTACAGAACAAAGTCGAAATCCTGCAGAACTTCTTGTACAAATTTGAGATCTTGGTTCACAAAAAATTTTGGAGATATGATCTGCGAAAGTTAGGGTTTGTTTAGGCTCCCAAATTTCATCTCAAAGAGGTGACCATGGGAAAATTTTCATAACTCTCTCTCTGAGCGTAGGTTTCAAATTTTGTATATGGCCACAATTACACGGACTGTAGTTTCCTATTTATCAATTTCAGAGCCGAAGGAGGAAAAAGTGACACATGGTATGTTGTACAAGTTCGCTTCACTGAAAAAGTCCATAATTAGGTCATTCTGGGAGATTGGGCATAAATTTTCCTTGAAGAATCCAAATCAGGTCAGACCTATGGCATTCAAAAGAAGATTCAGAGTGCTACGACAGTATGAAATTTTAGAAATTGAAGATCTGAAATCACAGAGATAATTCAATTTCGATATCAAGCTCCTCAAAAGAAAGAAAAAGGTGTGTAGTTTATTTTTATTTTTTATATTTTATTTTATTTATTTATTTTTATTTTATTTTATTTATTTATTTTATTTTATTATATATATATATGTTTAATTGCATACGTCTTGTTGGAAGAATCAATTTGAATTGATTCCAAGGAAATATTGTAGAATATATATTAGTATTGGGTTCTAAAATTCCCCCTAAAAATAATTCAACACCCATTAAGCCTTCATAAGACTTTACTATGGCTCAGGAAGATGAATAAATCCAACATGACATATCAAAATTACAAGAGAAAGTGCACCAAATTTCTCTCTCGCAAAGAGAAAGAAAAAATGAAATGGATGTTTTGAAGAAAAGCGTGGAAGCTACAATTGATGGTTTGAAGAATGGTATGGAAGAAAAATGGAAGGTTTCAAGGAAGACTTGGTAGGTTTGAAAGAAGGTTTGTCAAAGTTGATACAAGGAATGATTCCTAATGACGAAAATATAGTAGAGGAAACTCACGATGACACCAAAATAAATTTTAATTGTAATTTCATAAACTCTAATGTTGGATTGAAGAACCACCATATTCCAAAGATGGATATGAGGAAGTTTGATGGCAAGGATCCCGCAACATGGATACTACAGATAGAGCAATATTTTGATCTCAATAATGTGCAAAATACACAAAATGTATGCATCGCAAATTTACATTTAGAACAAAATATATTTGTATGGTATCGATGGCTTCCTTCCCGTAAAAAAATTGTCACTTGGTCAATTTTAATGGAGGAAATGATAGCACATTATGAGGATACAAAGAGAAACACCTTCTTTAGAAAATTCATAAATCTCAAAAGAAAGGGTTTAGTGGTGGAGCACATTGATGAATTCCAAAAATTGAATATAAGGGTAACTGATATTCCAGAGGAACGGATGATTGATGTAATCATAGGGAATTTAAAGGATAACATCCAACATGAATTTCGTGTTTGGGAACCTGATTCATTGGAGAAGACATTAAGGTTGGCAAGAAAAATTGAATGTAAAATTATCGCGACAAGGAAGCCTACCACTAACATCTATAAAGATGGAAGTGTTGCTACTCCTAGACTTCCACAACCTACAAGGTTGACACCACAACAATTGGAAGAAAAAAGAGCGAAAGGGCTTTGCTACAGTTGTGATATAAACTACACTAAAGGTTGTAAGTGTGTTGAGAAGAAATTATTTTACATATATTGTGAAGAGGAGGAAGAAAATGAACAAGAAACTTCAAAGGAAGAGGATATACACCAGGAAAGAAACCTAAAAGAAGAAGAAATGAGTCTGACCATATCATGTAATGCATTGACAGGAATTACCACTCCTCAAAATATTAATATAGAAGGACATATCAAGAATAAAAAGGTAATAGTGTTGATTGATTCGAGTAGTACCCATAATTTTATTCATTGTAAGGTAGCCAAGGAATTGAATTGTTTCCTATACCCAACACTAGAATGTCAAGTGATGGTTGCAAATGGAGGACCTATAAATTTCTCTAGAAAATGCCATAATATCAAGATAGTCATTGGGGAATATGTATTGAATAATCCAATGCTTTACATCCCAATGGGAGGTGTTGATGTTGTACTAGGAGTACAATGGTTACAATATTTGGGGACGGTAGCTTTTAATTTTCAAGAACTTTTCTTGAAATTTTTTCGGAAGGAAAGGAAATCGAGTTACGGGGTATTGTAGGGAAGACAATAAAGATAATAAGCTCCAATGTCATGATAAATATTCTTAATAAAGAACAACGAGGCGTAATTTCACAATTTGTAGGGAAGACAAGAAAGATAATAAGCTCCAATGTCATGATAAAGATTCTTAATAAAGAACAATGAGGCGTAATTTTTTCGGAAGGAAGGGAAATCGAGTTACGGGGTATTGCAGGGAAGACAAGAAAGATAATAAGCTCCAATGTCATGATAAATATTCTTAATAAAGAACAACAAGGCGTAATTATGATCACTAGAAGTTCCAACATCAAAATTATCTATTTCTCCAGATCTCCAAAAAGTCTTGGACAATAATTCCAAGGTGTTTGAAACTCCCAAAGGACTCCCACCTATTCGTGATCATGATCATGCTATTCATTTGATTCCAGGAATCGTTCCTCCAAACATCAGGCCTTACAAATATCCTTATGTCCAAAAGAGCTAAATTGAATGTATGATTGCAGAAATGTTAGAGGCTGGTATAATTCAATCTAGTCAAAGTTCTTTCTCTGCTCCAGTAGTATTGGTGCATAATAAGGATGGATCATGGCACATGTGTCCAGATTATAGGGAGCTCAATAAGCTCACTATCAAAGATAAATTTCCCATTCCTGTGATTGATGAATTACTGGAAGAATTGCATGGAGAAATTTATTTTACCAAGTTGGATCTTCATTCAAGATATCATCAAATTAGAAGGAAGATAGAAGATATTCCAAAAATAGCATTTTGAACTCATGAGGGTCATTATGAATATTTGGTCATGCCTTTTGGCCTTACCAATACACCTTCTACATTTCAAGGGTTGATGAATTCCATTTGCAAACCCTTCCTTAGAAAATTTGTGCTAGCATTTTTTGATGATATACTAATCTATAGTAGGTATTGGAAGGATCATGTTCAACATGTTGACAGGGTGCTCAAAATATTGGAGGAGAAACAATTATATGCAAAAACATCCAAATGTTTCTTTGGATTACAAGAGGTGGAATATCTAGGTCATATTGTATCTCACGAGGGTGTTAAGGTAGACCCTAACAAAATTAAAGCCATTAAGGAATGGAAAGTCCCCACAACCATAAAGTAGTTGTGCGGATTTCTCGGGTTAACAGGGTATTATCGCAAGTTTTTTAAGGATTATGGGAGAATAGCAACACCTCTAACAAAATTATTGAATAAAGATGCATTTTCATGGACTCTTGAAGCAACTAAGGCCTTTGAACATATTAAATAGGCAAAGTGCATAGCACCACTCTTAGCTACGCCAAACTTCACAAAACCCTTTATTGTGGAATGTGATGCCTCAAGAAATGGAATTGGTGTTGTTTTAATTAAAGAAGGAAGACCCATTGCTTTTGAAAGTTGTCCAATCAAAGGAAAGTATTTACAAAAGGCTATTTATGAGAAGGAAATGTTGGAAATACTACATGCACTAAAGAAATGGCAACCTTGCCTAATGGGAAGACACTTCAAGGTAAAAAATGATCATGATAGTCTTAAACACTTTTTGGAACACAAACTATCTTCAGAAGAGCAACAAAAATGGGTCACAAAGATGTTGGGTTATGGCTTTGAAATCATCTACAAAAAAGGGAAGCTAATTGTTGATGCAGATGCACTCTCAAGAAAGGATGAAGAGGTGGAAGCATTGCTTTGTGCCATTTTTATTATCCAACCAAATTCGATAACCAAAGCAAGGGATGAATGGAAGAAGGACGAAGAAGTGTGGACACTCATTCAAAATTTGCATTAAGATCCAAGTACATATGATACATTTAGTTTGAAAAATGATTCCTTATGGTAAAAATATCGATTATATATTTGCAAGAATTCCTAACTAAAACAAAATATTCTTTTGGAATTGCACATTTCTCCTTTAGGAGGACACTCGGGATTTTTAAAAACTTACCACAGGGTGAAGAAATAATTATTTTGGGATGGCCTTAAATCTGATATTCAAAATTTTGTGGTAGAATTTTTGGTTTTCCAGCAAAATAAAGTTGAGACAATTAAGACCCTAGGCCTTCTACAACCTTTATCCATTCCAAATCCAACGTTGGGAGGATATTTCAATGGATTTTATCACATGTTTACCTAAGTATGAAGGAATGTCATCATGGTGGTAGTTGATAGACTTACGAAGTATGCACACTTTTGTGCATTATCTCATCCATTTAAAGCACGTACAATTGCTAAGAATTTATGAAAACAATTCAAAAGCTACATGGAAACCCGAAGATTATTTTAAGTGAGAGAGATCCCATTTTTATAGGAAATTTTTGGACAAAATTATTTTCTTGTTTGGGTACTCAACTAGCTCATAGCACATCTTATCATCCTCAATCCGATGGTCAAACTGAGATTGCGAATAAATTTTTGGAAGGATATCTTTGTTGTTTTGTATCTGATAAGCAAGCACAATGGGTCAAGTGGTTACCTCTCGTTGAATGGTGGTATAACACTTCCTTCCATACTTCAACAAAAAATGACCCCATTTATGACACTTTATGGATATCATCCACCGTCCATCACATATTCTTTAAGGGAAAATTCTAGTGTTCAAGTGGTGGAATATCACATTGAGCATCAACAAGAAGTTCTCCAACTCTTAAATGATAACCTAAATTTAGCACAAAATTGAATGAAACAACAGGCATATCAACATCGCATTGAGAGAAGTTTTGATGTAGGAGACTGGGTATTTTTATGGCTACAACCATACAAACAAATGTCCCTCAAGCAAGCTAAGAAGGATAATAAATTATCGCCAGAGTACTATGGTCCTTACAAGGTGTTGCAAAATATTGGTACTATGGCATAAAAATTGGAGCTTCCTGCTTCTTCGTGAGTGCATCTAGTTTTCCATGTTTCATGCTTAAAGAAGGTTATAGGGGACAAAATTCCAGTTCAAACAGTATTGCCAGAAATTGATGGGGAAGGAAAAACTATATTGGAACCTAAAGCATTCATGGAAACATGAATTCGACAGCTATGAAATTGATCAATTTTAGAGTATCTCGTCAAATGGAGGAACTTACCCACTGAAGATTCTACATGGGAGGATGAGAATTTTATTCAGAAGCACACAGAGCTACTTAAGCGTTGAGGACAACAATTTTTTGAAGGAGAGAAGCATGTTAGGTCCCTATATTACTATTATAGTCCCTTATTGTTGTTAGTGTAAACCCCCTTATTCTTATTTTTGTACCCCTGTAACCCCCATATTGTTATTATTATGCCCTTACATTATTAATGTTAGGTCGGCTAGGATTACATTATGGCCCCATGGACTCCTATATATAGAAAGGAGGTTTTTTCATTTGTATCATCCAAGAATTTTTCATTTATGTAATGTATTGGAGGTTTCCCTCTCGAAGTTACTTATTTATAAGGCATTGATCTCTCTTTTCTTCTATTTTTGGAGCTGGTTTCATAACATTTGGTATCAGAGCTTTGGATTCTAGGGTTTCGCTGCTCCAAACGGGTCATCGTGGAATTTTCACTATAAATTTTTTATACGAAGGTTCAGAAGATGAAAGTTTCATAGAGCGAAACTGAATTCTTGAGGAATGTCGTGTAAAAATTTCAGATCTTGGTTCGAAATATTTCTTGAGATATGATCTGTGGAAGTTAGGGTTTTTTTAGGCTCCTGAATTTCAGCTAAAATGGATCATCATGGAATTTGCGCTATAAATTTTTTTCTACGAAGGTTCAGAAGCTAAAATTTTTATAAAGTGAAGCCGAAATCCTGTGGAACTTCTTATACAAATTTCAGATCTTGGTTCACAATATTTTTGGAGATATGATCTGTGGAAGTTAGGGTTTTTTCAGGCTCACTAACTTCATCTCAAAGAGGTGACCATGGGGAAATCGTCATAACTCTCTCTTTGAGTGTGAGATTCAAATTCTGTAAAAAGTGACCATAATTACACAGACTTTGGTTTCCTGTCTATCAATTTTAGAGCTGAAAGAGGAAACAATGACACGTGGCACGTTGTATAAGTTCGATCTACTGAAAAAGTACATAATTAGGTCATTGTGGGAGATTGGACATAACTTTGACTTGAAGAATCCAAATCAGGTCAGACCTATGGCATTCAAAAGAAGATTCAGAGTGCTACTATAGGGCCAAATTTCAGAAATTGAAGATTTGAAATCACAAAGATAATTCAATTTCAATATTGAGCTCCTCAAAAGCAAGAAAAAGGTGTGTAATTTATTTTTTATTTTTTTTGAATTGCATAAGTATTGTTTGCAGAATCAATTTGAATTGATTCCAAGGGCATATTATAGAATATATATTAGCATTGGGTTGTAAAATATCCATTAATAAAAATTCAACACCCATTAAGCCTTCATAAGGCTTTACTATGGCTCATGAAGATGAAGAAATGCAACATGACATATCAAAATTACAAGAACAAGTGCACCAAATTTCATTCTCGCAAAGAGCAAAAAAAAATGAAATGGATGTTTTGAAGAAAAGCATGGAAGCTATGATGGATGGTTTGAAGAATGGTATGGAAGAAAAAATGGAAGGTTTGAAGGAAGAAATGGAAGGTTCGAAGGAAGGTTTGTCAAAGTTGATACAAGAAATGATTCCTAATGGAAAAAAGATAGTAGAGGAAACTCATGATGAGAAAAAAATAAATGTTAATCATGATTTCATAAACTCTAATGTTGGATTGAAGAACCACCATATTCCAAATATGGATATGAGGAATTTTGATGGCAAGGATCCCGTAACATTGATACTACAGATGGAACAATATTTTGATCTCAATAATGTCCAAAATGCACAAAAGGTATGTATTGCAACTTTACATTTAAAAAAAAATACATTTGTATGGTATCGATGGCTTTTCTCTTGTAATAAAATTTTCACTTGGTCAATTTTTATGGAGGAAATGATAGCACATTATGAGGATACAAAAAGAAACACCTTCTTTAGCCAATTGATAAATCTCAAACAAAAGGGTTCAGTAGTGGAGCACATTGAGGGCTTCCAAAAATTGAATATAAGGGTAACTGATATTCCAGAGGAACAAAATATTGATATCTTCATAGGGACTTTAAATGATAACATCCAACATGAAGTTCGCATTTGGGAACCTGATTCATTGGAGAAGGCATTCAGGTTGGCAAGAAAAATTGAATGTAAAATTATGGCGACAAGGAAGCCTACCACTCACATCTATAAAGATGGAAGTGTTGCTACTCCTAGACTTCCACAAAATACAAGGTTGACACCACAACAATTGGAAGAAAAAAGAGCGAAAGGCCTTTGCTACAATTGTGATAGCAAATACACTAAAGGTCATAAGTGCATTGAGAAGAAATTATTTTACATAGATTGTGAAGAGGAGGAAGAAAATGAACAAGAAACTTCAAAAGAAGAGGATATACACCAGGAACCAACCCTAGAAGAAGAAGAAATGGTTCTGACCATATCGTGTAATGCATTAGTAGGAATTACCACTCCTCAAACTCTCAAGATAGAAGGACATATCAAGAAGAAAAAGGTAATAGTTTTGATTGATTCGGGTGGTACCCATAATTTTATTCATTCTAAGGTAGCCAAGGAATTGAATTTTTTCCTATACCTAACACCAAATGTCAAGTGATGGTTGCAAATGGAGGAAATATAAATTGCTCTGGAAAATTCCATAATACCAAGCTAGCCATAGGGGAATATGTATTGAATAGTCCAATGCTTTCCATCCCAATGGGAGGTGATGATGTTGTACTAGGAGTATAATGGTTACAATCTTTGGGGATGGTAGCTTTTAATTTTCAAAAAAATTTCTTGAAATTTTTTTCGGAAGGAAAGAAATTCGAATTACGGGGTATCACATGGAAGCTAGGAAAGATAATAAGCTCTAATGTCATGACAAATATTCTGAATAAAGAACAACGAGGCATAATTGCAAAATTATGGCCACTAGAAGTTCCAACATCAAAATCATCTATTTTTCCATATCTCCAAAAATTCTTGGACAAAAATTCCAAGGTGTTTGAAACTCCAAAAGGACTCCCACCTATTCGTGATCATGATCATGCTATTAATTTTATTCCAGGAAGCGTTCCTCCAAACATTAGGCCTTACAAATATCCTTGTGTCCAAAAGAGCGGAATTGAACGTTTGATTGCAAAAATGTTAGAGGCTGGTATAATTCAACCTAGTAAAAGTTCTTTCTCTGCTCCAGTAGTATTGGTGCATAAGAAGGATGGATCATGGCGCATGTGTCCGGATTATAGGGAGCTCAATAAGCTCACTATTAAAGATAATTTCCAATTCCCGTGATTGATGAATTATTGGATGAATTGCATGGAGCAATTTATTTTACCAAGTTGGATCTTCATTCAGGATATCATCAAATTAGGATGAAGGCTGAAGATATTTCGAAAACAACATTTCGAACTCATGAGTGTCATTATGAATCTTTGGTCATGCCTTTTGGCCTTACCAATGCACCTTCTACATTTCAAGGGTTGATGAATTTCATTTTCAAACCCTTAGAAATTTTGTGCTAGTATTTTTTGATGCTATACTAATATACAACAGGTCTTGGAAGGATCAGGTTCAACATGTTGACATGGTGCTCAAACTATTGGAGGTTAAACAATTATAGGCAAAAAAATCCAAATGTTTCTTTGGATTACAAGAGGTGGAATATCTGGGTCATATTGTATCTCACGAGGGTTTTAAGGTAGACCCTAAAAAAATTAAAGCCATTAAGGAATTGAAAGTACCCACAACCATAAAGCAGTTACACGGATTTCTCGGGTTAACAGGGTATTATCGCAAGTTTGTTAAGAATTATGGGAGAATAGCAGCACCTCTAACCACATTATTGAAGAAAGATGCATTTTCATGGACTCTTGAAGCAACTAAGGCCTTTGAACATCTTAAAGAGGCAATGTGCCTAGCATTAGTCTTATCTACGCCAGACTTCAAAAAAAACTTTATTGTGGACTGTGATGCCTCAAGAAATGGAATTGGTGTTGTTTTAATGAAAGAAGGAAGACCCATTTATTTTGAAAGCCGTCCAGTCAAAGGAAAGTATTTACAAAAGGATTTTTATGAGAAGGAAATGTTGGAAATACTACATGCACAAAAGAAATGATGACCTTACCTAATGGGAAGACACTTCAAGGTAAAAACTGATCATGATAGTCTTAAACACATTTTGGAACAAACATTATCTTCAGAAGAGCAACAAAAATGGGTCACAAAGATGTTGGGTTATGAATTTGAAATCATCTACAAAAAAGGGAAGCTAAATGTTGTTGCAGATGCACTCTCAAGAAAGGATGAAGATGTGGAAGCATTGCTTTGTGCCATCTCTATTATCCAACCAGATTGGATAACCGAAGCAAGGGATGAATGGAAGAAGGATGAAGAAGTGTGGACACTCATTCGAAAGTTGTAGTAATATCCTAGTACGTATGGTACATTTAGTTGGAAAAATGATTCCTTATGGTATAAAGAACGCTTATATATTTGCAAGAATTCCCAACTAAAACAAAAGATTCTTTTGGAATTGCACCGTTCTCCTTTAGAAGGACACTCAATATTTTTAAAAACTTACCATAGGGTGAAGAAAGATTTTTTTTTGGGATGGCCTTAAATCTGATATTCAAAATTTTGTGGCAGAATGTTTGGTTTTCCAGCAAAATAAATTTGAGACAATTAGGAACTTGGGTCTTCTAAAACCTTTATCCATTCCAAGTCAACGTTGGGAGGAGATTTCAATGGATTTTATTATAGGTTTACCTAAGTTCGAAGGAAAGAGTGTCATCATGGTGGTAGTTGATAAAATTACCAAGTATGCACACTTTTGTGCATTATATCATCCATTTAAAGAAAGTATAGTTGCTACTACATTTATGGAAATAATTTAAAAGCTACATGGAAACCCGAATATTATTGTAAGTGACAAAGATCCCATTTTTACAGGAAATTTTAGGATGGAATTATTTTCTTGTTTGGGTAGTCGACTAGCTCATAGCTTATCTTATCATCCTCAATCTGATGGTAAAATTGAGATAGTGAATAAATGTTTGGAAGTATATCTTCATTTTTTTGTATCTGATAAGTAAGCATAATGGGTCAAGTGGTTACCTCTCGCTGAATGGTGGTATAAAAATTCCTTCCATACTGCAGCAAAAACGACCCCATTTATGGCACTTTATGGATATCATCCACCATCCATCATATATTCTTTATGGAATAATTCTATGGTTCAAGCAGTGGAATATCACATCGAGCATCAAAAAGAAGTTCTCCAAATCTTAAAGAATAACCAAAATTTGGCACAAAATTGAATGAAACAACAGGAAAATCAACATCGCAGTGAGAAGAGTTTTGATGTAGGAGACTGGGTATTTTTATGGCTACAACCATACAAACAAATGTCCCTCAAGCAAGCTAAGAAATATAATAAATTATCACCAAAGTACTATGGTCCTTACAAGGTGTTTCAAAATATTGGTAGTATGGCATACAAATTGGAGCTTCCTGCTTCTTCATGAGTGCATCCAGTTTTACATGTTTCATGCTTAAAGAAGGTTATAGGGGACAAACTTCCAGTTCAAACAATATTGCCAGAACTTGATGAGCAAGGAAAAACCATAATTGAACCCAAAGAAGTCATGGAAACAAGAACTCGACAGCTACGAAATCGATCAATTTCAGAGTATCTCGTCAAATGGAAGAACTTACCCACTGAAGATTCTACATGGGAGGATGAGAATTTTATACAAAAGCACACAGAGCTACTCAAGCATTGAGGACAACACTTTTTTGAAGGAGAGGAGCATGTTAGGTCCCTATATTACTAATATAGTCCCTTATTGTTGTTAGTGTAACCCCCTTATTGTTATTGTTGTACCCCTATAACCCCCATATTGTTATTATTGTGCCCTTACATTATTATTGTTAGGTCGACTAGGATTACATTGTGGCCCCATGGACTCCTATATATAGAAAGGAGGATTTTTCATTTGTATCATCTAAGAAATTTTCATTTATGTAATGTATTGGAGGTTTCCCCCTCGAAGTGGCTTATTTCTAAGGCGTTGATATCTCTTTTCTTCTATTTTTGGAGCTGGTTTCATAACATTTGGTATCAGAGCTTTGGATTCTAGGGTTTCGCTACTCCAAATAGGTCATCATGGAATTTTCACTATAAAATTTTTTCAACGAAGGTTCATAAGATCAATGTTTTACAGAGTGAAGCCGAAATCCTGAGGAACATTGTGTAAAAATTTCAGATATTGGTTCGCAATATTTTCGGAGATATGATCTGTGGAAGTTAGGGTTTTTTAGGCTCTTGAATTTCACCTAAAACGGATCATCGTGGAATTTGCACTATAATTTTTTTTCAAGGAAGGTTTAGAAGCTGAAATTTTTGTAGAGCGAAGCCAAAATCCCGTGGAACTACTTGTACAAATTTCAGATCTTTGTTCACAATATTTTCAAATATCTGATCTGTGCAATTTAGGGTTTTTTTAGTCTCCTGAATTTCATCTCAAAGAGGTGACCGTGGAAAAAACATCATAACTATTTCTCTGAGCGTCGGATTGGAATTTTGTAAAAAGTGGCCACAAGTAAATAGACTATAGTTTCATGTCTATCAATTTTAGAGCCAAAGAAGGAAACAGTGATACATGACACGTCATACAAGTTTGCTCTACTGAATAAGTAATTAGGTCATTGTGGGAGATTGGGCAAAACTTTGTCTTGAAGAATCCAAATCAGGTCAGAACTGTGGCATTCGAAAGAAGATTCAGAGTGATACTACAGGGCCAAATTTCAGAAATTGAAGATCCGAAATCATAGAGATAATTCAATTTCAATATCAAGCTCCTCAAAAGCAAGAAAAATGTGTGTATTTTTATTTATTTATTTATTATTTTTGTTTTGAATTGCATAAGTCTTGTTTGAAGAATCAATTTGAATTGATTCCAAGGGAATATTGTAGAAAAGATATTAGTATTGGGTTCTAAAATTCCCCCTTAAAAGAATTCAACACCCATTAAGCCTTTGTAAGGCTTTACTATGGCTCATGAAGATGAATAAATGCAACATGACATATCAAAATTACAAGAGCAAGTGCACCAAATTTCACTCGCAAAGAGCAACAAAAAATGAAATGGATGTTTTGAAGAAAAGCGTGGAGGCTACGATGGATGGTAAGAATGGTATGGAATCAAAAATGGGAGGTTTGAAGGAAGACATGGAAGGTTTGAAGGAAGGTTTGTCAAAGTTGATACAAGAAATGATTCCTAATGGCGAAAATATAGTAGAGGAAACTCATGATTAGAAAAAATAAATGTTAATCGTGATTTCATAAACTCTAATGTTGGATTGAAGAACCACCATATTCCAAAGATGGATATGAGAAATTTTTATGGCAAGGAAAGAGTTTCATCATGGTGGTAGTTGATAGACTTACCAAGTATGCACACTTTTGTGCATTATCTCATCCATTTAAAGCAAGTATAGTTGCTACTACATTTATGGAAATAATTGAAAAGCTACATGGAAACCCGAATATTATTGTAAGTGACAAAGATCCCATTTTTATAGGAATTTTTTGGACGGAATTATTTTCTTGTTTGGGTAGTATACTAGCTCATAGCTCATCTTATCATCCTCAATCTGATGGTAAAACTGAGATAGTGAATAAATGTTTGGAAGTATATCTTCATTGTTTTGTATCTGATAAGCAAGCATAATGGGTCAAGTGGTTACCTCTCGCTAAATGGTGGTATAAAAATTCCTTCCATACTACAGCAAAAATGACCCCATTTATGGCACTTTATGGATATCATCCACCGTCCATCATATCTTCTTTATGGAAAAATTCTAGGGTTCAAGCAGTGGAAGATCACATCGAGCATCAAAAAGAAGTTCTCCAACTCTTAAAGGATAACCACAATTTGGCACAAAATCGAATGAAACAATAGGCAAATAAACATCGTAGTGAGAGAAGTTTTGATGTAGGAAACTAGGTATTTTTATGGCTACAACCATACAAACAAATGTCCCTCAAGCAAGCTAAGAAGGACAATAAATTATTGCCAAAGTACTATGGTCCTTATAAGGTGTTGCAAAATATTGGTACTATGGCATACAAATTGGAGCTTCCTGCTTCTTCGTGAATGCATCCAGTTTTCCATGTTTCATGCTTAAAGAAGGTTATAGGGGAAAAACTTCCAGTTCAAACAATATTTCCAGAACTTGATGAGGAAGGAAAGACCATATTGGAACTTGAAGCAGTCATGGAAACAAGAACTCGACAGCTATGAAATTGATCAATTTCAGAGTATCTCGTCAAATGGAAGAACTTTCCCACTGAAAATTCTACATGGGAGGATGAGAATTTTATACAGAAGCACATGGAGCTACTCAAGCATTGAGGACAACACTTTTTTGAAGGAGAGGAGCACGTTAGGTCCCTATATTACTAGTATAGTCCCTTATTGTTTTTAGTGTAACCCCCTTATTGTTATTGTTGTACCCCTGTAACCCCCATATTGTTATTATTGTGCCCTTACATTATTATTGTTAGGTCAGCTAGGATTACATTGTGGCCCCATGGAATCCTATATATAGAAAGGATATTTTGTCATTTGCATCATCTAAGAATTTTTCATTTATGTAATGTATTGGAGGTCACCCCCTCGAAGTGGCTTATTTATAAGGCATTGATCTCTCTTTTCTTCTATTTTTGGAGCTGGTTTCATAGCATTTGGTATTAGAGCTTTGGATTTTAGGGTTTCACCGCTCCAAACAGGTCATCATGGAATTTTCACTATATCATTTTTTCTACGAAGGTTCAGAAGATCAAAGTTTTACAGAGTTCAGCCGAAATCCTAAGGAACGTTGTGTAAAAATTTCAGAAATTGGTTCGCAAGATTTTCAGAGATATGATCTGTGGAAGTTAGGGTTTTTTTAGGCTCTCGAGTTTCATCTAAAATGGATCATCATGGAATTTTCACTATAAATTTTTTTCAACGAAGGTTTAGAAGCTGAAATTTTTATAGAGCAAAGCCGAAATCTTGTGGAAATTCTTGTACAAATTTCAGATCTTGGTTCATAATATTTTCAGAGATCTGATCTGTGGAATTTAGGGTTTTTTCAGTCTCCCAAATTTCTTATCAAAGAGGTGACCATGGGAAAAGCGTCATAACTATTTCTATGAGTGTCGGATTCGAATTTTGTAAAAAGTGACCACAAGTACACGGACTTTAGTTTCCTGTCTATAAATTTTAGAGCTAAAGGAGGAAACAATGACATGTGACATGTTGTACAAGTTCTCTCTACTAAACAAGTAATTAGGTCATTGTGGGAGATTGGGCATAACTTTGTCTTGAAGAATCCAAATTAGGTTAGAACTGTGGCATTCGAAAGAAGATTCAGAGTGATACTACAGGGCTGAATTTCAGAAATTGAAGATCCAAAATCATAGAGATAATTCAATTTCAATGTCGAGCTCCTCAAAAGAAAGAAAAAGGTGTGTATTTTTATTTATTTATTTATTTATTTTTGTTCTGAATTGCATAAGTCTTGTTTGAAGAATCAATTTGAATTGATTCCAAGGCCATATTGTAGAAGAGATATTATTACTGGGTTCTAAAATTCCGCCTAAAAAGAATTCAACACCCATTAAGCCTTCGTAAGGATTTACTATGGCTCATGAAGATGAAGAAATGCAACATGAAATATCAAAATTACAAGCGCAAGTGCACCAAATTTCACTCGCAAAGAGAAACAAAAATGAAATGGATGTTTTGAAGAAAAGCGTGGAAGCTACGATGGATGGTAAGAATGGTATGGAATAAAAAATGGAAGGTTTGAAGGAAGACATGGAAGGTTTCAAGGAAGTTTTGTCAAAGTTGATACAAGAAATGATTCCTAATGGCGAAAAGATAGTAGAGGAAACTCATGACGAGAACAAAATAAATGTTAATCGTGATTTCATAAACTCTAATTTTGGATTGAAGAACCACCATATTCCAAAGATGGATATGAGGAATTTTTATGGTAAGGATCCTGTAACATGGATACTACAGATGGAGCAATATTTTGATCTCAATAATGTGAAAAACACACAAAAGGTACGCATTGAAACTTTACATTTAGGACAAAATACATTTGTATAGTATCGATGACTTTGCTCGAGTAAAAAAATTGTCACTTGGGTCAATTTTTACGGAGGAAATGATAGCACATTATGAGGATACAAAGAGAAACACCTTCTTTAGCCAATTGATAAATCTCAAACAAAAGGGTTTAGTGGTGGAGCACATTGAGGACTTCCAAAAATTTAATATAAGGGTAACTGATATTCCAGAAGAACATAGGATTGATGTCTTTATATGGAATTTAAAGGATAACATCCAACATGAAGTTCGCGTTTGGGAACCTGATTCATTGGAGAAGGCATTCAGGTTGGAAAGAAAAATTGAATGTAAAATCACGGCGACAAGGAAGCCTACCACTCACATCTATAAAGATGGAAGTGTTGCTACTCCTAGAATTCCACAACCTACAAGGTTGACACCACAATAATTGGAAGAAAAATGAGCGAAAGGGCTTTGCTAAAGTTGTGATAGAAAATACACTAAAGGTCATAATTGTGCTGAGAAGAAATTATTTTACATAGATTGTGAAGAGGAGGAAGAAAGTGAACAAGAAACTTCAAAATAAGAGGATATACACCAGGAACCAACCCTAGAAGAAGAATAAATGAGTCTGATCATATCGTGTAATGCATTGGCAGGAATTACCACTCCTAAAACTCTCAATATAGAAGGACATATCAAGAAGAAAAAGGTAATAATATTGATTGATTCGGGTAGTATCCATAATTTTATTCATTGTAAGGTAGCCAAGGAATTGAATTGTTTCCTATACCCAGAACCAGAATGTCAAGTGATGGTTGCAAATGGAGGAGCTATAAATTGCCATGGACAATGCCATAATATCAAGCTATCCATGGGGGAATATGTATTGAATAGTATAATGATTTCCATCCTAATGGGAGGTGCTGATGTTGTACTAGGAGTACAAAGGTTACAATCTTTGGGGACGGTAACTTTTAATTTTCAATAAATTTTCTTGGAATTTTTTTTGGAAGAAAAGGAAATCGAATTATGAGGTATCTCAGGGAAGCCAGGAAATTTGATAAGCTCTAATGTCATGAAAAAGCTTCCGAAGAAAGAACAAAGAGGCGTAATTGCACAATTATGTTCACTAGAAGTTCCAACATCAAAATCATCTATTTCTCCAAATCTCCAAAAAGTATTGGACAATAATTCCAATGTATTCGAAACTCCCAAAGGACTCCCACATATTCGTGATCATGATCATGCTATTCATTTGATTCTAGGAAGCGTTCCTCCAAACATCAGGCCTTACAGATATCCTTATGTCTAAAAGAGCGAAATTGAAGGTATGATTGTAGAAATGTTAGAGGCTAGTATAATTCAACCTAGTCAAAGTTATTTCTCTACTCCAGTAGTATTGGTGAACAAGAAGGATGGATCATGGCACATGTTTCCAAATTATAGGGAGCTCAATAAGCTCACTATTAAATAGAAATTTACCATTCATCTGATTGATGAATTATTGGATGAATTGCTTGGAGAAATTTATTTTACCAAGTTGGATCTTCGTTCGGGATATCATCAAATTAGAATGAAGGCTGAAGAGATTCCAAAAACAAAGTTTCTAACTCATGAGGGTAATTATGAATTTTTGGTCATGCCTTTTGGCCTTACTAATGCACCTTCTACATTTCAAGGGTTGATGAATTCCATTTTCAAACCCTTCCTTAGAAAATTTGCGCTAGTATTTTTTGGTGATATTCTAATCTACAACAGGTCTTGGAAGGATAATGTTCAACATGTTGATAGGAAGCTCAAACTGTTAGAGGAGAAACAATTATATGCAAAAAAATCCAAATGTTTCTTTGTATTACAAGAGGTGGAATATCTGGGTCATATTGTATCTCACGAGGGTGTTAAGGTAGACCCTAACAAAATTAAAGCCATTAAGGAATGGAAATTCCCCACAACCATAGAGTAGTTGCATGGATTTCTCGGGTTAATAGGGTATTATCGCAAGTTTGTTAAGAATTATGGGAGAATAGTAGCACCTCTAACAACATTACTGAATAAAAATGCATTTTCATGGACTCCTGAAGCAACTAAGGCCTTTGAACATCTTAAAGAGGCAATGTGCCTAGCACTAGTCTTAGCTACACTAGACTTCACAAAAAAATTATTATGGAATGTGATGTCTTAGGAAATGGAATTAGTGTTGTTTTAATGCAAGAAGGAAGACCCATTTCTTTTGAAAGTCGTCCAATCAAAGGAAAGTATTTACAAAAGGCTATTTATGAGAAGGAAATGTTGGAAATACTACATGCACTAAAGAAATGGCAACCTTACCTAATGGGAAGACACTTCAAGGTAAAAAGTAACCATGATAGTCTTAAACACTTTTTGGAACAAAGAATATCTTCAGAAGAGAAAAAAAAATGGGTCACAAATATGTTGGGTTATATACTTTTAAATCATCTAAAAAAAAGGGAAGCTAAATGTTGTTGCAGATGCACTCTCAATAAAGGATAAAGAGGTGGAAGCATTGCTTTGTGCCATTTCTATTATCTAAACAGATTGGATAACCAAAGAAAGGGATGAATGGAAGAAGGATGAAGAAGTGTGGACACTCATTTAAAAGTTGTAGCAAGATCCTAGTACATATGATACATTTAGTTTGAAAAATGATTCCTTATGGTACAAAGATCGCTTATATATTTGTAAGAATTCCCAACTAAAACAAAAGATTGATTTGGAATCGCACACTTATACTTTAGGAGGATACCCGAGATTTTTAAAAACTTGCCATAGGGTGAAGAAATAATTGTTTTGGGAAATATTCAAAATTTTTTGGCAATTTTTTTGATTTTCTAGCAAAATAAAGTTGAGACAATTAAGACACTGGGTCTTCTACAACCTTTATCCATTCCAAGTCAACGTTGGGTGGAGATTTCAATGGATTTTATCATAGGTTTACCTAAGTCCAAAGGAAATAGTGTCATCATGGTGGTAGTTGATATAATTACCAAGTATGCACACTTTTATGCATTATCTCATCCATTTAAAGCAAATACAGTTGCTACGGCATTTATGGAAACAATTCAAAAGCTACATGGAAACCCGAAGATTATTGTAAGTGACAGAGATCCCATTTTTAGAGGAAATTTTTGGACGAAATTATTTTCTTGTTTGGGTACTCAATTAGCTCATAGCTCATCTTATCATCCTCAATCCGATGGTAAAACTGAGACAGTGAATAAATTTTTGGAAGGATATCTTCTTTGTTTTGTATCTGATAAGAAAGCACAATGGGTCAAGCGGTTACCTCTCGCTGAATGGTGGTATAACACTTCCTTCCATACTACAACAAAAATGATCCCATTTATGGAACTTTATGAATATCATCCACCGTCCATCACACCTTATTTAAGGGAAAATTCTAGGGTTCAAGCAATGGAATATCACATCGAGCATCAACAAGAAGTTCTCCAACTCTTAAAGGATAACCTAAATTTGTCACAAAATCGAATGAAACAATAGGCATATCAACATCACAGTGAGAGAAGTTTTGATGTAGGAGACTGGGCATTTTTACAGCCACAACCATACAAACAAATGTCCCTCAAGCAAGCTAAGAAGGATAATAAATTATCGCCAAAGTACTATGGTCCTTACAAGGTGTTGCGAAATATAGGTACTATGGCATAAAAATTTGAGCTTCCTACTTCTTCGCGAGTGCAATCAGTTTTCCATGTTTCATGCTTAAAGAAGGTTATAGGGGACAAAATTCTAGTTCAAACAATATTTCCAGAACTTTATGAGGAAGGAAAAACCCTATTGAAACCTGAAGCAGTCACGGAAACAAGAACTCAACAGCTACGGAATCGATCAATTTCAGAGTATCTCGTCAAATGGAAGAACTTACCCACTGAAGATCTACATGTGAGGATGATAATTTTATATAGAAGCACATAGAGCTACTCAAGCGTTGAGGAAAACACTTTTTTGAAGGATAGGAGCATGTTAGGTCCCTATATTACTAGTATAGTCCCTTATTGTTGTTAGTGTAACCCCCTTATTTTTATCGTTGTACCCCTGTAACCCCCATATTGTTATTATTGTGCCCTTACATTATTATTGTTAGGTCAGATAGGATTACATTGTGGCCCCATGGACTCCTATATATAGAAAGGAGGTTTTTTCATTTGTATCATCCAAGAATTTTTCATTTATGTAATGTATTGGAGGTTTCCCCTTCGAAGTGGCTTATTTATAAGGCGTTGATCTCTCTTTTCTAATATTTTTGGAGATGGTTTCATAACACCCTCGAAATTTAATAATTACAACAACACATGAAAGAAAGATATCCAAAAGATCTCTTCAACAATTTCCCTGGTTAGTCATTCCAAAAATGAAATTCTTTCATTCAATATTTAATAGAAAATAGCATAATAATATGTCAGAGAAAATATATCTTCTATAACTGGGAGAGTGGCAATGTGTCAAGGAATTGACAGGTTTAATGAAGGGAAATAGCCAAAAATATGGAAAAAGGTGCCTGAAATATCCTGAAATACTGCAGCCAACATCTCCCCCAAACTGAAGCCTTTGCATGTCATGCAGATTCTTCATAATGTTCATGTATCCTATCCATGGTAGAACTGGTATATCGCCGATGTCATTTTGTCAAATCATAAGCACCAGTAATGTCTTCGTCAACTAACTTGTATCCTTGAGTAGACATCAACTGATGAAACCATGATTCATATTAATATCTGCACAATTGGTAGTGGGGCTGGTAGTCCTCAAATGGAAGCCAAATAAAAGGAAAATTGAATTTGAGTCCTATCCAGAAAGCTCCCATTTTTTTCGCAATTCGTGCGTAATCCTGGACTCGACTAACAACTATCACAAAATTAGAGAACTCAAAAGGATCCCTTTCTTGTAGACTTTCACTGCCAGCTTATGTTTGTTTTAGACATCCGACTAGTGCTTGGATTTTCAGTTGTGAAAATATATTAAGACAAAACCCAACGGTTCTTCTCCTATAGAAGGCTGATTTCTCTACCATATTAGGGGTACTGAGAAACTTTCTAAATTCACGCTTCATCTCAGTAGCCATACCAGGTTCTGATCTCACCTACAGGGTTGCCTTCTCTTCATTTGCAATGGATTATTTCATGGAAAGATGCCAATGAAATTGGTTTCTCATGAAAGATATGAAAGCGCGTAGCTGCAAATCCCCCATATAGGATAAAATGTGTACAACCATATGCAAACTAACATGCTTCTCAAATATATTATGTAGGAAAATTTCACATAACAAGATCTTTTCATCAAAATCACATGAGTCAAAAACATCCAGGAAAGTTCGAGTGGAGTTACTTTGATAGGGTCTGTTCTCATAGATAGCCTTCAACTGAAAAAGATACAATTTATCCCACAAGAAAATTGGATAAGATGGAGATGGTTCCCTACAAGCTAAAAGGTTTAAGGCGAGTCTGTACATTTTAACATTTACTTCAGTGATTTCCTTGACCTCTTGTTATAGTTGTTGTATCTGTTCTTCCTTATCCTTCTCGGATTTCTTTGTTGCCCACTTTATCCACTCTTCTGTCAACAATTCTTTGGTCTACTGATCCTTAAGGGTATGAATGGCGTTTTGATATTCTTCCAAGAAAATAAATCCCTTTTTCAAGGAGAGCACCAATTGTTTCCATTTCTGCAATTATGATATCAACAAAAGACTTTCTAAGTTCCACTCTACTTCAAGGTCTCGTGCTATTTCACATGCAATAGTAATAGAGGGTGTAACATCATCTCGTGTTTTGATATGTTTTGCTTCGACTATTGGTTCTTGTGTAACAAAAAATTCATCAATAGGTTCTTGTGGAACAACTCTTACTTTTTCTTCCTGAAAAACCTTTGCCTCAACTGTTGGTTCCTATGTTACAACAAAATCATTGGTAGGTTCTTGCGTTGCAGTTTCTAGGTTAAATTCCATGGGATGCTCCGTTTCAGCTGCTGGTTCTTGTGTAACAACAACATCATCAATGGGTTCTTGTGTATTTGGCTCCTATGGTTCTGTTTAAGTTTCTTTCAAGATGGTGTTTGAAACACAAATTTTATATTCCGCTGTTGCCAAACTCTTGGCACATGATGTACATATAAGGCCCTACATAGTTTATGATCCCAACTTATCAACAACCTCTGCGAGAGTATCAAGACCCGGAACCCTTTTTTCCATTTTACTACCCTCTAATTGTTGCTTCAATTCCTTATTTTCTGCTTCTAATTCTTTAATTTTGAGGAACAAAGTTTGGTTTTTGTTCTTACTTGGCAAAGGAGTATCCGCCTGCTTGGCCTGTTCCTCTTTGTTCTTCTTCCTTGCGTCTTCATGCTTCCTTGACTTCTTTTTAGAAAATGACAAGGGATCTGGTCGAGTGCCAACCTTGACCCTCTTCTTTGGTTTTTTCTGCCACCTATTTGTTTCTCCAACGATCTTTTCTTGATTATAATTACGGAGGACTGCCCCCATTCCTTAGCTACCTCAAATTCTTATGGAGCATCAGTGGAGGTTTTAACTCGTTTTTGGTGTGGGGTTCTTGTCTTTTTTTCTCATGAAATCATCCCATCTTCATCCTTTCTACTCTAGGGCTTCCATTTTGATCAATTTTATAAGTCCATGATTAGTGATACAACTCTTTGGGTGTGAGGAAACCTTTACCACATCAACCATATGCTTCAAATTTTCCAACATGAAGTAAGGAAGGTTGAAAAATTGCATGTACCATAGATGATTTAGCAAAAAAAAATGATAGTTAAATTCTGTCGTTCGTCATACCTCACATGTAATATATTTAATGATAAAAAATACAACGTCATTCCATGGATGTGGAAGGGAAAGGTGGTAAATTACCTCTCCCTTCTTGAACAATTGTTCTTCTCCTTGCAAAAGTTTAGTTTTGAGGGATGGGTCATTGATTTTCCGATTGAACCATTTATTCCCTTTAGATTGAAGTGCCGATACCTTGACAACTACTTCTTCTGTAACCTCCAGCTATAAACCTCTGACCTCTATTTGATTCCTGTTTAAGTTTTGAGAAAATTCCAGAGTGATTCTTTCATCTGACCGCTTGATTCAATCATAAAACTCAAGCCACCTTGCTTCTCTGAAGATTTGATATGCCTCTGGGCAGTTCTCCAGTGCCTTTATGGAATTTGGCTCATGTCTTACTGCTGTTCCTCCCATCCTTTTCTACAGACAATTCCTTTTGCACTCTCATCTACTTACTGTCATAGTTCTTGAAAAATATGTGGAATGAGGATGCAAAGATTCGTCGGGGCAGATATCAGGGCAGTAGGCAAGGTTACCGGGTCATAAAATCATGCAATGTGAGTTATCATTTAATGATTAATCAAATATGTGGAAGTATGGCTTGGGTACGACTCACACTAATGACATGATCAATATAAAAATATGGTAAAGATTGCAGGATTTATTAATTATTACGAGATTTGTCACTTCAAATCAGGTTTAATTACGGATCAAAAAATTATTCACCCACCCCCAAAATTAAATGCAAAGGCTATCCTCATCTGTAAAAATAGAATGTCATATCAATTTCCATAAATTCTAAATAAATAAAAAGTAATATACCTTTTTGAATGACTTACCATAGGGTGATGTGATTGATACCAGCGACAAAGTATTGGTGATGATGACTATTGAAGCAGACAGTTGTAATCGGTTCCCTGCTGTAATTCGTCAACTGCTACATATGTAACAACAAATGGATTTGCTTATGATAGATAGATATTTAAAACATAAATTTTATTTACAATAGCATATACCTTTGAGGGTATTATGCCTTTGAAAAGACTTCTTAAAAAAAAACTTAGACTTGCAACAACATAGTATTTATGAGCTATGTGATAAAGAACATGCTGTTGCAGGAAAAAGAAAAAAATGTGTAACTTCTTCCACCAATTGGTTTTCAACTATTACCATTATCTGCCTACACTCCCATAAGAAGTTTTCAAAGACATATTTATTTATTTATTATTATTTATTATTCTCTTCTCTTATTTATTTATTTTTTCTCTCTTTTATTATTATTATTATTATTGTTATTATTTATATTTATATTTTTTTATTTTTTGGTGTATCAGCTTCCAATGAAATCAACTGTTACACTTATTGAAAATTGAAAAATTTGGCAACATAGGAGAATTTTCCCCTGCCCTCATAACTTGAAGATCAAATCCCTAGACAATGTTGAAAAATGAATGCTTTGAGTTTGATTTATGATATAGCCGAAGACGATGCCCATTGGCAAGTAATGGCATCCTAGCACTATCTGTGGTAACTAATTTCACAGCCCCATTTTCAAAGATTGTATCAAGATCATAAGGACCTAGCAATTTGGTACACAACTTCCCCTTGAAATCTTTGAATCACGAATCATATTTTAGAGCATAATCTCCTTTCTGAAACACCTTATTTTTGATAAATTTATCATGGCACTTAGTCCTCTGGTGCTGGATGATGTCTTTTTGCTGGATAACTTTAGCTAGTGTGAATCTTTCGTCGTAAAAGATCACTTTAGCTACGCATAAAAAATAGACCTAACATCGATTATGGCTGCCAAACATCTTTAAATATTCAATTAGACGATCTAAATAATGTTTTACAAATCTAGATCTAAGCATAAAAGATATTAAGCAGATAAAGTAAAATATGGCTCCATGCATCCAATAGACAAGACAAGAACAATGTATTTGAAAGAATTTTTATATTATATTAAAAAGGGGGCTACCTGAGAGAAAATCAAGAAATGTGTTTTCCGGTTCTCCTCAATGGGATGGGTTCTTGAAAGTCCTCAGCGTTTCAGATCTAAAATTCCTCTCTCTTATTGGTGTAGAAAACCCAGACAAACATAGAAGTCAATGGGAGCTCACAAGACAAAAAATGGAAAATGGTGACCAAGAGTAGATCCAGAGTGATCTAATGCAATGGAGGTGACTAATGAATGGGGCAAACCCTCCTATTTATAACAAAATATTAGGGTTATCTAGAACTTGGTGCATGAATAAAATATTATTAATCAAATTCTAGAACCACCCTTTACGAATATTTTATTATATTTGTTGGAGGGAAAAGGTCTTTTGACTTGGGTCAATTCCTTTATTTATAAACAATAAATATATAAATGATTTATTTATTATTTTAGGGAGATGGTGGGAATATAATTAAATAAATAATGATTTATTTAATTATTTAAAAATGATTTAGTCAAATTTAACTAGGAATATTATTTAAATAATGATTTGAATAATTTATTCCTAGGAAATAATTAAATAAATAATGATTTATTTAATTAATTTCCTTGTTTTGGGTTAAATATGACCAGGAAATATAGACAAATGTTATTTCACATGGTGAAAGAAATTTTACTTAGGGTAAAATTGGTCTTACATGGTGTACTTGGGTTCATCTAATGATAATAGGTTAGATGACCAAAAAAATGGTGTAACAGATTGCCCCCAAACGTACGAGTGTTAGGAGAAAATCGTATGACCGAAGTACATTGTAAGAACTCAATCACTAGGCATCAAGAGGGGAGTGAGAGAGAGAAATGTAAGGTAATCTAATGTGCTAAATGACTAGACCCTGAGGAGACAAGACTTATAGGTGCAACAAGTCTCCACTTGATGAAGTGGTACTAGTATTAAAGGCGACAGGGGAGGCATACATATGCCCGCTAAGACAAGAGTACAAAGAATAAGGCACCCAGAAAACCACGGAACGCAATAAGGAAGTATGTGTTGGCCTAAACATGAGCCAGATAAATAAAATGATGAATCCCACATACATGCGATGCCTAGAATAACCGTTAGGACTTATACAAGAATATTTTAGTACACGAGAGACAAATACACCCAAATTCCCCCTACACACGGGGAAGGGCTCACAAAATCTGACTGATACATGCAAATCGAAGAGGTGCTGCAAGCAGTTGAGGCCGATATCATCAAATGAGAGGAGCTGCATCAAGGGCGGAAATGAAGAAGTCATCCGGGCATGTGGGGGGATAATTGCAGGGCCACCCCCTCATGACGGTTGAGACATCTCACACATGCCCGGGAATCACCAATAGCTGCTACTGCATCAATGGACCATCAAGTGTATAGATCACCATCATGCTGAAAAGAGCTCGAACCAGGGTACACTGCCCCCTAGACCTGGCTTCTGGAGTAAATGAACTGAGGTCGACAGAAGTAGGTCCGCCATAGGTGAGGCAATAAGGGAACCCCAACTAAGGCATGAGGGAAAATAGTAGAGTGACAAACAGACGGACATTAATGATGATAATGAAATGGGGAATGATCCAAAGGGGATAATAGAAAACATGAGTACAAAATGGTATCTCATGACGGAAATTGAAACAAACAGGAATGAGTATAGAGGCAAGGTGGTGCCCCCAATGACATGTGTTGTAAGTGAGAAAATCCGATTTTGAGGGACAGTGAAGTAAGGCTTCGTGGACAATAGGTGTCCTGGTGAAGTAGCGAAATGCAAAACAAACAGATGCTGGCTATCTATAAGAAAATAAAACACACATTTCGAATGGAAAATGCTAAGGGTAATATTTCTTAAGATAGAGTGCATTGCGAGGATTAGGAAGGATGTGGCCTTCAAAGTCCTCTAAAATATATGCCCCCTTACCAAGGTCTTTACTGATAATGTAAGGACCTAGCCATAATGAGTCGAACTTCCCATGACCGAGGGTATCATGGGCCTGGTCATAGACTAGAACAAGGTCACCTTCATGGAAGGTACGAGGGTGGACTTTTCAGTCATACTAAGCTTCGGTGCTCTTTTTGGTCGCTTCAAGAGTTTGTAATGCAACAGCGGAGAGGCATGCTCAGGCATTATAAGTCATTTTCACCGGAGGTTGGAGTATGGGAAGAAGTTAAAACGACCAAGTGAAGTGAAGGGATTCACTCAATTGGACCTTCCTCGCCAAACCAAAGTGGAAAAAGTGAAACCAGGTGGTGGTTTTAAGTATGATAAGCCCTAAAGTAAGAGAGGAAGAAGCCTCTGATGCCAATTGGATTTTGTTGTATTCAGTTAGTTGAAGCATAATGATCTTCAAATTTTTTGGCCGCTGCAACTGATAACTACTAGATAATAGGTTATGGAATATTGGTGCTCAAAACCCAATAGAGAGGATAGCTCATGCCAAATCTAATCTTCGAAATGGTGACCATGGTCTGAGACTAACTGTTTTGGAACTCCGAATCGAGCAATGACATGGTTAAAGAAAAAGAGGGCTGCAGTGGCTGCCATATTGTTGAATGTTGGCATAGCTTCGGCCCATTTAGTGAAATAGTCAACCATCACTATGATATATTTTTGGTTACCAGCAGAGGGAGGTTGACATTCCATAAATTCGATGGCCCATTTACAAAAAGGACCAGCTGTGACGACATGATGGAGAGGAGCGGGAGGAACTCGCGCCTTGGGGGAAAAATGTTGGCAATTGGAATAGTGTTTGATTGCTTCAATGCAATCACTGAAGAGAGAAGACCAAAAATATCTAGCACGCATGATATTTTGGGCGGTGGCGAGGCCAGAGAGGTGGTCACCACAAGCGTCGCTATGACAGGCATTGAGGACTTTCTCGGCTTCAATGTGTGTGAGGCAATGACAAAGGACAATATCTACTGCACGACAATAAAGTTCATCGCCGATTAGAAGGTAGCGAGAGGCTTGGTGTCAGATACGTCGTCGAGCATCATGATCAAGATGAAGGGCGAACTTTTGGGTTCACAAGTAAGTAAGGATGTCACCGTACCAAGGGTCATTGGTGTTGATGGTAAATAAATGTTCATCAGGAAAAGCATCATTAATTGGAGTATCTTGCGTCCTGGTAGGTAAATCAGAATTGAGTTCAGCGAGGACTAAACCTTTCTTACTTTTTGGGGTGAAAAATTCAAGGTCGAATTCTTGGAGGATAACGACCCAACGAGCATACTTCCCACTGAGGATGCGGCAACTCAATAGGAAATCCATGGGGTTGGAGTTAGTCACAACCTTGGTGGGACGCATGAGGATATAATGACGCAGTTTTTGGACCGAGAACACGACAGCTAGTGATAATTTTTCTTCATGCAAGTAGGACACAGGTGGACCGGCAAGCTTCTTACTGACATAATAGATCACATGTTCGATACCATTATCATCCTCCTGGATAAGGACACCAGCAACCGAATAGGTGGAAGCAAAGATGTATAGGATGAAATCTTGATCAAAGTCAGGGGGACGGATCAAGGTAGCAGATGTGAGAGCATGCTTGAGCGAATCAAAAGACTCGTGAGTGTATGTATCCCAGACAAATGGGGTGTGAGAGAGAAGAAGTCTAAGGAAGCCATGTGCGGTAGTGGCGTAGTCAGGAACAAATCGGCAAAGAAAATTAGCTTTGCCTTGGAGACTTTGTAGCTGGCGTAAGGTACGAGGTATAGGAAGTTCAAGAATGGCTTGAACCTTCAAAGGGTCGAGAGTTATCCCATCTTTAGACACGATGAAGTTGAGGAGACGACTGGTGGGAACATAGAAGGCACATTTCAATGGGTTAAGGCGAATGTTATACTTGCGACATCGGAGAAAAATGGTACGCAGGTCATGAAGGTGTTGCGCCCAATGTTTAGAACGCGCAGTAAGGTTGTCTAAATAGGCAAGGATAATGTGAGCTAAGTCATGGAAACAATAAGACATGGAACGTTGAAAGGTGGCGCTGGTGTTTTTAAGGCCAAATGGCATGACTCGGTATGCGAAAGTGCCCCACGGACTAATGAACACGGTTTTAAGTTGATCAACATGACGGATAACGATTTGGTTGTATCCGGAGAAGCCATCCATAAAGGATAGAATCTCATGCCCCACACACTCATTGATGATTTGGTCAATAAATGGTGTGGGGAAGTTGTCTTTGGGACAAGCTTTGTTCAGATCGCGAAATTCAGTGCAAACACGAATGGTGCCTTGTTTTTTGAGGACGGGAACTGGGTTAGACACCCAGGTGGTGTATTCAATGGGGTAAATGAAACCAGCTTGCCAGAGCTTATCGATTTCAGCTTTGATGGCTTCACGTCTAGAAGGAGAATGGGTCTCAACTTTTGACGGATTGGAATGGCATCAGGCCATGTGTCGATGTGATGTTCGACAATGGCATGATCGAGTCCGGGCATTTATGAGTAGGACCAGGCGAAAATATCACGGAATTCTTTGAAGAGTTTGGTGTAGGCTTCAATTTCTTTTGGAGTGCATTGGGCACCCATGGTGATATGTTCTTCAATACCTGGTTCGACAGAAATGTCTATTTTGATGGTAGGAGAGATATTAGCCATATTGCCTTCTTCGAAAGCGTCAAGTGCAGGGATGGGGTTTTTGAACCAATCAACTTTATCGGGAATGAAGTCTTTATATTCGAGGGCATATTGGTCATGGGAGTGGTGTGGTAGGAAGTATGCACGATGGTGCATATCGTCCCATGGAAAATCAGGTTCGGTCATGGCTTCCATGATGTCTTCATCGGTCTAAAAGATGGGAAGAGTGGGTGGAATAGGAGGATCTGAGGAGGTAGAAATATGAGACACCTTATTTTGAGGGGGAAGGCTCACATGTGTGTCGGCATGAGGGGTGACAACGGAGTGAACAGATGAGTGGGTAGGCGAAACGTCGGGGGAAGGCACTAAGGGGTCGGTTGCCGGGAAACATGGGGATGAGGCAAGGTAGGAAATATTGGCTGAAGGTTCGGTCATTTCAGTATCAGGATGAGAAATGGTAATCGGGGTAGACAGGTGGTCTGGTGTTAAGGAAAAGGGATGACGGGCAAGCGCGGCTTCGAATTGGCGGTATGTGGCTAAAGAAGCACGATACTCGTCAAGGCGGGGGCAAAGATGGGTATAATGTCCATGGAAATCGCGCAAAGAACAAGGGTGATTGGTGCGCAAGAGTTTAAGTTTTGGATGAGAATCGGGTATGGTGACATAGACTTCAGGAATATCGGATTCTGGAAACATTTCATTGACCATGGTTTTGAGATGTGGTAATTCAGGGTAGGTATGGGTAGCATGTTCGACAACATCGCACAAGGCACACTGGATGGGATGCTTTGGAGGTCGAGGAGGGGAAAAGGTTGTCAGGGCGGCTTTGTCCTTGGATACCCCCCTGCGAGCTTTGCTAGTGGCACCAGACATGGTCGCAACAGGAGGTGGTTCCGGATGAGGGGACTGAGGTATAGGTGCAGCGAGAGAAGCCATGGGTATCGGTTGAACTGGGGTCAAAGCAAGATAAGGTTTGGGTTGGCCAGGTAGAGTAGTGGCTGGGGGGTCTAGGTACCAGACACGTATACCCAAGGTCAAGTTGGGGAGGGATAGGATGGCCAAGATAGGGACGGAATGAGCGCCAGGAGGGGGAGCAAGGAAAGGAATCTGACCAGCAGGGAAATGGCCGGGAGGAATGGGGCCGAGGGGGTTGTGCTCGGGCAGGGTCAACCCAGGATGGTAGAGAGGCACGTGAGGAATGTGTGGGGAAGGAGATTCTGAAGGAAGAAGGTTGGCTAGCGGGGGCGAAGGGCTAGGAGTTGGTGGGGCTGAGTGAGGGTGCGTTTGCTTACAAGCCAAAGTGGGCTGTGTAAGGTCAGCCCAAGAAGATTGCATCATGCAAACATTCACCATGCTAGGATCGGGTATGGGAGGAGGGTCTAAAAAGGTTCCAAGCAAGGAGGATTATTTATAGACGCCAGGGGAAACACTGGTCAAAGAATCAAGAGTTGGCTTATTGGTGATAGTAGAGATGGTGAACTCGAGGGAGGTCTGAAATGTTGGTTCATGGTAAGTCAACTGGTCAATCATGACAATCTTGCCATTATGAGGGAAGAAAATCTTGCGGTGGACTGCGGATGGGATGGTAGACATGGCATAGGTGTAACTATGCCCCAAAAGAATGTTTTAGTCAAGAGGGGCGTCGATAACTTCAACGTCGACACAAACAGTCTTGCCTGCAAGGGTGATAGGACAATTACGGAATAGGCCAATGGGCTGGGAGGCATGGCTATCCCACACACGAAGGGTGATTGTGGAAGGGGCCATCTCAGGGGATCTGAGTTGTTTCCAAACTGAAGCGGACATCACACAGGTAGATTCCCCCCCATCAATAATACACCGAGCGACATTGGCATTTCGAATTTTGACTGGGATTTGGAAAGCAACCGAAGGAGGAAGAGGGGGATGGTCTGACTGACGGGCGTCGAAAACAATCAATTGGTCATCAGCAGGATCTACAGCGCCCACGGAAGATAGTAGAGCCTTCTTTTGAGAAGTACACGACTGTAGGAGTTCCAGTGTTGAAATGGTAGTAGGAGATTGTGCCAGATCATCTACTATGCTGTATAAATGGGCAGCCCAACCAGAGGCAGCATTTCAGCGTAATGGGCCCTTAGGAGTCTTGGGATGAACCTTAGCTTTGGGCAGAGGGAGTTGCAAGGGACCATTGGGTGTCGATAGAGGCTCTGTAGGACCTTCAGATGGGGACTCGGAGACAAATGGAATGGGAGGCGTGGAATACTGACAGGACCGAGTTTGGAGGTTGAGGTCGATGGTGAGAGGTTGGTCAGAGGCCATCATGAGAATTTGGTAACTGGAGGAACCATAAGGGGAAGGTTGAGTGGTTACCGGGGCATGAGGCGGTTGAGTGGCCACAAATCCTTGTTGAGGGAAAGGATCGGTAAATACAGCAGGTTGAGAAGTAGCTGGATTGGGAGGGACAGTAGGGGAGGAGTGTTGTCCTTGTACTGTGGCCTGGGACTCCCACATTTGCCGCATTTGTGGTAATAAGAGACAATTGTGAGTGTAATGACCATAAACACTGCAGCACAAACAGGGATGATTGGTGCGAAGCGGCCTGTCTGGCTTGGGCTGGGAGCCTTGTGGCTAGTTGGCAGTGGTAGAGTCAATATTGGAAGGATTGGATCCACGATTACCAGAAGTGGATTGATTGCCTTTCCTCTTTCTTTGAGAAGGAAGAAGATTAGTTGCCCCCTGCTGCGCAAATACTTGCCCTGGAGGGGGAAGTAAGTGCGGTTGCGGGGGTGGAGAAGGCAAGGGAGTGGGAGGTCCAAATGCTGGAGGAGCTGGGATAACAGGTTGGGGGTACGGATAAGGGGTAGGATGGGAAAAATTGAGGTAAGTAGGAGTGTGCGAAAAAGGAGGAGGCATGCCGTATCTTGGATACATGATACCTGGAGGGGGGAATGTGCCGGAGGGGCTGGCTCCTCCTGGAGGGAAACCATAGCTCAGAAGAGGTTGAGCAGAGGTGTGTGACATGGCTCCAATGATACCATCCGTAGAGTGAGATGCCCCCGAGGCATTAGAGCAACGGGCTTGGGGAGGTCAGGAAGGACGGTATAAACATAACCAAATTGGGCATAGATAAGTTCATATTTCAAGGCTATTTGGAGGGCGACTTCTTCGGTTTGGGGAAAATGGGATGCGACATCTTTGCCAATGGGGGGTAAGAGAGAGCAAAGGAACTAGTCCATGTAAACCTGATCTTCAAAGGGGGGAGCGCGGAACAAGCTCCATCTTCGTCGCCATTCCTGGACATGAGAGGAAAGGCGGGTCGAAGAGGATTGATGAAAATAAGTTAAGAGTTCAGTACCAGTGTCGTATCAGAGAGGGAGCTGGAAATAAGATAAAAAGGCTTGGGCAATGGTAGCAAAAGTGGTATGGGAAGAGATGGCTTGATCAACATACCATTTAGAAGCCTCGCCAGTAAGCGTGCATTGGAACAAACAAAGACGGATGGAGTCATCGGTGATGGAATTGGAGGAACACCACATGTGGAAAGATCGGATATGGTTAGAGGGATCTTCACTAGCAAGGCCTTTGAACTTGGGAATGTCGGAGGGGAGCTTGGTTGGCATAGTTGGCTAGCTGACATCATGGCGGATAGGATCATTAATTAGCTGATTGAAGTCGAGGAGACTGAGACTGGCCATATAAGGGAGCAACGGGGTAGTCGAGGTAGGTCCCATAGTGGTTCCACTGGAAACGAACCTAGCAATAGAACTAGGGTTAGGGCTAGGTCCTGAAATAGACATGGTGAAGGTAAGAGGGGGAGAACCAGAAGTAGGGGGAAAACCCAAACAATCAAAGGAAGAGTCGGAGTGCGGACTCGGGGGAGGACTTACTCGATGACGACGGGAAGGAGGAAGTCAACCAACCAGAAACTGAGGGTGAAGGCCAAGAAGTCTCTGGGACAAACGCCTTGGAGGCGCAATGATGATGGGAAGAAGAAAAACCGACAAGGGCAGGGAGGTGCAAAATCAAGTGAGGTAAATGTCAAAATAAGGGTAGAGAGGTGTAGTATTAATTGATTTTAAAGTATTTTCCAGGCGATGTTAACCAGGCTCTTCTTCACTTAGGGTCAGTGTGTGGCGTGCGTTAATTTTAATTGATTAAACCTAGACGTTTTGAGAGTAAAAGAAAAAGTGTGCTGCGTAACTGAAAATGAATCTGCAGTAAATAAGACAGAAAGAATAGAAAATTAAAAACTACCAATGCATCAATCTAACCCAAGAAGGCGGGTCTCTCAAAACTAGTCTATAAGAGGGAAAAAATCTAAGCAAAGCATGCTAAAAAGAGGCCAATAGATCTAAGGTAAGGAGGGACAGGGATCTCAAGGAGAAATCTGCTGAAAAGAGGTGCAGAGAACAACAAGGAGATAGAGGCAAGGTTGCTGCTAAAAGGGAGGGGATCATTTAAAATTAGAAGGGGCAAGGAGGCGGCCCAAGAAATGAACCCAAACAAAACTATATGAGGTGATTTGAAAGGGATAAGAGCTGATTGAAATGGATCTGAAAATGAGGTGTCAGATCTGGAAGAAACAAGGCTGAAACTCTGGAAATTCAAACTTTTGAAATAACAAAAAATCACCCACAAAAAGTGGAGGGTACTAGAGCCCTAAGGGGAAAGATTCCCACTTAGTTGAGTGAAACAGATCAGAAACAGGTCTAAACGGGCGGAGACAGAGGCAGGAAAACCCTGACAGAAGCTTCAGTCAAACCCATAAAAAGTGCTGGAAAATTGCAGAAAAAAGGGCAGGTCGCAGGTTCTGACCTATGTTCAATCCAGGTCGCAGATTTGGGGCAAAAAAGTGCGACCTCAAGGCCAGGTTGCACTTTTTTGGCCGATAAGTGTGACATGCAGATCCGGCTCTCTCGGCGGCAGATTTCAGAAAAATTTGTCATCTCAGCTACAGCTGATGTCGGTCACCTGCGCAATAAAGCCAGAAAGACACAGAAGTTAAAAATTTGAATGTTTGAGGGTTTTAGAGGTAAAAAGCACCATAAAAATAGGAAAAACAAAAAACTGAAGAGAAACCCTAGGGTTTGAAACAACTGGATATGCAGGAATATATAAAACGACATCGGTCGCAAAAGAAAACCCGTGTGGAGTCGCCAATTGTTAGTGTGAATATTTCGTCATAAAAGATCATTTTAGCTATGCATAAAAAATAGCCCTAACATCGATTATGGCTGCCAAACATCTTTAAATCTGCAATTAGATGATCTAAATAATACTGCACAAATCTAGATCTAAGCATAAAATATATTAAGCAGATAAAGTAAAATATGGCTCCATGCATCCAATTGTTAAGAAAAATACTGAGAGGGGGGGGGGGTGAATCAGTATTTAGAGTTGACTGAAATTTTTTTCTTTTTCTTTCTCTCAAAACCATATGCTACTTTACTGAACCCAACTCGTGTATACATGCGGATATCCTTAAGAAAAATTGCGTATGTCTAGAGGTCTTATTATGCATTTAATTCTTTACTTAGATCATTGCATCATTCATTCATCATATGTTTAGTAAGCAGTAAGCATGTGCAGTTATAACAAAATAAACCATCACACATAAGCAACACACATGAACACCCGTATTTAAGGTGGAAACCCAATTCGGGAGAAAACCACCGCTGTTGTTGTCTCTGTCTTCAATATTTATTATAAAGAAAACCTTTTACAACATTGTACTGATGTAGACTTATATCAGTACGCAGACTTATACCTACAGAAGGCTGCAACCTTCTCTTGTTTTCCAGCTACAACTGGAGGGGAGCTCCAACCCCCTGATCTAACACCAGCTTTTACTGGCAGAAAGCTTCCACTTTCATACTGAAGGCTTCAACCCTCATATCCACCAAATTTCTTCAATGACTTCATCAGACTTGCACCAGGTCTTCATCATTTATTTTGCAGATCTTCCTAGAGATTCATCATTTCTATATCTAGAGATCTTGAACCTTCATCATATCCACAGGTGCATCATAGATTCAGATCTATCAGAGTTCAATCATGCAGATATCTCTTACAGAGATTTATTCATTAACAACCCCTCTACATGCACACGTTGTATTATGATCCTTTTCTCCTTATATATTTTTAGCCTTTATTAATACCATGAGTCAAAAACACCCAACCGCTGATGGTATTCCTGGACGGGATCAAATAGATAATCCAACGGGGTCTACCCAAGCCCCAAACAACTTCTCATTGTTCTATTTTCTTGGTCTGGAAATTAGATAATTAATCTAAGGCTTTTTAATATCTCAATCTGAGATTGAGATATTAATCCAAATTTCTCCTTTAGTAATGACCTCCCTGAGGCATACAAAAATTCTCTCTTAATAACAACCCACGTATTAAAAGGCGAACCAATCCAAATTGGAACCCCAACCTACGCTCTTCCATATACACTAATGCATACTCTCACAACACAAATCGACCCAAAGGAAATCTTGATCTCTACCATATAATATTATAGCCAAGGTTAATAAACATTTACCAAGGTCCGGCGCTGGTCATAACTTTATTCACGCCTGTTAATAAACCTTTGACTCCGGGCCCCACGTATATGATCAACAGTCCAATCAAATTTCCGCACTGTAATTTGGTTAACCATCGCGCATATTCCCCATACGACCGTCGTCCGATGGCTCCCCTCCAGATTGACAGCGCTCAACAATATCGTGCGGCCTCCTTGGTTAATCGTTAATGTGCGATGGTGCACAGTGATGGCGGTTTTGGAACTTCGCCCGACGCCACGTGTTGACTATTCTATGGAATCGCTCCCGATTCACAAATACCACTTTCGCTGCAAAGGTGGTGCGATAAAAACTGCTTCCAGCCTTAAACCGTGTTCACTGTTCATCCGCAAGGTTCCACTCCTCTACTCCAGGTTCCGTCTACGTACTTTCGCCAATTCGTTTTTCCGCGTTATTAGTTCATATAACCACAATACTGTTATATAGCTCCGATGAAATCTTTATGGGCTATTTGACTCGGTTCTCTTGCATTCAACATGGACACCCTTCTTTGTATTGTCTAACACATGCGGAACACACTATTACTTTGACCGACAGAGCTAATGTGCTTGTACACACAGAACACGTCCATGGCTCACTCTCCCAACAGGGCTTCACATAGATCTTTAGGGCATTCCATATGAGAATTGAACCAATCAATACCCAAATACTCTCGTTATTCTCCACCCAAGGTTAAAATTTAGTGAATCATAACACATGACTCTTAACACGTCTGAATTCACATTGATTCTCCCATTAAATACAAAGCTTCGATTAATGTACATTCAGTCTTATATTATGCTTGTATAGAACTGTTCAGTTTTCTGAGTTCTTCATACAGTCATTATCTGCATCATTTTTCAGAGAGTTGCCATCAAGGACAATCATATAATAGGAGACAAGAAACATATTTCCAACACCAATAGACAAGACAAGAACAATGTATTTGAAAGAATTTTTATATTATATTAAAAAGGGGGCACCTGAGAGAAAAACAAGAAAGGTGTTTTCCGGTTCTCCTCAATGGGATGGGTTCTTGAAAGTCCTCAGCATTTCAGATCTAAAATTCCTCTCTCTTATTGGTGTAGAAAACCGAGACAAACATAGAACTCAATGGGAGCTCACAAGACAAAAAATGGAAAATGGTGACCAAGAGTAGATCCAGAGTGATCTAATGCAATGGAGGTGACTAATGAATGGGGAAAACCCTCCTATTTATAACAAAATATTAGGGTTATCTAGAACTTGGTGCATGAATAAAATATTATTAATCAAATTCTAGAACCACCCCTTAGGAATATTTTATTATATTTGTTGGAGGGAAAAGGTCTTTTGACTTGGGTCAATTCCTTTGTTTATAAACAATAAATAAATAAATGATTTATTTATTATTTTAGGGAGATGGTGGGAATATAATTAAATAAATAATGATTTATTTAATTATTTAAAAATAATTTAGTCAAATTTAACTAGGAATATTATTTAAATAATGATTTAAATAACTTATTCCTAGGAAATAATTAAATAAATAATAATTTATTTAATTAATTTCCTTGTTTTGGGTTAAATATGACCAGGAAATATAGACAAATGTTATTTCACATGGTGAAAGCAATTTTAATTAGGGTAAAATTGGTCTTATATGGTGTACTTGGGTTCATCTAATGATAATAGGTTAGATGCCCGAAAAAATGGGGTCACATATATTTTCATCTATTTCATTTAATTGATTCAATCGATGTTTCTGTGTTGTAGCCAAATCTAGGTTCACTTGCAATGCGGTTCTGAGTATTTTTATTTCAAATTTTATGGGAAATAAAGGATTTTTACCATACACTAATTCAAATGGTGCATTAGGGGAATTTTGAGGTCTAAAATGGGTCTGCTAAGGAGTTTATAAAAAAATTGTGGAAATAAAAAAATATCATTAGATTACATCATAAAATTTTAGAGGGGGGAAAAAACTATTTTTCAACTTGTATTTTCAACTTATCTCCCTATGGTTGTAGTCAAATTTCGAGCGAAGACACTCGGTCGATGCAGAATTTGATTCATCATCCAAGGATTACCCATGTTGCATAATTTCGATGGACCCTACTATAAGAAAAATGTGATTGTAATCATGCCTTTTCATGTATTTCTCATTTTTTTTCTAGCAGGGTCCATTGAAAGTATGCAACATGGGAATTCCTTGGATGACAAATCAAAATTTTCATCCAACGAGCACTCCTACTCAAAATTTGAGTAAAACCTTAGGGACATAAGTTGAAAATACAAGTTGAAAAAGTAGTTTTATTATTTTATTTTTTTTAATCTTTTTAGTGTTTTACTCAAAAAATGGTGAATCATCCCCCATGGTTGACATCATCATCTTGAATCCTATTGGTACTTACAAAGTTTATTTTGGTTGTAATTTTTTCTTAGGAGGCCCATTTTAGACCTCAAAATTCCCCTAATTAGAATCTCGTAGTGTTTCTCCATGTAGTTATGTATGCCCACAGTGCCTCTGAAATTTTACCAGCCCAGTTCGTCCAGTGACTGGCCATGATCTTGGTAAGAATTCTTTCAATAACCTTGTTAATGATTTCCACATGGCCATTCACTTGTGGATGTTATGGTGAGGTAATCCTATGATAGATCTCATATTTCTCAACTAGCCTCTGGATCAAATGAGATGTCAACTGTATTCCTCAAGTTTTCACTATTTCCCGAGGTACTCCAAAGCGAACAAAAATTTCTTCAAACATAAAATCTGAAACAACTTGTTCAATTTCCATGGTTAGAGCCTTCACTTCAACCCACTTTGTGACATAGCCTGTATAGACCAGGATGTAGGACTTTTGGCTGAGATAAAGGATTGATTGGTCCTAGAAAGTCTAAGGCCCACTTCTTAAATGACTCTAAAACTATTTGAGGGTGCAATGACATCTCATCTGATTAGAGTGGTTGACCCATTCTCTGACAACTGTCACATCCCTTTACAAATTTCTTTTCATCTTGAAATATAGTAGGCTAATAGTATCCCTTTGAAAGCACCTTATACCCTGTCCTTTTGTATGTAAAGTGTCCTCCAAAAGGTTCTTCATGGCAAGATCTGAGGATGTAAAAAATATCATCCTCCCTTACACAACGCCTGATCTGATGATGGTCTTGTTTAATAGAGATATCCTTCCATCCAAGAGTATCTTGCACTTTGCTGAAAAATTATCTTCTTTTCTTTAGAGGACAGATGTTGTGGAAATATTTCTGCAACAAGGTATTTAACTATGTGTGCATACCATGGTGAGTGAGTTGAAATAGAAAAAAAATATTCATCTAGAAAGGAATATTCAACATACATGCATTCATTGTCAACAATCAGCCTAGAAAGAAAATCAACCACTACATTATATTTCCCAGGTTTATCTAGGATTGTTATAACAAACTATTGTAACATCAACAACCAACATGTAATCATACCATTAGTAACTGGTTTATTCATGAAAAAATAAATGACAGAGTGGTTAGTGTGCACAAATATTTGATACCCTGTATTCTAGTGCCTAAACTTGTTAATAACATGCACTACTGCGAGAAATTATTTCTTTGTAACCATATAATTCAATTATGTTGGAGTTAGATTCTTGCTAATGTAGTAGATGGCATATGGTTTCTTTACCCCTAGCTGGTCTAACACAACTCTGACAACAATATCATATGCATATGTGGCTATGTGAAACAATAGATTCCAATTCGGTCCTCGCAAAATAGGGTTTGCTGATACACACTTCTTTAAATATGTAAAGGCATGCTAAAATTTCCCTATACAAAAAAAATTCACATCTTTAGTAAGTAGAGAAAATAATGGGGTTGCAATCTTTGAAATTTTTTCTATAAACCTTTTGTAATACCCTGCATGTCCTAGAAAACTACATACCTCTTTTTGTGCTTTGGGAACATGAAGTTTCAGAATTACTTCTATCCTAGAAGGGTCTAATTTTATTCCTACAGCAGAGATAAGATACCCAGGCACAATACCTTCATTCATCATCATGTGGCATTTTTTAGTGCTTAAAGCAACATTAGTTTGTACACATCATTATAACACTTTTTCAAGATTGGAAAATAATGCTTCAAAGCCATCACCATAAGTTGTAAATTCGTCCATGAATACTTCTAAACGATCATTTAAAAATTCTAAGAATATCCCCAATATTTCCCTCTGGAAGGTTGCTGACGTATTATAGAGTCCAAAAGGGAGAAATTTGTATGCAAAAGTCCCCTAAGGGCAAGTAAATATGGTTTTATCCTGATTCTATGGGGAAATATGTATCTAATTATAACCACTAAATCCATCTAGAAATGAAAATAATTTCTTTCCACACAAGGTATTAAGGAATTGATCTATGAATGGCAAGGGGAAGTGGTCCTTTTGAGTGGATTTGTTAAGTTATATATAGTCTACATAGACTCTCCACTTGCCATTGTTTTTAGGAACAATAACAAGCAGAGACACCCACTGATTGTCAGAAATGGGATATATGAAGTTGGCATTCAAGATATTTTTCAATTCTTCTTTTACTACTTCGTTAAGTGTTGGGTTCATGTGTCATTGTGGCTGCCTAAATGGATTGTAGTATTATTTTAAGTAGATATGGTGAGTACACATGCTAGGGTGAATTCCTTTCATGTATGTGTAATCCCATGAAAATTTCTTTTTATATCTCTATAAAATCTGTAACAACATTCTTTTCTGTTTGGGAGTCAGATTAGGATTAACATTCAAATTTTTACCTGGTTCTATTTCAACCGAGTTTCTCTTGATATTAGGAGTGGTTTTCATATGTTCTAGGTTCAAATATTCCACAACATATTCTTCCCCCAAGTCTTCAATAGAGGTAACAACAAGAGAATTACTGATAAAACCATTAATAATATCATATTTTGTTTCATCCTTAAAATACCGAGTTTTTCTGAGAGTGAGAAGTGGATGGGAATAATCTAATTCAGGTTCAAATTCATCCCATAAGGGATTTCCCAAATATTTACTTCGTTTTGTAGGGGTGTAAATGCTGAGGTTCTTCGTGGGCTGTCCATATGAGATTTTCATGTAGCCCGACCTACAACCTATAAAGGCATCCATAGCGTCCAACCAAGGCCTTCCCAATATTAGGGGATTACCCCCTAGATTTTATTTGGTTTGTAAGATAAGGAAGTCTTCTGGATATCTCCAAGAATCCACTGTGATGACTACACCTTCTAACACCCCTTCTGGTTTAACACATGCCCTATCTGCTAGTTCTAAATCTGTAGTTTTTTGTCTCAACCTGTGCAAACCTAAAGTGGTGAAAATTTCCTTATTCATTTCATTGATTTCTGCCCCTAAATCGATTAATGTGTTTGAAATGGGCATCTCATCAATATAAACAGTGACTATGGGGTTCCTTGGATCATTATATTTAGTCAAAGGAGGTTGACCAGTCATTAGCTCTAATAATTTTCCCGTCACATGGATAGTGACTTGGTCCTTGGGATCCTTTCATGTTTTCTCATACATAGGTCCCTTACTGTTTTCACATATATGGGAACATCCTTAATGGATTACAACAGGGAAATCCTTATGTGTAGATTCTTTAACTCACTGAGAAAATCAGATTTAGGTTGTGAAATCATCCTAGTTTCTAATAATATTTGTGGATATGGAGGGTATTTAGTTACTATAGCAGCTGGGTTGGATATTACAGTTGTATCAACATTACTTGAATCAGCTGTTATAGGTGTATCAATGTCATATTGTACTGCTATAGTGGTTATATCAAAATACATAAGATCATCCCTGGGGGATTCACATTCCTCTTCAGTAATGACAGGGGAGGTTTTTGAATTGAATGCTTTTCTCGATCAGACGTGGATCTCATTGCATTCAACAAGGGTAAATAAGTAAGTCTGGAAAGAAGTTGGGGCTTCTAAATTCTGGGCTGCCTTATTGTTTGGGTTAGGATTAGGCTGTATAAGTAATTGGGGATGGATGGGAGGGGTAGTATAGCAGATGATGAAAGAGGTTGAAATTGTAATTGCTTTTGCATTGGTAACGCAGGAGGATTTTCTCTCCAATTCTAAGGCCAAGGGTATGGATGAAATGGGGGATATTGAAAAGAGGGAGAAGGAGACCATTGATTTCACGGTGAAGGAAAGTGAGTTGGGGGAGGAGTAGGATACTGCCATGGAAACTGCTGAGTATTATATACATTATTCCACAAATTAAAGTAAAAATCTTGGGACATACCTGGTGGTCATGGTTGCCAAGGTTTCATAGATCCAATGAAGTAAGAAGACTGAAATTCCTCACTTGATTCCTTGAGTACTACCTTTAGTCTCAAAAGCTACAGGAAATGGCCAGTAGAGTGCTCTAATTCACAAATATTGCTCAAGCTAATGTTGTTGACCCTACAATCCTTCAAGGAGTGTTTGTATTTAAACCTTGGGCAGAACACGACCAAAGTCTTATCAAATTCATATTGTTCTTTTTTCACTTGCGCTATTGTCAATGTGGCAAATAATGTACTAAGAAGATTGGTCTTGATATTTTCAAATATATTTCCAATATCATCTCTGGTCACACTTACGTTTGCTGATTTATGTATTCTGACAAAGGAGTTCCGTGTCATGCTTCTTCCTCATGATGATCCTCACAAACAACTTAAGCAAAGATTTACTATTTATTCTTATGGTTCCTGAGATATATCCTCTTTTCCTAGCGGATTCAGTATGTCAAGGCATTCAACTCTCATCCCTTGAATGAATATTATCTTCAAGATTTCTGGATCAAAATCACCATGCTTAGACCTCTGTAGATTATAATGAAATTTTTCTACATAATCTTTCACACTCTCATCTTCCTTTTGTGTTATTCTGAGCAATTACTCTTTCAAGTTCCTAGTTCGGAAATAATCCTGATATTTTTCCAGGAAAGTGTTCTTCATATCTCCCTATGTCTGGATAGTAGCAGATCTAAGTCCCATAAACCATCTCAACGCTACACCTTTCAAAGTTTCATGGAATAGGTTCTGAGCATCTGAAGTGTAGTCATAAATTCTACACATAACATATAATTCAAACAAAAGAGTATCAAGATCTTCTACAGTTAATCCCTAAAAAGATGGAATAACTGATAGAGGGATATTTTTCATAGGGGTTTCTCCCTTTATATCACCTATTGGAAATTCAAAGGTGGTAATAGTGGTATCAATACCATTTTTGTTGTATCCCATTGGGATTTATCCTGATTCTCCTTCTGGTGAGGGTTCCTCTAAATATTGCTCAAATTTATGGTATGCAGATAAGAATTATTGTGATGATTGGTCAGATTGTTCTGGGGATGGCTATTTTACTGCACTTCTTAGGTCAGGGTATTGGAAATTAAAATAATTTTTTTTTAGATTCTTTCTCTTGATAATTCCCACTGGTTTCCCCCTATCCTTCTAATCCAAAATCCTGAACACTAGTCTTTCCTTGTTGTTCTTGAGTTAATTTTTCAGAACTGGGAGTTTGCAGGCTAGTTTGAGGAGAATGAGGTCCTAAAACAAAGGAACCAAAGACTCTTGGTTTTGATATGGAAGTAGGAGAATTTTGTGGATCTATTTTACTCACGTCCTTATACAATGTTGAATGTTCCTTCTCTGCTTTTTAGATCAATTCTTGAATGAATGTGGTTCTCCCTTGATCAATGTTTTTATTATTCTTATTCTTAGGTCGACCCCTTTTACCCGTAGGTTTATTAATTTTCCTGCAGTTTGCTTATTCTCCACTCATATATTCTCTAAATGGACCCAAGTATAATTATTTTTCACACCCTAAGTATCCTAATTGTTATAGGGGTGAGACCACTTAGGTCTTTTAGAGCGATGCACAGGTTCTTACCTCTCGTCTTACCGCCCAACACCTGTAAAATTAGAGACACACTATTAAAGGAAATTTGTTAAAACATCCTAAGTGTCCTAATCGTTATAGAGGTGAGCCTGATCAGGTATGTTAGAGCGATGCACAGGTTGTTATTACCTCTCATCTTACCATCCAACACCTGTAAAATTAGGGACACACTATTGAAAGAAAAATTCAAAAGAAAAGTGATGGTTGACTATATCGCCACAACCTTCACCGAAAAAAATTCCAAAATGTTTAGATGGTTTAATCACTCTTAAAATAACTAAACCGCAACCATTAATTGTCAACCATGGTAGGTATTTTTATTTCAAAGTTGTATGCACTATCTGTGCCGATGCATGAACAACCAGGGGAAAATGTAAAAATGTCGTTGAACACACTTGTAGAATTTTAAAGAATTCATGTAGAAATAAAAAAAACACATTGTAGGAATGAAACTCACTCAATAAAGAAAGTATTCACACTTCATAAACTTCAGAATAGAAATAGGCATGCCATGCATCATTAACTATATTGCAACAATTAATTGAATATTATAGATCTAACCAATCCGATATAACAACATATAATGAATCTGAAAAAAAAGGTGTGTATGTGCTACAATATATGCAACGAAAATAATAAATATACACCAATATAAAAAAAAACAATTAATCTACCACTACTTCGATCCTTGCTAAAGAGGAGGGCCCTTCCCCCTATCATGGCGCAGTGATGGAATGAAAAATAGTTAAATATTCAAACAAAATATGTAAAAACATCACCAGATGCGTACAATATTAAAATAAATGAAGAATACACGATCAAAATGTTGGTACTATTCCTTTGTTTCCATCCCCTCCTCATGAGATTGAGCCTTTTATAAATTCTTTTACAAGCCCAAAAATTAGGAAACGAATTAGTTATGAGAGTCTTGTGATTCTCATGCTGATCGAATTAGAATAAAATAGAAATCGTTACAAACAGTTTTCAATTAAAAGACCTATTATGGTTACACCATCTTTGCAATTGTAACTGCTCAGATATTTCTTCAACCGTCTGCACATAGTTACTTCTCATGATCTTCAAAATTGTTTTAAAAATAACAACCACGGTCTTTGACAGTTTGAGGTGTAGCAGAAACTTCACGATGTAACAAAAAATTTGAGGTGTAACAACAAGTTACATTAGCATCTGTCTACCCCTAAGTCTTTAATAATTACAACAACACCTGAAAGAAAAATATCCAAAATATCTCTTCCACAATTTCCCGGTTAGTCATTCCAAAAAGACATTGTTTCACTCAATATTTAATAGGAAATGGCATAATAATATGTTAGAAAAAAAGATAACTTCTATAACTAGTGAGAGTGGCATTGTGTCAAGGAATTCATAGGTTTAATGAAGGGAAATGACCAAAAATAGGGAAAAAGGTGTCTGGAATATCCTTAAATACTACACCCAACAATAGGCTCTCGACAGCAAGATTTTATGATGTCACTTGTGTCAAGGTCGACCCATCTAGTGTAAAAGTTAGTGTTTTCATATTATGTGGGCATGAGAATCTTGTAGTATGTGTACATATATTCTCCATAATAGGTTGCAATTTGACTCCGAATCTCACTACAAAGCACCAAGTGAGAGTCGTCCATGTGTGTGATAATCCACTCAATCACCTCTGCACATGGGATGGTGGGGAATATGCATGCAATCCTATGTATTATGTACCTCTTAATGTTGATATATGCTTGCACGCCTTCCAAGTTCTCAACGCACCTCTTTTACATGAATGTTCCTTTATCTTGCCCCATGTGACCTTTTTTGCCTTATCAATGAAGCAATGTGTGTCTGCATATATGGGAATGGTTAGCTTTTTTACCCTGAAAACTTCTTCAGTGCTTTCCTTAGAAGTTTCCTTGGATGCCACTTCGCATATATATGGAGGCATGGCTCCAAAAAATGATGAAAGGGTGACAAAAATTGTAGCACAAACACCTGTTTGTGGTAGAAAATTCATAATGAAAATAATAGCTTAAAGAAACCTAACTATGCAACAATACTTGTAAATCATGTACAAAGAGAAATCAAATGTAATTAAATAGGTAAATATATCAAAGATAGTGCACAATAACTTTCATTCATGAGAAAATAGGAATGCAATAAGGAGGGTGCACTTTCAAATCATGAAGGAGAGTTAAAGGTCATTTAGGACTCGCTCATCTGCTCAAGCAAGAGAAGAAAACCATCAAGGGTGCACTGACACACTTTGAAGGGATGAAGGAGAGGGTTGTTGGGACTTAAGGCCCTCACAATGCATTCATGTGTGTTAGAAATTACTGCAGAAATAAATATTTACAGAGAGGAATAATAATCATAAAAAGAAATAGCAACAAAGCACATAAAAATAAACACATATGTTTATCCGGGAAAACCCAAAACTTTGGGGAAAAACCCAACCAATGAAATTTAATTAACCATTGGCCACAACCCTGGCCAATCCGACCAAGTGAGCCTTCACCGCTCACCTCTAGGCCTACATTACAATGAAGTCTTTCCAGCCTCTTATAGGCTCCATTACATGCAATACCATGGGCTAAAACCATGGGTGCACAATACCATGTGCCCCAAAACCACTACTATTTACCCGAGTCAACATTGACTCTATCCTGAGTCAAATTTACCTAACAATTCCCCCCTTAAACTTGACTTGGGGATTATTGACTAAATCCAGCCAAACCTACTAAATGAGACAACCCCGCTCACTCTAGCTACTCCCCCCTCAAATTTTTATCCAAGGTAATTGTTAATTTGACATCCCCCCTATAACCTAGGTCTAACCTAGACTTTACCAGTGATTACCTAGGGGTACTCATGCCATACCAAGTCTTACAACAATATGCCCATTTACATGTAATTAACTCCATTATAATATATATTTTTTGTTTCATTGTTGTTGTCTTTGTACATATGAAATCAATGTCCATATAAAAAGAACCCTTCTACCAGATTACATGGGTCACCAGCCTCTGTAACCGCCAGTCCTCTAGGATTTCTCTTCAGATACATGATTCGTCAATTAATTAATCTACTTGCACATATCCTCTCTTATTTTGACGTTCTTCAAATCATTTGATTGACACATTCTGTCCAACAATTTGCATGTAACCAATCCCCATAGTTTCTTACTCTATGGATTTAGAGACCAAGACCTCTCTAAAGCAACAATATAATTCCATATCCTCGACCATGCCTTCATTTTTGATCCAGATCCTTCTCTGCGCAGTTGCATATATGCACCTTTGCAGAGTACTTCACAATTTGAACTGTTTACACACATGTTTTCTTCAATTGAATGTCCAATAACCTCTTGATTTGTGCAGGGAATGATTTGAGATTCTGAAGCTCTCAACTCCTCTCACTAGCAAGAAGAAAAATTAGCCCAACGAATTAACTGCAATCGCGACCCTGGAAATACATGAACTCAGTCTCTGAATTTTATTTTCCACGTGCCATCTCCTTCAAAATTCTAGTAGCTTGCCCACACAATGCGGCACTCTTGAGATACAAGTTACTCAACCCAAGCCCGCTCGATCTCATAGAAACTTGTCCACCGCAAATCGACAGCCTTGATCCCTTCAATGTGCTTTTGCTTCAAGTGATTCACTACATGGGAGTGGTTTCTAAGATAACTCCACCTGCACATCTGGTCCTCAAATGCAGTTGCTGACGTGTTCACCAACAACAAATTTTTAGCTTTATGTGCACCACCAATCACTGCTACATTCCAGAAAATTGACAAATCAGGAAATGTGCACATAGAAATCCACCACGGCGAAATATTTTTGATCCACCTCCCGGAACGAAGCTTGATGTCCGTTTTTTTTTATGTACAATTTTTGCCACCATTGAATTAATCGCTGGCCAGTTCTGCACCATGACTGACATCAACCGTCAATAATTTATGGCTTTCCTTGATTCCCTCAAAACTGAATTCACACCCTGAATTTCGTCAAGTTTAAGAAGCAGTGACATTATCCCTGCGCAGATCAGATCTGACAGATCCAATCAATCTCATTCTATAATGATTGAACAATCTTGGTTAATAAAAAAGATCCATGATCCTGCAAGTACTAATGAACCTTCTTTTCCCCCAGCGTCCTCGATCTGCACCTCTAGTGTTGGCCAAGAGATATGTTAACTCATGCTTCCCATCCTCGTTGCCATTGTTGTGTAACACCAGGAGATCCGTCCTCAAAAGATAAAGGAATATCCGGCCCCGCGGCACAGCAACAAGGAGGAAAAAATACAAATTGCGAAATGAGGCTAAAGGCGAACACCGCGTATAGTAGCAACATGTAATTGATGTGGAAATACGTCCAGTTCTTGCAGATTCTTCAGGTGACTCCGACTTCGTCAAGGCGGCGGTTCAATCCACCATTTCTAGCCATGGCTTCAGTTGCGACATGACATGGAACAAGATTTCGATTGCAGACACGTCCAATATATTCTTGGCCATTCACATGCAACCTTGTTGCTCTAGATTGTAGATCCAGACCAGATCTATCTCTTGCAACAAATCATATTTCCATTCACAGGCCAATAAAACTCTTGGCTCTGATACCATTTGTTAGAAATTATTGCAGAAATAAATATTTACAGAGAGGAATAATAATCATAAAAAGAACTAGCAACAAAGCACATAAACATAAACACATATGTTTATCCGGGAAAACCCCAAACTCTGGGGAAAAACCCAACCAATGAAATTTCATTAACCATTGGCCACAACCCTGGCCAATCCGACCAAGTGAGCTTTCACCTTTCACCTCTAGGCCTACATCACAATGAAGTCTTTCTAGCCTCTTATAGGCTCCATTACATGCAATACCATGGGCTAAAACCATGGGTGCATAATACAGAAGTGTGCTTTGCTTGTTGAAATCTCCAAAACAAGTTTGAAAACTAGATTTCATGAAAGGAATGAGAAGAATAATGATTTACAATATTATATGGATGTTGTTGTAATCATGGTGGAATCTGAAAGGTTGAATAATGTGAAGAATTTCAGCATGTGACAACAAATTAACACTTTCAAAATGAATATTGAACAAAAATGCCAACAAATAAAATGAAAAACAAAGAAACACCAACAAGAAAAGTGAGAAAGAAAGTGAAATCATGAAAGGAAATGAATAGATTTGACATGAAAAACTTACTTGTAACACTGGTTGATGAATAATTTCTTGATCCATAGCTATGACCCCACCTTACATGAGAGTAATTATTCAAGTCAATGATTAACTGGATTGATTTAAAATATTTTACATGCAAAATTTTTTCATGCATGATTTCCACTTGTTGACAAGTGAAAGTATTAGTTAAGGGAAGTTAAGTGGGTTCCTATTTTCTAGTAGTGCGCCCACATGCAACCAAGAGGCTCATGCATGCTTCCAAGAAGAGCACATGTATTCAACATGAAGGAGTGTGCTCAAGTAGGGTGCACTTTCTCAAGATGAAGGAGTGCGCTCAAGGAGGGCGCAATTCTTCAGCCCGAAGGAGTGCGCTCAATATAAGCACATGTATTCATCAAATCAGAGTGCGATTTTTCATTTAAGGGAAATTTATTTCTTTTGATTACTTTTTTTGTACTTTTTTGAGTGTGTGCATAGTGAAAAGGAAAGTTTCTAAGTCAACATAAATCATGATTTCACCTAAACATGGACTAGATAACTCAAGTTTTAGGTGATGACACTTAGGAAACATTGAATTAGGAGTACGCACCACTAGGATAAAACACACAAATAACAAATCAAACAACATGACGACATTGAGGGGCTTGAGACAAGAGTTCATGTAGGCTCCAAAATTGACTTAGGAATTTTTTTTGGAGGGTTGTTGTCATAACGACACTTGGTGACACACTGTGGGAACCCCATATTCTTTGAAATGGTTTCATTTTTTCACTCTCTGAATTCTTCAGAAAGTATTGATTCAATTAGTGGGTTACCTCAACTCCCCACTCTTACCCTGCTAAAGATATAGTATTCCCTATTCCATCACTTGGCATAACACAACATAAAACAAGCCATATCATTATCATGTCGATTTAAGTAGGGATAATATAGTGCAAGGAGTTAAAACAGTCAGAGTATGAGTTTTACATCTTCGGTGTTCTACGATGCCAGTAGGCCTAGACAATAGCCCGACGAAGTCACTTTAGGAGCAAAAATGTTACTTCGCTGCTAGTGAGCCTTGAATGTACCTTGACGAAGTCACTTACTTCAAATCCCTGTGTAGGAAGCCTTTCTCTTCTTTGACCCTTTGTATTTATTTCCTTCTTTTATAGGACTATGCACAAGCACTTATTATTTTTCAATAGGCTAAACAGGGATCCCAACTTATCAAGCAGTTTCTACTTCAAAGATAAGTTTTATATCTCTGATGCTTTGATCACTAATTTTTTTCTCTTATTCTTACTCTAATTAGATATATAAGCAAGAACACATTATTCATAAATAGGACCAAGTGCAGGAATGAGAATCCTAAATAGATGTGGGCATCATGGTTTTATTATAGCTTCCCAGTTGAAGGATCATATTTTCCATAGAAAAATCATCGACTTGTAAGAGATAAACCAAATAAAAAAAGAGGGTAGCATATAAGCCAAGGGTTGTTTGTTACCACAACTTGCATTTTTCAAAAGTTTAGCCACATTATCTTGAAGCTCAAAAATAGCTTTATTCAAGAGCATACAAAATAAAAAGAACCAAAACATGAGACATGAAGCAGAAAGCGAGAATGAAATGCATATAACTAAATTCAACCTATCCTATCCTAAACTAAAAAATACAGGGTCATATCATGTGAAATGGAACTTCCAATTCAGCCATAGAATCTTCTCTTGACCTTTGGATTGGAAGATGTGATCATGTAAAAACAAAATAAAATGCAGTGAAATGAAAAGGATGAACCATTTAAACATACACATTGACACATAGAAACAATAAGTGAAAACACAATGGTGTATTATACTCGACTACGTTTTCAAGCAACACTCTGCACAATAGCATTAATTACTAGGTCTATGACCATATAAGACTCAAGAAGTGCATGCAAGTACAAGCCACGAGAAATGGGTCCGAACAAATAAGACTCTTTTGAAGAGTATGAAATAGGATCATGGTGTTATCGTTCTTGATCCGAATTTATGCAAGAACGCAAAATAATACCCATATAACCATAAACAGAATGATGCAGCAGAAATAATGCTTCCTTTTATGAAAATCAAATTACTGAAATATGCTTACAGACAATGGTAGCTTATCTCTGAGAAGAGATGTGGTGGCTACAGGCCTCTAAACTGTGTTACAATACATAAATAATAGAAATGAACAATTAGGGCACTGGTAGGCTTATCTCTGAGAAGATATGTGGTGGATACATGCCTCTGAACTATGTTGCAATGAGACATAATGGATATGAGAGGGCGAGGGCACTGGTAGTGTATCTTTGAGAAGATATGTGATGGCTCCATGCCCCTACACTGTGTTACAATGAGGCTCGAAGGCCTATTTATTTTTTAGAAACAATGTAAAACCCTAAACATCCGAAAACCTAACCCTAGGAGATGAAGTGCCAAAACTGTGGGTCCCGCTTGGGTAAATTGGTGTTTCAACTTCCCAAGGGTGTAACTTTGGCATCCGATCTTCGTTTGACGCACTAAAGAGTTCTTTAGAAATATCTATCTGAGGACTACAACTTTTGAGTGAGAAACATTAGTCTATAGACCCATGTTTCTCCTGGTTTCCCCAAAAAACATCTTTTAAGGCCTCAAAATGGCTCCGAAAGTTCAAGACCCAAAAAACTGCTAAAAATAGTAAGTTGTGCTGAAAATTAAAGACTAAAAGAAATGATGGTGGGGGTTAAAATGGAATATATGGGTGGCCAACAATATCCACTTGGATCATTAAGGCCCCAAAACGGCTCCAAGAGTTTAGGACCCGAAAACCTGTTAAAAATAGTAAGCTGATGGAAGGGAAAAACTGAAAGAATTGATGGTGCGGGTCCAAATGGAATACGTGGGTGGCCACCGATATCCACCTGGATCAGTTTGTAATATACGATATTTTGAGAATAAACACAGAGGGCAACATTAAATCCACTTTGGAAGCTGGGATCTAGCCCTGCCAGCTTCAGAGAGGGATCTCTTTATAGAATTTAACTTTGTTTTTTAATGGATATTAGGCCGGTTATGACTGTACTTGGTTGTTTGTTTGATTTTGATTGGTTTGGTTGATTAAATTTCTATATTCCCATTGGGAAATGGAGTTAAAAATATAAAACTGGACATTGCATCAATACTTGAAAGAGTTATCATAGGGCAAGCTAGGTTCTATCTACTGGATATTTTTAGATTTTGAGTGAATTATGAAAGTGAAAGAAGAATGGAATTCAGTAGAAATTGAAAAGAAATTAAGTATTATTCAATTTGACTTAAGTGGAAAACATATAAATTGCTAACAGCCAGAATAAGGTGTTCTAATTAACATATCCTATTCATCACAATTTCTATTATACAATTAAGAGTTTTATATTTACAAAGAAAGGAAAAACAATGAAATAAAACAGTTTACAAATGAAACACTTCACCAATGAATAAACCACATGAATCTTGTAATAAGTCCCTGTATTATTGATGCTCCCAAAAAAAGTGGAAAGTTACAATGCTCATTAGGAAAAATACATTCAATAACCAACCTCGAATACTTCGAACGGTGAAGTATTTATACTAAATATTACAAAATTGATTACATCAATGTTGTCTCAATAGACAATGTATTATTAGCAAAACATTGAATAATAAACTCTAAATGTGACAAAAAATAGGCTCGGTGGAGATGAAATGGAATGTTGGCACTATTTTAGAGGAAACAGTTGGTAAGCAGACCTATTTGTGGGATGTGATGGTTGTTGTGTTGTCTGAAGCTGACTATTCTCAATTACTTTTTACTCCTGTATTTCACACAGTTTATCCCATCGATCTTCATCTGGGATAGTTAACTTGATCACCTTTCGGTAAATCTCATCCACTTCAATATACCTGGAAAAAGTAGGCTTTACCACAAATATGTGGTTTACCTCATGTTGAATGAAAAGGTCATTGCTCATTGCTTCGAAGTACGCTCTGCCTGTCATGGTGCCTTTGATACTAGAGAATTTGGCGGTGTCCCTGGAAATTTATCTTAAATTCTTCACATAGTCTTCACGAGTTATCAGTTTATCATTAATATTAAACAAATAAGGCATAACCTTCTGTGTTAAAGGCTCTATCCTCTTGAAAAACCTATTCACTACTATCTCCAAGATGTGGCATTTCTCTTCTAGCTGAACAGCCAGCTTATTCTTGGTAAGAATCCTTTTGACTTCTAAAATGGCCTTTAGTCTATCATCTACTCCCAATTCATTTAACTCATATTTGTTCTTAGAGTTAAATAAATTAATAATATTATTTTCTGTAGTAGGCATATCCTGAAGCTCCTTTGTGATGTCTGTAATAGCCTTAGTGGCTTTTTTAATCAACTCGTTTTGTTAAAAAATGATTTGGATGCAGGGCCAAATGTCATTAATGGATTCAATGATATCTGCCAAGATGATTTCTTTGACTTGGCCTAATGTATCTCCAATGGATGATTCTCTCTCTGAGTTCTGAAACCAATCTATCAGTTTCTGGGCCCTTTGTGCTTCTGCTGAATGAGAAGTTTCACTCCTTGATCTCTGGTCTTGCAACAATTTGACTTGATCCCGCAACTTTTTGATTTCCTCTGTCTAGATAGACAGATTCTCCACTGCCTTTGTTAATTGTTCTGCACCATCTGCTATCTGTGTTGTAGAAGTTGTAGTTGTGGGGATGACTGTAAAATGTACAACCTCCAAAGGAACAATGGAAAGTTTTGCAGCCTGCTCCCTCTCTTTAATCATCTTTTCCATTTCTATCTCCATTTGTCTCAATTGTGCATTTTTCTCCATGATGAGCTTCATCATATCAATCTTTTGAGACTCTATTTCTTCAATGTATTTGGTGAGAGGGTCTTTTGTAGTTGACAACTTCAACTGTTTCCTCAATACTTCTACGTAAACATTATTCTTCTTTATTATCTCCTCTACAAATTTCATGTTGGAATGATTATATCCTATTCTGACCACTAAGTATTCCAAAGACTTAATTCTTGTATCCTTAGCCAGAGAAGATATATTCTCCATTTTTAGCTGTGACTAAATGTTGGCCAAGGAAACCCGCAACTTAGAAAGACTCATTGATGTGTTAGGCAAGGTAGAGGAGATCATTTCACATGTTTTCCTGTGCATCTCCATTTTGTCAATGGGTTGAATATTTTTGATGTAAAACTCGAAATAAGTCTTCTTGTAATCAACTATTGTCTTTGGCTGTGAAATATGTGCTTCAAGAAAGGCCATTTTCATTTTTCCTTTCTCAGAGTAAAATTATGACAACAATCTACTCTAAGAACTGGAAGGCTGCTTCAAGAATTGACTATATGTGCTATTCTTCAGGATTTCATTCTTCAATTTTATTTCCCTGAAAGTACCAAATACTGTATTCTCCTTCTCACCAGGGACAAAATTAGTTGTCTGAATAACCTGTTGCTGGTCCTGTGAAGCTGAAGAAGTAGTAGGAGAGAGGGTGAATTGGACACCAACTTGAGAAGATGTAGGTGTTTCCTTAGTGATTATAACACAATCTTGTTCTGAATCTTTGTCTGGTTTGGATTTAGGATTAAGTTTGGTTCTTTTCTTGTACATTATCTTGAACTCCTTGCTGGTAGTGTCAGTCACTGAAGGTGACTCCTCCTCTCTTAGCCCTTTTCCTGCTTTTCCCTGTGGAGCAGGAGTCTGTGATGTTGATGTCAAAGCTAGCTACTCCTCAGCTTCTTTCAAAGTGTTCTCAACCCATTCCAGCTGGTTCATGTACTTCTCTATTTATGGCCTATGGGTATGTATATAAGGATTAATCTTGTTTTCTACCCTTAGCTTTGAAATGGTTCCTAAAGGATCATAAGACCAGGTAAAGCTGAGGTTGAATTTAATTTCTTTCAATAAATTATCTTCTTCCTCACCTGTTGATATGATGTTGCAAATGAATGGCCCAATCTGTGTTTTAATCCTAAACTGTGATTTCTTATTTACTAATACAAAGTGGATTTCATTAGAATTCAACATCTTCCTAATGTACTCTAAGGAAAAAATCCACATTCGGAGGAATTTTTGAAGGTTGGAAGGAGCAAGCTCACAACCATAAACTCTCAACTCTGTGTAGTTTTGGTACAAATAATAGTCCCCTATCTTTGTTTGATTTGATAAATGGAGAATCCTTTTGATGTCTTCACTAATTCTTGGCTTAGCCGTACTGCTCAAAAGGCTCATTTCTGGATGTACAAACAGTTCAATGAACTGTTTGTATGAATACTCTTTCTTCTCTTTCATCACCAATGTGGTCCAGAAGATGACTGACTATTGATTTCCGTCTTCATCCAATTTATGCATAGAAAATTTAAACCTGTCTGCCTGGAAATATAGAAACATATAAAATAAAATAGAGGAATATTTAAACACCTCCTCTATTTGAAATTTGAGAAATTGGTCATTAATACTGTCTTCTAGAAATTAGCTAAAATTGAAAATGATTGATGGTTTAGAATCCGTGGAAAAAATGTAGAGGAAAATTATGATTGGATCATCTATCCACTAGTTAGAATATTAGCCAAGGAGGTATGAAATGATTGTGATGATTTTCTTGACTCTGTCAGGGAATATGGAGGAAGTGTATAGAGGGTTATTTTTAGGAAACTACGTATCTTCTGCTAGAAAAATTTCAAAGGTTTTAGCACTTTTGGAAAAATCTAGTTTCTTATACAATTCATTAGGAGCTTCTAGGGAGAAAGGGGTGCCATTTTCCACAGAGGGGGCCTGCATCATTTGATTAATGGAGTGTGCTAATATGGTGAAAATGATTTTACCTATGGGGGAAATTATGGTTCTTTGACTGGGTATATGGAAAGCTTGACATCGCCGGATGAATTCAGGGGCACTGTGAGTATGGGGGGAAATATAGTGTGGAAATTTTGACTCCCACAGTCCAATGTCATTTGACTTATCTATGTATTTGTCCTCTAAGGAGTAATACATCTCTAATATTTCAAATTCATAGAGATTTTCACAGATTTTATAGTCTCCGTCAGCTAGAGGGACATGGTCTAAATCAACAAGAGGATGGATCAGAGGGTTAAATGGCTCCTCCTGGATTTTCTTCTTAGGAGGAATTATGAATTAGTTTAAGAGGAATTCAAAGGAATTTAACAGGAAAAGGTTTACCAGTATTGTGTAAAGCTCTGGATTGGTTGAAAGAGGTGCAGTGAACGCAATGATAGGGTCAACGATGAACTGATGAATGGAACAGGAGCACTGTAAAACATGTCAAAATAATGGAAATGGAAAAAAAATAAGTAGAGTAAAGGTTAAACTGGTTTATAGTGCCTGGTTTTATACACAGTTGGATTTTTCTTTTGATTATGGTGCTGATACATTATATTAACGGTAATTTGTTTAATTAAATGCATTAATGTTTTGATTTTTGCAGGAAGGGAAGTAATTGGAAACGGGTATGTATGAGATGGCGTGATGGGACTGGTGGGTGCAACAGATAGGTGAGTGGTTTAGGAATGGTGGAGAAAGTAGTTTTTTTTTTTTTGGGGGGGGGGGTATGAAGTGGTAAGCAGTATGAGCGGAGGGGGGTGTGAAACACAGATAAGCTTCCACGTCGTCGTGAGCCCAAAAGCTAAAACAATTTTTTTGGACCCCCCCCGGAGGTAAAGCTCAGATGGAGAGGGGGTGATGAAAGTGGACGTGGACTGTAGATCTGTAGTCGGAGGAAGTTGATGGGTAGATAGGTGCGGGGAATTTAAAGTGGAGTGATTTGACGGGTTGTCAGGTAGCAGCAGGTTTAATCAGAGTGAAAACTTTGGATAAATGGTAAATGTCCAAATATTACAATTATGCGCCCAAATGTTTTGAAAGTTAGGATAAAGTGTTTTTATCACTTTTCCTCTTATATGCATAAATACATTTGAAAACCAAACTTAGGATAACCATTTTAATCCTTTCCAATGCTTCAAAAACACTTCTACCTACCCATTACATTTTATCTCTTTTGCTAGATTAACATTTTTTCTTCTTTTTTTCTAGGGGTGCATTTAGGCTAGTAGACCCACATATCTTTTTTTATTAAAAATCTAACCTACTCTATCACTTATTTCTCCTATTGATTCAGATTAAGTAGTTGAATCAATTTCATTTTCTACCTAAATACTGAATTACCAAGATTAAATGGTTTGGAAAATCTTTATTTTCTAACCTAATTGACAAAAAATCACAATTGTTCAATCATGATTAAGATGTATGATTTAAAGAAAAATCTAGTCATTGTGGCATTTTAAGGCAAACTGCACACAACCTTAATGGATTTTGACATAAATAAAACTAATCTATGAGGAGTGGAATTTGAATTTGCAACATTTTCAGTATTATTTTTATATTTTTCCTTTTGTGGGGTTCTTATTTCATTTTTTTTATTATTATTTTCAACTTTTCTTTCTTTTTTGATATACCCTCTTTTCACTTTTATTTTATGTATTTTTTTGGAAATCATTTTCATATTAAAAATTATTTACAATGTAAAATCACAAATACAAAATACTCAATCACCTTGAGATCCTATAAATTATAGGACCCTAACAGTGGCTTTATCTAGGGATGACACTTCTCCATATGAAGTCTCAAGAACATATGATCAGTAGCCTTAAGTATCCCATGTCTGTAATGTCTACATCTGATTTATTTGTTGTTAAAATACTTATGGTAGCTTATCAATCAAGGCTTAGGGCCTTCTCTACTGGCTTCAACTTCAGTCAATAAGTTACCCAATCAAAACAATAAAGACAATAATATTTACAATGATTTGATGTAAGAAAATATTTATGCTAAGAAAATTAATGCTTAAGCGTTCTTCCATTCACAGGACCACCAGGTATCTCTGCTCTATCCAGGAATACATTGTGTCCTCTAAAATCATAAATGATGTAAGGCCCTTTCCAAAGGTTACCAAATTTCCCATGTTTACCTTTTTCCTCTCTTCTGGAATCCCATGTCAGAAATTTGTCCCCAATATTGAAGTAATCAACTTTAGTCATTCTGTCAAAAATGTTTTTGACATTTTCTTGAATAACTTGGGTTTTGTTGTAGACTTCTTCCCTGGATTGCTGTAACTGAATAATATGATTAATCCTCCTCTGTGTATCACTAGGCTCAACCTATAATTCTTGAATTATCTTCATGAATGGAACTCCTAAAGAGGATGGAAAAAAAACATCCATTCCATAGACCAATTAGTATGGTGACATGCTACTTGAATTCTTTGTAGTAAGTCTGTTAGCCCAAATGTGCATTAACTAACTTGTTGTCCTCTAATATTTTTTTAATGATATTGACCAAAACCTTATTTGAGGATTCAACCAACCCATTACCCTGAGGGTAATAAGAAATTGAATGCCCCAAAGTAATATGGTATTTGCTGCAGAATTCTATCATTTTCTTGGATTTAAATGATGCAACATTATCAGTAATAAGCTTACTAGGACAACCAAATCTAGAGAGGATGTTGGTTTCCAGAAATTTAATTATGACAACATCAATGCCCAATATGGAAGGTGTGGCTTCAACCCATTTGGTAAAATGTTCAGTGGCTTTGAGAATCCACTTATGTTGGGTAGAGGAAGGAGGATGAATTTCACCAAAGAAATCCAATCCCCATTGCTGGAATGGACTTTCAACACATATAGGCTTTAAGGGTAGAGGAAAAAGTTTTATTTTTCCTTCAAATATTTGACATATGTCACATGAGGTTACTTGTTTGTGAACATCAGGGAAGAGAGTAGGGCAGTAAAAACTAGCTCTAGGTATTTTATTGGAAATTGTTTTCCAGTATAGATGTCCACCACAATCTCCTTCATGGAATTCATGCATGGTATTTTATACATCATCCTTTAATAACACTTTAGTAAAATACCACCGACACCTTTCCAATATAAAACATTTTCTATGATGCAAAACTTGACTACTTTTAATTTAAAAAATGTAGCTTTTGTTTTTGTGTAACCAAGAGGAGCATTTAAATTAAATAAAACATAAATGAGGTCTGCAAAACAGGGCGAGTTCAAAAAAGCCTCATCAATCTATGGAGTTGCATGTTCCTCTTGATCATCTAAAATAGCAACAAAGTTAATGTAATGCATGAAAATTTGACTCAGCCATCAATTTGGTTATTCCTTGACCTTTGATAAGCTTGGTGGGTTTTATTTATACGTCATATTCAAGAATGATAACAATCCATTTACCCTTTTTACCAACAGGTCCATTATGGGTTAAAATGTCCTTGACAACTGAATTTGGTACATAAGAAATTATATGGGAATGAAAAATGTATACTCTGAAATCCTTAATTGATTTGATCAAGGCAAATGCCTATTTTTCCACTATATTGTATTTCAAAGATGCATCTCTTAAAGATTTACTGAAAAATGCAATGGGATGTTCAAATCATTCATCATTTTTCTGTAACAAAACAACTGCAACAATATGTTCAGATGCAAAATAAAATATTATGAAATCTTTAGTGAAATATGGACTAATTAATACTGGTGCTTTTGTTAATGCTTGTTTAACTAGATGAAAGTATTTTCTAGCCTCTATGCTCCATCTAATCTTTGAATTTTTTTCAGCATATTTATGATATTTTAGAGAAGTTATGCAAGGTTAGGAATGAATCTTCTTAGAAAATTAATCTTTCCAATAAATAAACGAAGCTCTTTAATGCTTCTGGGATGGCTGATTTTTAATATAGCTTCAATCCTATTGGGATCAATTCTAATGCCATATTTAGAAATGATATGACCCAGAAGCTTTCCTTATTCAAGGCCAAAAAGAGTTTTCTTGGGATTTAATGATATTCAAAACCTTTTACATTTTTCAAACACTCTTCTCAGATGTAGTAAATGTTCCTCATCTATTTTTGAATAGATAGTAATATCATCTAGATAAATCACAATAAATCTGCCAATTTAATTAGCAAAGGAAATATCCATTGCTCTTTAAAATGTGGCCCCAACATTCATTAACCTAAAGGGCCCCTTAACATACATGAAGGTACCCCATGGAGTAGTGAAAGATGTTTTATCCTGATCATAAGGATGTACTAAGACTTGATTATAGCCTGAGAAACCATCTAATAAGGAAATCCTACTAGACCCAACTACTTTATGTAATATATGATCCATTTTTGGTAAGGGGTAGTTGTCCTTTAAGGAAACCTTATTAAGATTTCTAAAGTCTATGCATGGCCCGATTTCTCTCGTTTTCTTCCTAGTTGGCACTATGTTAGATACCCATTTTGAGTACCGAAGAGGAACTATGATTTTAGCATCATACATCTTTTTAATTTCCTTCTCAATCAGAGGCATTAAGACTGCATTTATTCTTCTAAGCTTTTGTTTGAATGGCTTCTGATCCTCCTTAATTAGGATTTTATGTTGTATAATGCTGGTATCATATGATTTGAGATCTTCATAACTCCATGCAAAGACATTAATGAATTTTTTGAATAAATATATGTATTTATGATTTTTAGCAGCAAGCAGTGACTTTGACAGCTTTATCATTTTAGGATCCTTTTCACTGTCTATATCACATTCTTCTACATCTACTCCTATGGGCTCTATTTTTGGATTTTTTCCTACATCATTAAAATCAAAAAGTTCTTCTAATGGAACTAGACCTCTAGGTAAAATATTTTCTTTAAGCTGAAGTATCTCAAAATATTCTTTTTCTGGATCTATCTCATGCAATTCTAATTTATTTACAACTGTGTCTATATGAGTATTTACATCATAATCATCTAATTGTTCTTCTACATTAGAATGTACAACTATTTTATTTTCTACTTCACACTCTAAATCTATGTTACTTTCCTCAGATTCATCCTTAGACTACAGAAATTTTTCAATTTGTTTTTCATTTCCAAAACTTTCCAACACCTCATATTATCTTGTACAGCTGGATGATGTTTTACTTCCACTGTGTATTGTCTGTTGGGATGAGGCATTTTGCATGTGCTGGCTGAAAAAGCCAGACCATTAGCAAGGATATTTTGATTTCTAGGAATACCAACAAGATCATCTTCTACAAAAGTTTCTAGAAAATCAAGCACAACATTTATATATTCTCTCAGTCTAGGATGATTTGCAGAATATTCTGCTTTAATATGATTTATAATCAATTCAGAGTCTCCATGAACAAAAATAATTTTAGCACCTAATTTTTTTAATAATTTCAATCCTAAAAGAAGTGCTTCATATTCTGCTATGTTGCTGGTACATTGAAAATTTAGTTTATATGAATTACCTTCTTCATGGTTGTTTCCTGTATTAGAGACCCACACTCCTGCTCCTAAACCTGCTCTGCTACAAGAACTATCAAAACTCATGTTCCAAAAAGGTTCAGTTAAAGTGTTTTGTTGCACAATTTGTGTTTGATTTTCATGTGTTTCACAAATGTCATTTTCACCATTAGTGACTTGAGCATCAATATCTCCATCATTGTAAAGAATTAAGGAGTCTAAATTGGAGTGAATAGACTAAAGGGGATAGTTATGTGGTTTCTCCTGACTACACACCATGTATTTCATTAAGGTTTCCCTATATGGTCTTCTCTGCTGACCAAACACTGGTATGGTAGCATAAGTCATGTCCATTTGTAGGGTCCCTTGTAATTTTTCTCTCCATGAGTGTGACAAAGACATTCCATACTTGGGGGGTATATTTGCAACCACTATGTCCATTACTAGAATCTTAGCTGGGATTTGAGCTAATATGACACATAGATCCTTGATGAGACCTAGACATCTTACTTTGCTGGAATAAAATGAGTATAAGTCTTTATAAGGCCTTGTAATGTCAAGACCAAGTTTTTCCATAACATTTTTGGCCGAAGCACCAAAATCTAACATAGCATTATGGAGGATCTTATCATGAACGTTTAAGCTAACATAGAAAGGAGGAACTCCTCCTTCCTGTGGTTTTTCATAAACTTTTGGCCCAAATAAGAGTTTAGGCTGATCAATATTTAAATTTACAGTATCTTTGTTTTCTCCTATGTTTAAAGCTTTCATAACCTTAGACCTATATAAGTTTTTATTAATTAATTCTGTTAAGGGGATAGGAATTTTCAGTTTTTCTAATTCATTCTCAATATTAAATTATGTTTGAAACTTATTTAATTTCAGCAAATCAGACTTATCAGCAATTTATTTTGATGCATGTTCCTTTTGCTAACTAATGGTTGGGATATCATTTTGAGTAGTTTTGGAGGTGTTTTACACTATATTTTTGGTAGGAATTTCGACTATCATTTTGCCAGAACTATCAACAATTTTCTTGGCAGAATTATCTGGGATTTTCTTTCTAACAATATCAGAAGTTTTCTTACTAGAATTTTTAGAATTCTTTTTTTTGGGGTATCTGAAGTCTTCTTACTTCTGAGGTTATATTGATTATGGACTTCCATAATGGAATTTTAAAATCCCTATTTAAATTCATCTGATTCTTCTGAATCAAGTTTAGTTTGGGAGAGTTGAAAAATCTCTTGTTCTTCTTGGTTGAGTTTTTTTTTTTATCATCATTAATACCCATCAAATTAATTTGGTTATCATCTAATTCCTCTACTATTTCCCCATCATCATCAACATAGTTCTCCTGAAATGGAGTTCTAATTTGTTGATCTAGGCCCCTTTGTTCTCTCTGTTTGAGTTGGGGAGGATTTCTTCTAGGATTTTGGTTACGATTTTGAGGTGCAGGATGATTGTCTCTAGGAGAAACCCTTTCATTTAGAGTAATCCTTTCCATCATCCTCTCCATTTTTCTAACTAATGAATCAATTTTTGCATCAACAAAAGGAGTTGAAGGTTCTTCTTTCACAACCACTCTTCTTTCAGTTATCATCCTAGCCCTCTTTGCTAACAAATTGGCTTATACACTTACAACATTTCTTTGCATTTCCTCTAATGTCGAGGAATTTCTTTCTCTAAGCTGGTAAGACATGTATGCCTCAAAGCCATCTGGAAATTTTAATAAGGCTAAGCCTTCTGGTGGTTTTATGTTGGTAGGAATTGCATTGTATATAGTCTTAAATCTAGCGCAATAATCCTGGACACTTTCCCCTGGTGCCCTCCTAATGCTTTCATACTCAGATAAAATTTGAAGAGGGTTCTTTTTGACTTCCCATCTATTAAGGAATGCCTGATGGAATGCAGGAAGATCATTTATGGTAGGAGGAGGTAGCGATTTAAACCATTTTCAGACTTCTCCAGTGAGACTTTATGCAAACAACCTCAATTTGAAATTTTCCTCATCTACTTCCTGGAGGTCAAAGCTATCGTTCATCCTATTTATTATTTTTTGGGCAGTGATAGGTCCAGTTCCATCAAATTGTGGAATCTTAGTCTGGTAGTCCTGTGGCATGTTTTCCAAAGGAGCTTGAAGAGCAAGGGGAGCATATCTGGCTGCCATTATAGGGATATAAGGATGAATAATAAGTGGGTTGATCACAGGGGTTTATTGGATGAAAGGTGGAGGTTGAATCAGAGGTGGAGGTTGAATTGAAACTTGAGGTTCTGGTGAAGATGAGGGTTGTATTTTGGTTGAGGATTGGGGAGAAGATGGAGTTTGAGTGGCTTGATGAGAAAATACATGGGTGGTAGTGGAAACTATAGATGGATTAGGGCTAGATGATCTAGGATGCATAGATTGTGATGATGTGGTTGAAACTGCAAATGAAGTCAGGGCGGAGAGGTCAACAGACTATTGGACATAAGCCTCATGAACATAAAGGTCAAGACCTAATATTAGACTTTGTAATTTATCAAAATATTGAATAACTTGAAGGTTAATACCATGTTTGGTAGACTGTACTTCAACAGAATGACGCCTTGAGGTAGATTTATCTACCACTGTTTGATATACCCAGTTGACTGAATTAGTTCTAAAAAAACTGTGTTCAAAAGGTAAGTCATACTCAATGACTTGTAATGTAACAAAGTATTTTTGGAGTGAATATTCTCTTCTCCTTCCTTGGCTCTCTGCTATGCTTTTTCTCCTTAGCAGTTTTTCAAGGTCATCAATAATAATTGCAAGCTTTGGATCTGGATAAGATCTAGTGTAATTTATTTTAGGAGATAGAGTTATGATCTAAGGCATACACACACTTGTTATTTACAAAATGAAAAGGAAACAATCTCCCGAAATATTCCTATCATACACTGGTTTAAACCAGGGTAATGAATTCGAATGAAATTATAATATTTTTTCAATTTGTCTCTAGTACGGTCTTCACTATGTTATCATTCTGTAATTTACGAGATTTTGAGAATAAACACAAAAGAAAACATCAAAACCACTTTAAAATTTGGGATATAGCCCTGCCATCTTCAGAGAGGGATATCTCTGTAGAATTTAACTTTGTTTTTTAATGGATATTAGGCTAGTTATGACTGTACTTGGTTGTTTGCTTGATTTTGATTGGCTTGGTTAATTAAATTTCTATATTCCCATTGGGAAATGGAGTTAAAACATAAAACTGGATACTGCATCAATACTTGAAAGAGTTATCACAGGGAAATCTAGGCTATATCTACTGGATATTTTTAGATTTTGAGTGAATTATGAAAGTGAAAGAAATCTGTAATTCAGTAGAGATTGAAAAAAAACCAAATATTATTCAATCTGACTTCAGTGGAAAACATATAAATTGCTAACAGCCAGAATAAGGTGTTCTAATTAACATATCCTATTCATCACAGTTTCTGTTATACAATTAAGAGTTTCAGATTTACAAATAAAGGAAATATAGTGAAATAAAACAATTTATAGAAGAAACACTTCACTAGTGAATACACCATATGAATCCTGTAATAAGTCCCTGTATTGTTGATGCTCCAACAAAATGTGGGAAGTTACAATGTTCAGTAGGAAAAATATATTCAATAACCAACCTCGAATACTTTGAAAAATGAAGTATTTATACTAAATATTACAAAATTAATTACATCAACATTGTCTTGAAAAACAATGTTTTATTATCAAAAAAGTAAATAATAAACTCTAACTGTGACAAAAAATAGGCACGGTGGAGATGAACTGTAATGGTGGCACTGTTTTAGAGGAAATAGTTTCTGAGTAGACCTATTTGTGGGCTGCGCTGGCTGTTGTGCTGTCTGAAGCTGGCTATTCTCAATTACTTTTTACTCATGTAGTTCACACAGTTTATCCCATCAATCTTCATCTAGGATAGTTAACTTGATCACCTTTTGGTAAATCTCATCCACTTCAGTATACCAGGAAAAAGTAGGTTTTACCACGAAGATGTGGTTTACCTCATGTTGAATGAAAATTTCATTTCTCATTGCTTCCAAGAACACTCTGCCTATCATGGTGCCTTTGATATTGGAGAATTTGGTGGTGTCCTTGGAAATTTCACTTAACTTCTTCACAGTCTTCACGCGTTATCAGTTTATCATTAATCACAAACAAATAAGGCATACCCTTCTGTTTTAAAGGCTCTATCCTGTTGAAAAACTTGTTCACTATTATCTCCAAGATGTGGCATTTCTCTTCCAGATGAACAAACAGATTCTTCTTGGTAAGAATCCTTTTGACTTGTAAAATTGTCTCTATTCTATCATCTACTCCCAAGTCATCTAACTCATATCTATTCTTGGAGTTCAGGAACTTAATAATGATATTTTGTATAGTAGGCATATCCCCAAGCTCCTTTGTGATGTCTATAATAGCCTTAGTGGCTTTTTTAATCAACTCCTTTTCTTCAAAAATGATTTGGATGCAGGGCCAGATGTCATTAATGGATTTGATGATATCTGCCCAGATGATTTCTTTGAATTGGACCAATGTCTGTCCAAAGGATGATTCTCTCTCTAACTTCTGCAACCTCTCTATAAGTTTCTGGGCCCTTTGTGTTTCTACTGAATGAGAAGCTTCACTCCTTGATCTTTGGTCTTGCAAAAATTTGACTTGATCCCACAACTTCTTGATTTCCTCTGTCTGGATAGACAGATTCTCCACTACCTTTGTCAACTGTTCTACACCATCTGTTGTTTGTGTTGTAGAAGTTGTAGTTGTGGGGATGGTTGTAAGAGGTACAACCTCTAAAGGAACCATGGAAAGTTTTGCAGCCTGCTCCCTCTCTTTAATCATCTTTTCCATTTCTGTCTCCATTTGTCTCAATTGTTAATTTTTCTCCATGACGAGCTTCATCATATTAGTATTTTTAGAATGTTATGAAACCTACTCCAAAAATAGAAGAAAATAGAGATCAACACCTTAGAAATAAGCCACTTTGAGGGGGAAACATCCTTTGCATTAAATAAATGAAAAATTCTTCGATTATACAAATGAAAAAACCTCCTTCTATATATAGGAGTCCATGGGGTCACAATATAATCCTAGATGAACTAACAAAAAAAATGTAAGGGCACAATAATAACAATATTGGGGTTACACGGGTACAACAATAACAATAAGGGGGCTACACTAACAATAATAAGGGACTATACTAGTAATATAGGGACCTAACATGCCCCTGTCCTTCAAAAAAAGTGTTTTCCTCAATGCCTGAGTAGCTCTGGATGCTTCTGTATAAAATTCCACCTCCCATGTAGAATCTTTAGTGGGTAAGTCTTCCACTTGATGAGATACTCTAAAATTGATCGATTTCGTAGCTGATGAGTTGTTGTTTTTGTGACTGCTTCAAGTTCCAATATGATTTTTCATTCCTCATCAATTTTTGGCAATATTTTATGTACTGGAAGTTTATCACCTATAACCTTCTTTTAGCATGAAACATGGAAAACTGGATGCATTCGCGAAGAAGCAGGAAGCTCCAATTTGTATGCCATAGTACAAATATTTTGCAACACATTGTAAGGGCCATAGTACTTTGGCGATAATTTATTATCCTTCTTAGCTTTCTTGAGGGACATTTGTTTGTATGGTTGTAGCTATAAAAATACCAGTATTCTACATCAAAAATTCTCTCGCTGCAATGTTGATTTTCCTGTTGTTTCATTCGATTTTGTGCTCAACTTAGGTTATCCTTTAAGAGTTGGAGAACTTGTTTTTGATGCTCAACGTGATATTTCAGTGCTTGAACCTTAGAATTTTCTCTTAAAGATGATGTGATGTACAGTGGATGATATCCATAAAGTGCCATAATGGGGTCATTTTTGCTGCAGTATGGAAGGAAGTGTTATACCACCATTCAGCCAGAGGTAACCACTTGAACAATTGTGTTTTTTTATCAGATACAAAACAACGAAGATATCCTTCCAAACATTTTTTCACTATCTCAGTTTCACCATTAGATTGAGGATGATGAAATGAGCTATGAGCTAGTTGAGTACCCAAACAAGAAAATAATTTCGTCCAAAAATTTCTAGTAAAAATTGGATCTTCGTCGCTTACAATAATCTTTGGGTTTCCGTGTAGCTTTTGAATTGTTTCCATAAATGCAGTAACAACTGTACTTTCTTTAAATGGATGAGATAATGCACAAAAGTGTGCATACTTGGTAAGTATATCAACTACCACCATGATGACACTATTTCCTTCGGACTTAGGTAAACCTGTGATAAAATCCATTAAAATATCCTCCCAACGTTGACTTGGAATGGATAAAGGTTGTAGAAGACCTGGGGTAGGCTTAATTGTCTCAACATTATTTTGCTGGAAAACCAAACATTGTGCCACAAAATTTGGTTATCATATTTAAGGCCATCCCAAAAAAATTATTTCTTCACGTTGTGGTAAGTTTTTAAAAATCCCGAGTGTCCTCGTAAAGGAGAAATAGTGTGCAATTCCAAAAGAATCTTTTGTTTTAGTTGGGAATTATTACAAATATATAAGCGATATTGTATCATAAGGAATCATTTTTCCAACTAAATGTATCATATGTACTAGGATCTTGCTGCAAATTTTGAATGAGTGTCCACACTTCTTCGTCCTTCTTCCATTAATCTGTTGCTTTGGTTATCCAATCTGTTTGGATAATAGAAATGGCACAAATCAATGCTTCCACCTCTTCATCCTTTCTTGAGAGTGCATCTGCAACAAAATTTAGCTTCCCTTTTTTTGTAGATGATTTCAAAGTCATAACCCAACATCTTTGTGACCCATTTTCGCTGCTCTTTTGAAGATAGTATTTGTTCCAAAAAGTGTTTAAGATTATCATGATCAATTTTTACCTTGAAGTGTCTTCCCATTAGGTAAGGTCACCATTTCTTTAGTGAATGTAGTATTTCCAACATTTACTTCTCATAAATAACTTTCTGTAAATACTTTCCTTTTATTGGATGAATTTCAAAAGAAATGGGTCTTCCTTCTTGCATTAAAACAACACCAATTCCATTTCCTGAGGCATCACATTCCACAATAAAGGTTTTAGTGAAGTCTCACGTAGCTAAGACCGGTGCTAGGCACATTGCCTCTTGAAGATGTTAAAATGCCTTAGTTGCTTCAGGAGTCCATGGAAATGCATCTTTCTTCAATAATGTTGTTATAGGTGCTTCTATTCTCCCATAATCATTAACAAACTTGCGATAATACCCTGTTAACCTGAGAATCCTCGCAACTTCTTTATGGTTGTGGGGAATTTCCATTCCTTAATGGATTTAATTTTGTTAGGGTCTACCTTAACACCCTCGTGAGATACAATATGACCCAGATATTCCACCTCTTGTACTCCAAAGAAACATTTGGAGGTTTTTTCATATAATTGTTTCTCCTCCAATAGTTTGAGTACCCTGTCAACATGTTGAACATGATCCTTCCAAGACCTGCTGTAGATTAGTATATCATCAAAAAATACTAACAAAAATTTTCTACGAAAGGGTTTGAAAATGGAATTCATCAACCCTTGAAATGTAGAAGTTGCATTGGTAAGGCCAAAAGGCAAGACCAAAAATTCATAATGACCCTCATGAGTTCGAAATGTTGCTTTCGAAATATCTTCAGCCTTCATTCTAATTTGATGATATCCTGAATGAATATTGAACTTGGTGAAATAAATTGCTCCATGTAATTCATCTAGTAATTGATCAATCACAAGAATGGGAAATTTATCTTTAATAGTGAGCTTATTGAGCTCCCTATAATCCAGACACATGTGCCATGATCCATCCTTTTTGTGCACCAATACTACTGGAGCAGAGAAATAACTTTTACTAGGTTGAATTATACTAGTCTCTAACATTTATGAAATCATACGTTCAATTTCACTCTTTTTGGCATAAGGATATCTATAAGGCCTAATATTTGGAGGAACACTCTCTGGAATCAAATGAATAGCACGATCATGATCATGAATAGGTGGGAGTCCTTTGGGAGTTTCAAACACCTTGGAATGATTCTCCAAGAATTTTTGGAGATCTGGAGAAATAGATGATTTTGATGTTGAAACTTCTAGTGAGCATAATTGTGAAATTATGCCTCGTTTTTATTTCTTCAGAAGCTTTGTCATGAAATTAGAGCTTATTATCTTTCTCGGCTTCCCTGTGATACCCCATAATTCGACATCCTTTCCTTCCAAAAAATGTTTCAAGAAAAGTTCTTGAAAATTAAAAGCTAACATCCCCAAAGATTGTAACCATTATACTCCTAGAACAACATCAACACCTCCCATTGGAATGGAAAGAATTGGACTATTCAATACATATTCCCCCATGGCTAGCTTGATATTATGGAATTTTCTAGAGCAATTTACAGTTCCTCCATTTGAAACCATCACTTGACATTATGGTGTTGGGTATAGGAAGCAATTCAATTCCTTGGCTACCTTACAATGAATAAAATTATGGGTACTACCCGAATCAATCAACAATATTACCTTTTTCTTCTTGATATGTCCTTCTATCTTGAGAGTATGAGGAGTGGTAATTACTACGAATGCATTACACGATATGGTCAGACTCATTTGTTCTTTCTCTAGGGTTGGTTCCTGGTGTATATCATATTCTTTTTAAGTTTCTTGTTCATTTTATTCCTCCTCTTCACAATCTATGTAAAATAATTTCTTCTAAGCACACTTATGACCTTTACTGTATTTTCTATCACAACTGTAGCAAAGCGCTTTTGCTCTTTTTTCTTCCAATTGTTGTGGTGTCAACCTTGTAGGTTGTGGAAGTTTAGGAGTAGCAACACTTCCATATTTATATATGTGAGTGGTAGGCTTCCTTGTCGCCATAGTTTTACATTCAATTTTTCTTGCCAACCTGAATGCCTTATAAAATGAATCAAGTTCCCAAACTTGAACCTCATGTTGGATGTTATCCTTTAAAGTCCCTATGAAGACATTAATTCTCTGTTCCTCTGGAATATCAACTATTCTTATATTCAATTTTTGGAAGTCCTCAATGTGCTCCACCACTGAACCCTTTTGTTTAAGATTTATCAATTGGCTAAAGAAGGTATTGAACTTTGTATACTCATAATGTGCTATCATTTCCTTCGTAAAAATTGACCAAGTGGCAATTTTTTTACGGGGGCAAGGCCATCGATACCATACAAATGTATTTTGTTCTAAAATAAAGTTGCAATGCGTACCTTTTGTGTGTTTTGCACATTATTGAGATAAAAATATTGCTCCATATGTAGCATCCATGTTACGATATCCTTGCCATCAAAAATCCTCATATCGATCTTTGGAATATGGCAAGTATTCAATCCAACATTAGATTTTATGAAATCACGATTAACATTTATTTTGTTCTCATCATGAGTTTCCTCTAATATATTTCCGCCATTAAGAATAATTTCTTGTATCAACCTTGTCATCAAACCTTACATGTCTTATTTTAGATCATTATTCATGTCTTCCATGTTGTCTTTCATTTTTTCATCGATCTTAGATTCCATGTCATCCATCTTAGCTTCCATGCCAACTTCCATGCCATCCATCTTAGATTCCATGACATTCATTAAACCATCCATCTTAGCATCCACACCTTTCTTTAAATCATCCATATTAGCTTCCATGCCTTTCTTCAAAAATTCCATTTCATTTTTTTGTTTCTCTTTGCGAGAGTGAAATTTGGTGCACTTGCTCTTGTAATTTTGATATGCCATGTTGTGCTTATTCCTCTTCATGAGTCATAGTAGAGCCTTTTAAAGGCTTAATGGGTGTTGAATTATTTTTAGGTGGCATTTTAGAACCCAATACTGATATCTATGCTTCAATATGCCCTTGGAATCACTTCAAACTGATTTTTCAAACAAGACTTATGCAATTTGAAAAAAAAAATACACACCTTTTTCTTGCTTTTTAGGAGCCCGATATTGAAATTGAATTATCTATGTGATTTCGGATCTTCAATATCTTAAATTTGGTCTTGTAGTAGCCCTCTGAATTGTCTTTCCAATGCCACAGGTCTGACCTGATTTGGTGATCAGATTTGGATCAAGGACCTAAGTGATAGCTCAAATTTCAAATTGTTCAGAAGTGTGCCGAACGTGAGTAGACAGATAGACCTTGTCTTCTTGATTCTGGCACCATGAACGGTTCAAAAAACCGACACTGTATGAAGAAGTTATCACGATTTGAAAAGTCCAGTAAACTGCAATTTTTTGGCTTTTGACCAGGTTTGACTGGGTTTTGGAAAATTTAAAAAAAAATTATTCCAAGGAATATTCCTAGAATATTCCTTTTGGGCTAGTTAGATTTTTACAAGTGGCAGGGTATTATGCGTTGTTATATTGTATGTTTGATTTTCATCCAATAAATGGGTGACACGTGGACAACCCAGAGGCTGCCACGTGTCCCCTGTACAGTGTAATAAAATTATATGAGTTCCAGGGGGGTCAACCCCGTGACCTCTGAAAATCTCGCAAAGCTTTCCACCAACTAAGTTGTGTGTTATTTCTTAGCAACTAAGGATCATAAGTTCTATTTATGTTTTCAAAGGTTAACATTTTGCCGGGGGGGGAGGGTGGGGGCGGCGGTCCCAACCCGTCGACAGCCCCAACGTTGTTGGTCACATAGAAAAACACAAACCCTGACATCATATGTTAACACCAGTAGCAAACATTAACCGTGACCACATACCTTATCACATGTAACAATAACCTGAATCTCCGCGCGTTTAGGGGAAAAATCTGGTGGTAACTCAAACTACAACCATAGTTTTCGGTGGTAGTTTTGCTCGGTAGTTAGAATAATCACGAAGGTTTCAAGGGTTGGCATGTGGCCACCCCCTCCCCTTAACATGATGTGGTTGGGAAATGGTAGAGAATAAGCGCTCCACCATTTTTTAGAAAAATTGCTATTTTAACTGCAGATAAGTGCAATTCTCCACATTTAGTGGAGGATTTTTAGGCGTCACTGGACAAATCTTGTTTAAGCTCTATCTTGAGAGTGTGAATAGTTAGTTTAAACTACATCAGACATTCTAGACTCACTGGTGAGGGTTGCAGAGCCATCAGAGGACTTCTGAGCAAGATTTTTCTTTAGAGAAGTTCTAGGGGCCACTAGGGCCGCCATGGGCTATCAACACTTAGCCAATGCAGCTAGAGGCCTTTCTCAGTAATATAATAGTAAATTTTCGATGTTTCAAACATTATAGAACTAATGGTGTCATTATCAGAGCATTTAGAGGAATTATGAAGGCCAAGATACTTCAGAGAAGTTCTAGGGGCCACCAAGGCCATCCAGTGCTAGCGGGAGAATGATGCCTATCTAGAGTAGCCAATATCCATTCTTAGCAAAAAAATAGTCATTTATAACTATTTTGATACTTATGAATCCATTGATGGAGTTTATGGAATATTTTTAGGACTTCTGAAAGTCGAGATGCTTCAGAGTTGTTTTCAGTGACCGTAGAGCTAGGGGTGCCACCAGGTGGCGGAGGCGAAACCGGAGTAGTCAAAGGAAAATTCCTGCAAGTGAATAGTATATTCTGACTATTTTGGAAATTTTGAATCCAATGAAAGGATTTTCAGAGCCATTTGAAGACTTCTGAAGGTCGAAGAGCCATAGGGAAGTTTTGGGTGGCTTAGGGCCATTAATGGATGGAGGCCTAGATTGGGGAGACATAGCTCATTTTGAGAAAATGATCAACCTATTTTGGGTGTCCGATATATGTTGGAGATAGTAGAAAAGGTTTTAGGGACATAAAAGGGATTTTGAGGGATTTAGTGCCAAAGAGAAGCTCAGGGAATCTTAAGGGCATCGACTCAAGGAGTCAAGTCTAAGGGAGCTGAGGTTCATCTTCAGAGAGATTTCAGCCATTACAGAGATATAATGGTATTATAAATCCATTGGTTCAGTTCAGATAACCATTGGAGTTGATTTTTTAACTGGCAAAATAAATTTTCCATACTAATCCCAAAGAGCCAAGTTAGTTGACAAGAGATTAAGGAGACGTATCCCACAATATTCGGGTGAACTCCTATAGTAAATTTGTTGTTATGTGTTGATGTTTATTTGTTTCATTATATGGTTGTTACACATGTTTAATATCAGAAAAAACAAATGGTCTTAAAGCACTTAAACAATTAAAAAACATACACCTGTTTTCAAGTATAAAATTCTACACAGTCATGTATAAGCACGATCATTTATTTGTTTAATTGAGTGGGAGGTGCTTGAACATAATCATTTCAAGTTATCCACCCATTTTCAGATCATTTGGACGCTTCAAGACAAAGTTATTCCCAATCTCCCAGAATTACCTAATTATGGACTAGTTCAGTAGAACGAACTTGTACAATGTGCCACGTGTCACTGTTTCCTCCTTTTGCTCTGAAATTGATACAAAGGAAACTAAAGTTTGTGTAATTTCAGCCACTTTTTACATAATCCCAATCTGATGCTCAGAGTGAGAGATATGACGATTTTCCCACGGTCACCTCTTTGAGATGAAATTTGGGAACCTGAAAAAACCCTAACTTCCACAAATCATATCTCCGTAAATGTTGCGACCCAAGATCTGGAATTTTTACAAGAAGTTCCTAAGGATTTCATCTTCACATAATAAAAATTTCATCTTCTGAACATTCGTAGAAAATTTTTTTATAGCGAAAATTCCACGATGACTTTTTTGGAGCAGCCAAACCCTAGAATCCAAAGCTCTGATACCAAATGTTATGAAACCAGCTCCAAAAATATAAGAAAAGAGAGATCAATGCATTAGAAATAAGCCACTTTGAGGGGGAAACCTCCTTTACATTACATAAATTAAAAATTATTCGATTATACAAATGAAAAAACCTCCTTCTATATATAGGATTAAGTGGGGTCACAATATAATTCTAGCCAATCTAACAACAATAATGTAAGGGCAAAATAATAACAATATTGGGTTACAGGGGTACAACAATAACAATAAGGGGGCTACACTAACAACAATAAGGGACTATACTAGTAATCTAGGGACCTAACAGAGACTCTGTTTCTTCAATGTCTTTGGTGAGAGGGTCTTCTATAGCTAACATCTTCAGCTGTTTCCTCAATGCTGCTATGTCAACATTCTTCTTCTTTATTATCTCCTCTGCAACTTTTATGTTGGAAGGATCATATCCTATTTTGACCACTAAGTCTTCTAAATATTTGATTCTTGTATCCTTAGCTAGAGATGAAATTTTCTCCATTTCTAGCTATGACTGAATGTTGGCCAAGGAAACTGACAACTTAGAAAGACTCATTGTTGTGCTAGTCAAGGTAGAAGAGATCATTTCACATGTTTTCTTGTGCATCTCCATTTGATCAATGGGATGAATGTTTTTTATTTCAAACTCGAAAGAAGTCTTCTTGTAATCAGCTATTGTCTTTGGATGTGAAATATGTGCTTCAAGGAAGGCCATTTTCATTTTACCTTTCTCAGAGTCAAATGATGAAAACAATCTACTCCGAGAACTGGAAGTTTGATTCCAGAATTGACTGTATGTGCTATTCTTCAGGATTTCATTCTTCATTTTATTTCCCTGAATGTATCAAAGACTGTCTTCTCTTTATCCCTTGGGACAATATTAGTTATCTGAATAGCCTGTTGTTGGCCCTGTGAAGATGAAGAAGTAGTAGTAGAGAGGGTGGTTTGGCCACCAACTTGAGAAGATGCAGGTGTTTCCTTAGTGATTGTAACAACCTAATTTTTTGAATATTTTTGTGGATTGGATTTAGGATTAAGTTTGGTTATTTTTCTGTACATTATCTTGAACTCCTTGTTGGTAGTGTCAGTCACTGAAAGTGAATCCTCCTCTCTTAGCCTTTTTCCTGCTTTTTCTTGTGGAACAAGAGTCTGTGATCTTGATGTCGAGACTAGCTGCTCCTCAGCTTCTTGCAAAGTGTTCTTAGCCCATTGCAACTGGTTCATGTACTTATCTATTTATAGCCTATGGGTATGTATATAAGGAGTAGTCTTGTTTTCTACCCTTAGCTTTGAAATGGTTCCTAAAGGATCATAGGACTAGGTAAAGCTGAGGCTAAATTTAATTTATTTCAATAACTTATTTGCTCCCTTACCTGCTGATATGCAGTTGCAAATTAATGACCCAATATGTGTTTTAATCCTAAATTGTGATTTCTTCTTTGCTGATACAAAGTGGATTTCATCAACATTCAACATCTGCCTAATGTACTCTAAGGAAAAAGTACTCATTGGGAGGAATTTTGGAAGCTTGTAAGGAGCAAGCTCACATCCACAAACTCTCAACTCTGTGTAGTTCTAGTACAAATACCAGTCCCCTGTATTTGTTTGATCTAATAAATGGAGAATCCTTTTGATGTCTTCACTAATTCTTGGCTCAACTGTACTACTCAAAAGGCTCATTTCTGGATGTACAAACAGTTCAATGAACTGTTTGTATGAATAATATTTCTTCTCTTTCATCACCAATGTGGTCCAGAAAATGACTAACTGCTGATTTCCATATTCATCTAATTTCTGCATAACAAATTTAAACATGTCTTCTTGATAATATATAAACATATAAACTAAAACAGAGGAATATTTACACACCTCCTCATTCTGAAATTTAACAAATTGGTCATGAATACTATCTGCTGGAATTTGGTTGAAATTGAAAATGATAGATGGTTTAGAAGCCGTGGAAAAAATGGAGAGGAAACCAGCTATGATTGGCTCATTTATCCACTAGTCAGAATAATAGCCAAGAAGGTATGAAATGACTATGATAATTTTCTTGGAGCTGTCAGGGAAGATGGAGGAAGAGTATGGAGGGTTATTTTTAGGCAACTGAGTATCTTCTGCTAGAAAAATTTCAAAGGTTTTAGCCCTTTTGGCAAAATATAGTTTCTGATAAAATTTATTAAGGGATTCTAGGGATAAAGGGGTGCCATTTTCCATAGAGGGGGCCTGCATCATTTTATCAATGGAATGTGCTGAGATGGTGAAAAGGATTTCACATGTGGGGGAAATTATGGCTCTTTGGATGGGTATATAGCAAGCTTGACATCGGTGGATGAATTCAGGGGCACTGCGAGCATGAAGAAAAATATAGTATAGCAAGTTTGACTCCAACAATCCAATGTCTTCCGACTTATCTATGTATTTGTCCTCTAACCAGAAACACATCTTGAATAATTCAAATTCATAGATAATTTCATGGATTTTATAGTCTCTGTCAGCTAGAGGGACATGATCTAAATCAATAGGTGGATGGATCAGAGGGTTAAATGGATCCTCTTGGATTTTCTTCTTAGGAGGCATTATGAATTATTTTCAGAGGAATTCAAAGGAATTTAACAGGGAACATTTTTACCGGGACTGTGTAAAGCTCTGGATTAGTTGAAAGAGGTGAAGTGAATGCAATGCTAGGGTCGACGATGAACTGATGAATAAAACAAGAGTGTTGTAAAACCTGTCCAAACAATGGAAATGGTGGAAAAATGAGCAGAGTAAAGGCTAAATTGGTTTACAGTGCCTGGGTTTATACACAGTTGGATTTTTTCATTGATTATGGTGCGGATATGTTATATTAACGGTCATTTTTTTAATTAAATGAATTAACGGTTTGATTTCCGTGGGAAAGGTAGTAATTGGAAACAGGTATGTGTGAGCTAATGCAACGGGACTGGCTAACGCAACAGATAGGTGAGTGGTTTAGGAAGAGGGGGGGCAAAAATGGATGTGGGCCGTAGATCTATAGGTGGAGGAAGATGATGGGCGGATAGGTGCAGGGTATTTAAAGTGGAGTGATTTGATGGGTTGTCGGGTAGCGACAAGTTTAATGAGAGTGAAAAATTTGGATAAATGGTAAATGACCAAATATTACAATTATGTGCCCAAATGTTTTGAAAGTTAGGAAAAAGTGTTTTTATCACTTTTACTCTTATATGCATAAACACATTTGAAAACCAAACTTAGGATAACCATTTTAATCCTTTCCAAGGCTTCAAGAACACTTCTACCTACCCATTAGATTTTATCTCTTTTGCTAGAAAAACATTTTTTTTCTTTTTTCCTAAGGGTGCATTTAGGCTAGCAAACCCACATCTCTTTTTTTATGAAAAATATAACCTACTCTATCACTTATTTCTCCTATTGATTCAAATTAAGTAGTTGAATAAATTTTATTTTCTACCTAACTATTGACTTACCAAGATTAAATGGTTTGGAAAATCTTTATTTTGTAACCCAAGAGATAAAAAAACACAATTTTTCAATCATGATTATGTTGTATGATTTAAACAAAAATCTAGTCATTATGGCATTTTAAGACAAGTTGCACACAACCTTATTGGATTTTGACATAAAAAAAACTAATCTATGAATAGTGGCATTTGAATTTGCAGCACTTTCAGTATTATATTTCTATTTTTTCTTTTGTGGGGTTCTTATTTATTTTTATTTTTATTTATTTTTATTTTTTTCAACTTTTCTTTCTTTTCTGATATACCCTCTTTTCATTTTTATTTTGTGTATTTTTTTTGGAAATCACTTGCATATTAAAAATTATTTACAATGTAAAATTACAAATACAAAATAATCAATCACCTTGAGATCCTATAAATTATAGGACCCTAACACATGGAAACAACCTTTAGGGAAACTTTGACAAAAAAGACTAAAAAGAGATAGATCCATGTCTTAAGCGGACATTAATAGGCTAAACATAATGCATGTTGTCGTGCAAGCGAAAATATTTGATGGATGTCGTAAAAGAATGGTTAGATTAATAAATACCCTTCTTTGTTTCCACATTATGGTTTAAATATTTTCTTGAGGTGGGATGTAGCTGTAGATCTTCAATAGTCAAACTAATTTTTCTTTCCTTAGGGTTGAAAAATCTTATGTGAAGAAAATGAGTATCCCTTAGGAGAGAGCTGACCTCCCAAGTGATGACATTAGTGACGAAATTGTGCAAAATAATCATGAACTGTCTGAAATCACAAATATCGTCATGGTGGCAGGAACTTGATATAACCATCAATGTATGATGAAGTTTCCTAATCACTTGAATTGAATTTGAATTTTGAGAAAACACGATAAATTTCTTATCAAAATAAGATTCATTATTTAAATCATGAGATTCAAAGGAAGATAGATTTTTGAGATTACTGCAAAAATATTCAATTATAAACATGCCAAATTCTTGATCAAAAGGAGGTATACCTTAAATAAAATCTCCTATAATGACATCAGAATCCATTTGAAATTATTGCAAATATTAATGTTATTGTAGGAATAAATAGTCATCCATATTACTTGAACAATCATTACCGTATAATTCAGAGAAAAGGAAATCATCAGAGTCATGGTTGTCCAAGGGTTTTATTTGATTAACGAGTAGGGGGTCGATTACTAAGATATCAAGATTTGAAGATTGTTTATTGATAATATCAGATGACTCACCATTAAGGGAAATATGTGAAAGAAAAAATAATTCTTCATCAGTTAATTGATCTTCTGGTTTAATGATCGGTTGAGTTTCAAGACACATAACATCAAAAGGAGGGGGACATGGAACAAAAGGAATATCTAGTTCCTCCTCAGTATACTGGAATTATTTTTGATTAGGAGGCCATGATGAATCAAGTTCAAAACTTTTCATCTAAGAACTACAAGTCCACATCCTCATCCGGGAACTCATAACAAAGATGAAGGATTTAGTCTGCAAAATGTTCAAGAGAATCATTCAATTCCATTGTAAGTTGATCAATTTCATTAAGAACATATTGATATTCATATTTGTTAAATTTGTGATGAATTTCGTTAAATAATTGTTCAAAATATGAAATAGAAGCAATGGGTAGAGACTAGAACCATTGCTTCACATGACCATCCAATGTAAGGGTAAACAACCGTGCGAGGATTTATTCATAATAGACTCCACTTGAATTTTTTTTTAACAAATTCAATTATGTAATCAAGGATGGTTGTTGTACCCTTGCCATCGAATTTTAAATGTGCCAAGTTATGTAAAATTTCTGTGGGGATTGAAAGATCTAAAGCTTTTAAAGTCACGGTATTATGATTTGGGATGAAGCCATTAAAGGCAAAAGATTCAAACAAACTTCACAGATCCATCTTATCATCTAGTCCTCCTTCTAGCGCCAACAATGTTGATGGTTCTAGATGACACCAAAATTTTAAGGGGATCTCCCCGATGTGAAGTCCCAATTAGACCTCACATCGTTTGGTGTAGGAGTCCCATCCGATCATACAATTTGACCACCATTTGGAAAGGTTTCAAATATATTCCTTGGTTACGATTACACACAAGAGAAAGAAACACATCTTTTGGGAATTAAGAATGTGAGCTTTATGAGACACCTAATTTAAGGTGTATGGGGGAGACTTCCACAGTGAGGAAAGAATGAGCCAATGGTTAGAAAAATAATAGTACCATCCTAAAGGGGGACCTGGGAAGGAAGAGAAGGCTTGTTGATTACATGTATATTAGTCCACATAATAAACAACAATCATTAATGTATAACAACACTCGTTCAATATTAACCATAGCTAAGAAATGAATTGGTTCATTAACTTAGTATGTGATTGAAGCAATAAATACCATAAATATAAAAAGAATAATCCTACTATATCTACGATACACGTGTGATGAAGTGTTGGCTCATAGAACTCCTGATTAATAATGAAATATACAAATTAAACTATTACACAGATGAAACACTATATCCAGTAGTAGAACATGAAGCCACAACTTGCTTCTCCAAATAATGATCTATCTCCTATGTAATACAAGAGAAGCCAAGGCAAGACCTCTAGAATCCAAGCCCATAACTTGAATTATGAGGAGATATTTATAACAAATAACAATGACCTTCGAAATTCCTCATGACTCTTAAATTTCTATTATTGTTAATATTCTATACATGAATTATTACATTCCATATATGGCTATTCACATCCCACATGTGTCCCTTGGACTTCGTTATATTACATTTATTACATAAGACAAATAACGCATGGGACAATGCCTATATAAGACAAAGTCTCATCAAACTGATAAGTCATTTGCTTTATCATGGAGCTCATTTTCAATGTAATTGTGCCATGCCTCGAACTCTATTGAGATGGATTTGGCCTGAAATAGCAAGTCCCCTATGCAACACATCTTCACCTTCAGTGCCTCTGTCAATATTTTCTTGGAGTTTGACTGTACATAATTCCATAGCCATGAAAGTTTCATATGAGCTTTGACTAGTGAAATGACGTACTGTAGAATAATGCCTTTGGTAACCTCCAAGCCTTCCTATTATGTTGCTTGCATGATCTACTCAATGTATTGCCTAATCTTCTGGATGATGATTTATCTGTCTCTGATTTCCTCAAGTGTCCCTATTGAAGGAATCCCATGCTTATGTGTTAGAGACTCAAAACTATTGTGCAATTGATTATATGTAGTAATAATACTAATTAATTTTTCTCCAAGATGCAAGTAATTTTGATGGCAGAGTCTCAGCTGAACTCTATTTCAGTGACAATATTCTATTTCTTTTCCAAATGTCGTGGCGTATCTAGATACTTGGCATCCCACTCCTGAAGATGGTTGACTTCTCTATTTTAGACTTTCAGGATTTTCGCCAATTCCTGTGCTTTCTTTTGAATTCCAACAAGAGGAGCTACCACTTGTTGTAGAAGTACCATATCATCATATAATCATGCGATGGTGTCCTCCATTGACCCTAATTCCTCTTGCATCATTGACTACCATTCTGCGGTGTTAAAACTTTGTGATGATAACCTTTGATTCTCTGTCGTAAGATGTTCTACCTGTCTCTTTACCAAAACAAGTTCTCTTCTCAATGCAACATTCTCATTCAACAAGTACTCAGAATTATCCTATGCTGCTATAGAAAAAGAAACATTTTCCACCATAATTTATCGGGGATTCCTTCTCATGTTGGTAGTTATCGCCTTCTTTGTAGAAACTAATACTTGACTTTGAGCATCATTAAGAAATTATCTATGCCTCTGCTGCATGATCCTCTTCTTAAGCCGATCAAATGTTACACTGCACACATCTATGACTCTATCTGCAGGTGGAGGTGTGATTCCCATTTCTTTGAATGGAGGATGACCACCTGTGAGGGGAGGTTCTTTTAGAGAACTTGGTTCATCATCCATGGGTTGTATGGTACCCTCTCCCTCTAAATATTTCTCTTCTATCTCCTGAGTCAATTTTTCTTCTTTCAGTTTCTATGCTGCTTCTTCCTCCTGGGACTTCCTTTTTTCTTATTTTTCTACTTTTATTCTCTCCTCCTCTTATTCTTGTTGCTTCTCAAGCAACTCATCTTGCTTCCTCTTCTCCTCTTCTTCGACTTCTCTCCTATCATGTTATGGTTGAATAGATCCTATGTTCATAAGATCAACTTTCCATTTCCTGTTGTTTTCTCCTATCGAATCATATATGATCCTCTTCCTAGGAGCACCCTTTACTTGAGGGGTTATCTGTTCTACCTCCTACACCCGCAAGTCATGAGCTAGTGGATCTTGCAGTGAATTTGTCTCCATCCCTACATATGCCTTTGTGTTTTCATTGTACTATTTATTTACCTTATCATATTCTGCTATAGGTATCGATGAATAACCCCAATTGAAATCGATCACTCTCTTGGGATAATGATCAGGAGCTCAAGTCCAAGCCATGGAAAAAGGCTAAAAAATGAAAGTGTTAAAAATTGGTTGAAACTAATATGGTTGCATAGGTCTCTTCTTCCTCATTTTGGTGCCACAAACGGTTCAAAAAATGGACACCGTATGAAGAAGTTTTTGCGATTTTAGTGGAGTGGGTCCAGCGGAGCACGGAGGGGCCAACTCTCCTCCCATGGAACCTCATCATATGACCAGTGTGGGAGCTTAATGTTAAGAGCGCTTAAAGAGCCTAATATCAAGTTTAATATTTAATTAAGCTTCAGTTAATTGGAGTTTAATATGGCAGAGATTTTGGAGGCGCTCCCAAATTTAGGCAGACTTCCACTTTTAGTGGAGTTAACTGGCAGTTGCCCCACATTTAGTGGAGGAAATTGGGGCAAAGTTGTTTTGGTCATAACTTTCTCATTACTCAACCTTTTGGAACGAATTTTTTTTTTGGATTTCGTATGTTCTTAGCCTTTTGGACTCAATGGCGTAGGTTTTAGAGCCATTGGAGCTCAGTTTCAGACTGTTTAGCTTCGGAGAAGCTTTTTGAGCCACTAGGGCCATTTTGGGTTTTGAGTTTGGTTGAGTTGTGGTTATCAGTTTGAGGTGAACCAAAGCTCTATTTCAGATAATTTCGACCTTATAAAGCCATTGGAATAGGTTTCAAAGGCATTTGAGGACTTATACAGCCTGAAAAGTTGCAGAGAAGTTCAAAGCACCAGCTGGACATTGATGAAGAGATCATTGTTTATGGTAATCTTTCACTATTTAGTGAATTTGAAAAGGCATTCTTAGATTTTTCCTGCCTTTTGAATCAGTTTATATATTCATATTTGTCTATTGAGACACTTATAATCTTGTATTTCATTTGAGAGCTTTTAATACAAGAGGACAAGCCCATTTTGGGAGGCTTGATCCAGGAGATGTAGCCCAAGAGTTGGGGTGAACTCCTATATCATATTGCTGTTGTGTTTTGATATTATATTGCTGAATATGTTTCTGATATACATTTTAAGTTTCAGCAAAAACAAATAAACTTAAAACACATAAACAGTGAAAAGACGTACACCATTTGCAAGCTAAATTTCCGCATAACGTCAAGTTTAAACCAAGATCATTTTAATTAAATCTGAGTGTTTACTTCTATTATTTCTTTAGGCAGAGTCTGTAAGAGGGCTAGGTAGCCTCTGGATTCATCATTTCTTTGAAAGGTGACATATCCAGTAAATGCCCCTACAATCTATCTCTGTATTAGAAATATGAAGTTCTCACATTTTCAGATTTAAACTTAGAGTATTTTTGCACTCATTTACATAATCGAAAATGGATACCTTGCACCCTTTTCAAGTACCTTCCATTTTCAGATCAGATGGTATTAGAGCTCAAGTTGAGCATTCCTTATGGTGCAAAAGGTTTTAAAACAGTGTAAGAGATTTACTGTTTATTGGTTGCAAAATGGCTGCTTGAATGAGAAGGGGTCTTTACTAACATTTGGTTAAAAGCTTGTCGTTTGTTTGAAAGCTTTGAGGACTTTTATTTGGAAGTTTATTTTGGTTGTTTTGACCATTTACATAATGTCAACTTCTGATACAAGTGAAGTTTCCTCCTTCATGAGATTCTTCAATGATGACATGAAGAATGAGTTCTTTAAGGTGAAGGACATGGTGCAGATTCTCCTTGAGGATCAAAGAGAAAGCATTAAGCTTCGTGCACAATTGCTAGCTATGCAGGAAGAGAAAGAAGCCATTCTTCAAAGATTGCATGATATGGAGTTGCAGCTTCTTCAAGCTCAAGAAGCTTTGTCCAAGAAAATACCTCATCTTCAGGATGTAAATCATGAGGTAAATCATTTTGATTTGTCTTCAGTTTCCTCTATTGAAAAGTGTGTTGGTTCTTTTGAAAGGCATACAAGAGGTATTGGGTCCAAATTGATGTTGAAAATGGGCTATCAAGAAGGAAAAGGTTTGGGCAAGCATGCACAAGGCATTGTTGAGCCTATTTGTGTTGTGGAGCGTCCCAAGAATATTGGTCTTGGCTATGAGCAACTTAATGGTGAAGCTTTGAGCACATGCATTCAAGAATGTGATGCAAATTTGAAGAGAACATTTCTCCCAAGTTCTCAATTACATCAATGTCAAGATGACAATCTTCCTTACCATTGTTTTAAGCCATCATTGCAGCAAAAGAGGTATAATCATTCACATGATCAATTTGATTATGTTTCAGAAAAGAATGATCATTTTTCTTGTTCAAATGAAAGAAAATTTTGTTGCACATTTTGTGGTGGAGTTAACCATGTTGCTTCAAGATGCTGGTTGAAAAATAAAGCACACAGGAAGCAGAAGAGGCAAAGAGAACTTTCTCAGAAAGTTCTTAAGAGTTGCACAGTTTATCAAAGGAAGGGACATGATGTCTCTCATTGTTGGACTTTGCATCCAAAAAATCGGCCAAAGCATATGCAGCTAAGGGACAAACAGTTTGGCACAAGTGGATGTATGGAGTCCATTATCGATGTGGAAATGGAAGATTCACATGAAGAATTGCAGTTGCAACAAAAGACGCCATGGAGTTGGCTTGGTAGGAAGTGGATTGACTTCTTATTGTAGTAATTCATTACTCATTTTGTACATGCAAATTTCAGATTGGTATGCATGTATTTCAGTTGAAAAATTGATGCCAGATTGCATGTATAAGAAGTTTTAGTTGAAGGAATTTCTTTGTTGTTGCAAAATTTCGCCATGGAGGTGTAAAAGATGAGTATGATACTCACTTATGTTGTAGCAATGTCTTTTGGTTCAGCTCTTGATCACCCACACGTTTTTGGGATGATGTACTTGTTGGTATTTGAAAAACAAGAGTTGAAGTTGCACATGTACATAGAGGTTGTATGTGTAATTAGCGAACTGTATATAGTTCATTGTACATGATACATACACATGTGTTTGTCAAGATGTATCTTGTTGTTTATCGACTTGTGTTGATTGTGTCATACATGTTTATCGACTTGTGTTGGTTGTGTGCACACTTTTTATAGATTTTGTGTGTCAATTGTATAGCACATTTCATTGTCAACTTGTTGTTGATGTCGTATGTTGCATTAGATGCTTTTGGTGTCGTTTGGTGCAAAGAACGAAGTGTCAGTGCAAAGCAGTGTAAGATTCCATGAGTTGGAAAGGCATGAAAGCAAAGAGGGCACAAAGTTCAGCAAGTTTCATTGCTGGTTTCATTCTGGCAGATTGATATGGCGAGAAAACTTGGTCAGGATTTGGCGCAAGTACATGGCTCATTCAGCAAAATTCGCCATGTGAACAGTTGGCAATTCAGGAAAATTTTTGAAGGCTGAAGAGAAGAGGATGTTGTTATTCTCTCATTTTCTGTACTACAGTTCAGTTTCAGAATTTTAGTGAGCTTTTGGGGTCCAAAAGCCTCTCATTTGGGAGGTTTGATCAGGAGCTCAAGTCCAAGCCATGGAAAAAGGCTAAAAAATGAAAGTGTTCAAAATTGGTTAAAACCAATATGGTTGCATAGGTCTCGTCTTCCTGATTCTGGTTCCACAAACGGTTCAAAAAATGGACACCGTATGAAGAAGTTATTGCACTTTTAGTGGAGTGGGTCCAGCGGAGCACGGAGGGGCCAACTCTCCTCCCATGGAACCTCATCATATGACCAGTGTGGGAGCTTAATGTTAAGAGCGCTTAAAGAGCCTAATCTCAAGTTTAATATTTAATTAAGCTTCAGTTAAGTGGAGTTTAATATGGCAGATATTTTGGAGGTGCTCCCAAATTTAGGCGGACTTCCACTTTTAGTGGAGTTAACTGGCAGTTGCCCCACATTTAGTGGAGGAAATTGGGGCAAAGTTGTTTTGGTCATAACTTTCTCATTAATCAACCTTTTGGAACGAATTTTTTTTTTGGATTTCGTATGTTCTCATCCTTTTGGACTCAATGGCGCAGGTTTCAGAGCCATTGGAGCTCAGTTTCAGCCTGTTTAGCTTCGAAGAAGCTTTTTGAGCCACTAGGGCCATTTTTGGTTTTGAGTTTGGTTGAGTTGTGGTTATCAGTTTTAGGTGAAAAAAAGCTCTATTTCAGATAATTTTGACCTTCTGAAGCCATTGGAATAGGTTTCAAAGGAATTTTATTACTTCTACAGCCTGAAAAGTTGCAGAGAAGTTCAAAGCACCAGTAGGACATTGATGAAGAGATCGCTGTTTATGGTAATATTTCACTGTTTAGTGAATTTGAAAAGGCATTCTTAGCTTTTTCCTACCTTCTGAATCATTTTATATATTCATATTTGTCTATTGAGACACTTATAATCTTGTATTGCATTTGAGAGCTTTTAGTACAAGAGGACAAACCCATTTTGGGAGGCTTGATCCAGGAGATGTAGCCCAAGAGTTGGGGTGAACTCCTATATCATATTGCTGTTGTGTTTTGATATTATATTTCTGAATATGTTGCTGATATACATGTTAAGTTTCAGCAAAAACAAATAAACTTAAAACACATAAACAGTGAAAAGACATACACCATTTGCAAGCTAAATTTCCGCATAACGTAAGTTTAAACCAAGATCATTTTAATTAAATATGAGTGTTTAATTCTATTATTTCTTTAGGCAAAGTCTGTAAGAGGGCCAGGTAGCCTCTGGATTCATTCTTTCTTTGAAAGGTGACATATCCAGTAAATGCCCCTACAGTCTATCTCTGTATTAGAAATATGAAGTTCTCACATTTTCAGATTTAAACTTAGAGTATTTTTGCACTCATTTACATAATCGAAAATGGATACCTTGCACCCTTTTCAAGTACCTTCCATTTTCAGATCAGATAATATCCATGAAAGTATTTAGTTGAAAAGTGCAGAAAATCCAACTCTTGTATTTTTATTTATGTTCCCTTGTGGCTATTTAACTCATATAATTTTATCCTCAAAGGGAAGGTCGGCCAAGGGGATTTATTACTCCTTTGAAGAACTCCTGATAGAGCCTTGTCCATCTGATTTTCTACTTCTTGCATGAGTACCTTATTGGTAGCATATTGTGACATGAGATGAGGGGATATATGAAAACCAAAACATCTGATGTATCTACCCTCGGGAGATGCAAACCAATCCACGATATCTCAAAGTATCTCCTTCACCTGTTTGGTCATGCAAGGAGGATCAATCTCGAATATCATATGAAAAATAACTGCAAAGAAGTGCTCATCCATTTTTTCATTATTTTTTTGAACTTTATTATGATAACACTTTGTAGTGAAAGTATACTAGGAACTTATCCTCAGGGGTTAATTTCTAGTACAATGTTGGGAAAGCATATTGTGCACATATTCGATCTAAAAGGACTACAAAAATATAGAACTGTGGCGCCTTTTTTGCCCTCAAAGATGATTTTTCCTGTCCGACATGACATTGCAAATCAAATGACAATATATCTACCCAATTGAATACTTTACCATGGGTTACCACCATATTGAACATATATATACAATTCTTATCAAACACCTTAGCATTCTTGTGCCTATGCAAACAACAACACATGGCTCTCAAATATTGATATACATATTTGAGAATCTTAGTCAGATAGACTACGAATGGGCAATGATGAAACTTGGCAAGATCTCAACACCAAGATTTTATGATGTCATTGTCACCTCTACACATGGGATTACGAGGAATATGCATGCAATCCTATGCATTCTATACCTCTTAATGTTGATATATGCTTGAACGTCTTCCAATTTCTCAACAAACCTATTCTGTATGAATGTGTCAAAGTTATAATATCATTATTTGCATATTTTGTGGGCCTGAACATCTTGTAGTATGTTTTCGTATCTTCTCCATAATAGGTGACGATCTGACTGCCACTCTCAGTAAAAATCACCAAATTATAGTCATCCATGTGTGTGATAATCCACTCAATCACCTTTGTACATGGGATGACGGGGAATATGCATTCTATACCTCCTAATGTTGATATATGTTTGCATGTCTTCCAAGTTCTAAAAAAACCTATTCTGCATGAATGTGTCCTTTATATTTTCCCATGTGACCTATGTAGCCTTACAAATGAAGCATTGTGTGTCTTCATATATGGGAATGGTTGGCTTTGTTACTTCAATAGCTTCCTTAGTGCTTGCCTCTAAACTTTCCTTGGAGGCCACTTTGCGTGTACAAGGAGGCATGGCTCCAATAAATGATGAAAGGGTGAAAATACTTGTAGAATGAACACCTGTTTGTAGCATCACACTCATAATGAAAATATTAGCTTAAAGAAACCTAACTATGTAGCGATACTTATAAATCATGTAAAAATACCATCAAATGTAACTGACCATGTAAATATATCAATGACAGTGAAAAATAACTTGCATGCATGAGAAAATAGGTACGCAATAAGGAGGGTTCACTTTCAAAGCAAGGAGGAGAGTTAAGGGTCATTCAGGGCTTTGCAGTGTTCTCATGCGCTCAAGCAAAAGAAGAAAACCATCAAGGGCGCACTAGAGCACTATGAAGGGACGAAGGAGAGGGTTTTCATGCCTTCAAAATTAACTCATGTACTCAAGAAGAGAGAGAGGGCTCAATGGCACATTTTAAAGGGACAAAGGAGCTTGTATTTGTTAACTCCCTTCAGTTTCCCAAGGCTGAGAAAGGAAGCTAAAGGGGTAACCACAGAAAAGCTTTAGACTTGGTATCTAGCCCTAAAAATTCAGAGAGGGATCTCTCAAAATTAATCTCACAGCCATTGGAAATTATTGGAGAATAAGGATTTTAGGCTAGATAGAAGCCTAATAAAATTTGATTAGGGTTTTTAATTTAATTTTGCTTGATGAAAATCATAGATCTAGAAACTAGGTCAGGGTTTCAAATGATCAATTGTAGAGATGAAAATGAGGCAAAGAAGGTATTTTTAGTGACATATTTGGGATGTCATTGTGGTATAGGGTTGAAAAATGAAGGATCAAAATGATCATATGACTAAGAATTCATTCATCAAAAGAAACGGAACACAAACATGAAGATCTCATCAAAACATAACATAACACTTATGAATTATGCTTAAAAAATAATGAGATGATCACATGAAAGAATACATATGGTTGTAAGGAGAAACAAACATTCAAATTGATGATAAAAATAAGAAGAAACATTTTCAATAAGCATACCATAATAATCTCAAGATTATTGTTGCAACTATCTTTGATATCACTGTAAAATGGTGTACACTAGCTCCACACTATGATTACCAAGTATCCACCCCTCTCAATGACTTTATTTTGATTAAATATAGAAAATAGAACAATATTCCACCTCTAGGGGTCGAATCCTAATCCAAAACAACTAATTAATGCACCTAATGACTCATAGCCTAATTCTAGGGCATTTAGAAACAACTTCCCCTTTTTTAGCTAACAAGTTGAGTTTTTGTCTCAAGTCATTAAACATAAGATTATTTAACAAAGATGAACATAAATAGGCCTAATAACCATAAAAAAACTAATGAGCTAGCTGTTACATCGGCCATTTTTACCTTTTTACCTCCATGTGTCAAGAAAAATCTTAAAACCCAGAAATGCAATGAAAAATTACAGAAGCGCAACGTCTAGCAGTAGAAGCGCAGTGAAAGTTTGGAAGGTGTTTTGGAGGCCTTCCAGGAGGATTTTTTGGCTGAAAATGGTATGGTTGGAAAGATATATATGTATGCTACACAATGGAGTAATCAAGCATTGTAAAAAATAGATCCAAACCCATGAAAATTTGACTTGAAATCAACCTTTCCAAAAACTCAGGGAGTGGTCTGAAAAGGTGGGCTTTAACATTTTTTTTCTTCTAAAAATCCATGAACTGAAAAGTAACCACAAGTATATTTATGGAATGTAATAACCAAAATACACTTCCACATTCTTTTCAATCTTCATTTGGAGCCTCAGGGAAAAGCGCAACGAGCACACACTGTGTTTCTATAGGATGCTTTTTTCTGCATTTTTTGTAAAAATAGGGGTCAAAGATGGAGTGATATCTATTTAACCATAAAAATTTATGCAAAAATGGGAGAGGTGTTTTTAGATAAGGTTGTTTTGAAGAAAAAACTCTCTCAATTTTTGAAAATTCATCTTCATTCTGTCAAACACCTCTTTTGAAAATTATTACAAAAATAGAGTCAAAAGCACAGTGAATTTTCTAGAAACACAACTTGGGGGAAGGGAATGGAGGGAGAAAAAAATATGAAAAATTTATGAGCGGTAGGGATATGTGTTAGGAAAAAAATGAAAGTGGAAGTTCCCAAAATGAGTGAGAAAAATGGGGGAAAATGGTCAAAACATAGACCTAGGGTAAAAGCACAACAAGTTTCTAGGGTTTTTGTGAAAATAAGGAAATGAAAGGATTTTGATGAGGGGAATGATGGGGAATTTTCAGTGAAGGATGATGAAGGAGGTATAAGCTTAAAACCAAGGTATTTGACTCATGATGAAGCTATTAACCATGGAAAAGGGAAAACACAACAAAAATGCATCAAACCCTAGGAATGGATTTTCAATCAGTTTTCTAAGGCATTAGGGGAATTTTGAGATCTAAAATGGGCCTCCTAAGGAAATTATAAAATAATAGTAAGAATAATAAAATAATTATAGATTACATAATCAAAGTTTAGAGGGAAAAAATTAAAAAGTACTTTTTTAACTTATCTCCCTATGGGTTTACTTCAATTTCGAGTTAGAACACTCATTGGATACATAATTTGATTCCTCATCCAAGGAGTACCCATGTTTCATACTTTTTATGGACCCTGCGACACAAAAATGATAAATACATGAAAAACATGATCACAGTCACGTTTTTTCATCTATTTCTTATTTTTTGTGTTGCAGGGTCCATCTAAAGCATGCAACATGGGTACTCCTTGGATGAGGAATTAAAATTTTCATCCAACGAGTACTCGCGCTCGAAATTTGAGTAAAACCTTAAGGAGATAAGTTGAAAATACAAGTTGAAAAAGTAGTTTTATTATTTTTTAATCTTTTTACTTTTTTACCCAGAAAATGGTGAATCATCCCCCATGGTTGACATCATCATCTTGAATCCTATTGGTTCTTATAAAGTTTATTCTGGTTATACATTTTTCTTAGGAGGCCCATTTTAGACCTCAAAAGTTCTCTAACGAAAGAGACTACATAGAGGGTTTAAGGAGGTTGATTTACTTGTTTGAAGATGTAGGTTTTAACCCTAAACATAAATTATCTACTCATGAATCTTATAACAGAAGATAAGCAATAGCGAGAGCATAAAACATAAAACAGATAAACACAGAGATTTTCCCCTGGATCCCAAATCGGGATGACCAGCTTGATTTTTCATTATTTTCTTTTAGTGTTACAACACATATATATACATGTCGAAGCATACATAAACCCCAATCCATAAACCCTGGATTAGAACATAACCGTAGTTCCCTTGACCGAATCTACAAAAATACCAGGGGCTGAAAACCATCGTGCCCCAATACCATGTGAAAAACCATGCACAAAACCATGGACACGGACTACCCACCGAAAATTAAGGACATATAACACATACCCAACAAAAGAGGCTTTGAGGCATTTGAAACTGTAACTTAAATTTTTATTCCTTTGCTGTCAAAAAATCTACCTTGATAGATGATGGAGGGTCTTATTGTGACTTACGATGCTGCATTAGGCTTAGTTTCAATTTTCTATTCTCTTGCTGCAAGAAAGCCACCATGAAATTGGCTTTGGCAAGGTCAATTTTTAGCTCTTTGATCTATGCCTCTTTCTCTTTGATTATGTCTTCAACTACCTTATCTTCATGGTGTTTTGTTAGGTCAACCATATCTAAATCAAGAGGTGATTGTTCTTCAATGTGCAATGGTGTATCATGTTTTCCTCTTGATGATTCTTGTCTCATAGTGCCAAGCTGAGTTCCTTCTTTACTGATAGTCTTCCTAGGAAACATCTTTTCTTGAGCCCTAGTTCTAGGTCTAGGCATATCTACTGTTTCAAGGGAAAACACCAACCTCTTACCTCTATTATAGGTCTTTGAAATTTCTGCTCTAGTTTGTGTCTTTTTCACTGATGGCTTGTTTTATGAGCCAACTTCCATGACGGTGACCCAAAGAATGGACATGACTCTCTTTTTTCTTTTGATGACTGACATTATGATGAAAATCAAATGTAAATCCTAGACCATGACCTATATGATGACACATTAACTCTTTTGATGACCTAGGAAACCTAAATGATGAAATAATAATTATGAGTGATGATGAACATGAGCAAGTGAAGGGAGTATCACTGAACTAGACAATAACCAATGATCATTTGACAATGAAGAGATGCCAAATTTTATTTGAAAATATAACAATTTGACCTAATGACCCTATTAATTATATGGAAATAGTACATTTGATCACTGGTGACTCATATACACTAACATTTTTTAGTGATGGCGAGGAGAAAATAATAGGAGTCAAGTGAGAAAAAGCATGAATTCACATTTTCAGAGGATGACACATTTAGATGCTTATCTTAAACAAAATATAGCATAAAGGAATGATTTCTATTTTAAAACTTAAAAGATACAGCATAGGAATAAATTAGATAGTTTCTAATAATATATAATCATCAAATATAAAATAAAACACAAGAATAACAAACCCAATAACCATAACACAATAATTCCATGAAAATAGCTGCAAATGTGTGTTATATTTCTGCAAATGATCAGTACACTAGTTCCAAGTCTGCGCCACAAGTATCCAACCCTCTCAATGACTTGAGTTTGAGTAAATATATAAAATGAAACCATATTATACCTATAGAGGTCTAATCCTCATCCAAAGAAACTAATTAATGCACCTAATGACTCATAGCCTAACCCTAGGGAAGTTAGCAACAACTTCCCCTCTTTTAGCTAACAAGTTGTGTTTTTGTCTCAAGTCATTAAACATAAGTTTATTTTACAAAAATGACTATAAATAGGCCTATTAAAATAAAAAAACTCATGATCTAGTTGTTTCATTGACCATTTTGACTTTTGACCTCCACGTGTCAAGAAAAATCCTTAAACCCAGAAACACAACGAAAAATTACAGAAGCACATCATTTGGTAGCAAAAGTGTTGCGAAAGTTTGGAAGGTGGTTTGGAGGCCTTCACCAAGGATTTTTTGGATGAAAATGGTATGATTTGAAATCTTGGAATCTATACTACACTATGGAATCATCAAGCACTAGAAAAAACTGCTCTAAACCTCTGAAAAGTTTCCTTGAAGTCAAGTTGTCCTAGAAACACAACGAATTTTCCAGAAGCGCAACGAAACAATATGGGTCGAAGATGAACTAATTTATTTTTAACCATAACATTTTTATACAAAAATGGGAGAGGATTTCGTAGATAAGGTTGGTGTGGAGAAAAACCTCTCTCATTTTTTTCTAAATTCATTTCCATTTGCTCGGAATCAGTGCCACAAAAGGATGGCTAAAACAGACAAGAAAAATTGGAGAATTTGATTTTTTGAAATAGGCCTTGAATAAAGTTGAATATCTCCCAATATATGATACTTGTGTATAAAATGAAGGGGTTTATTGTGATGTGTTATGTCCTTAACAAAAACTTTTTTTTTTCCAAGATTCATCTTCATTTAGTCAGAAACTTCTTTTTCAAATGATGACAAAAAATAGAGTCAAAAGAGCAGTGAATTTCAAAGGAGGAAAATAAGAGGGAAGGGGGGAGGAAAAATTGTGAAAAGGTTATGGGAGGTAGGGATAGATGTTACAAAGACAATGGAGGTGTAATTTATGTAAATGAGTGAGAAAAAATGGGTGAAAAGGTCAATACAAAGACTTCGGGTAAAAGGTAGCAAAAAACTAGGTTTTTTTGGGAAAATGGTTAAATGCGAGGGAAGGTGGGTAGGAAATTTTTTAGGAAAATTATGGGGGTAGGTATGGGTGTTAGGAATACAGGGGTTATGAAATTTATTATAATGGGTGAGGGAAGGAGGGTAAAAAGTGGAAACAGAGGGAAAACCCAAAAACGCAGCAGAAGCGCAACGTGGGCCTGGGTTTTTTTGGAAAAGTGGTGAGATGGGGAACGTAGGTATGGGAAGTGGTTGGGGAGGGTATATGAAGTGTATACAAGGGTATTTAGGCAGAAAAAATAGGGATTTTCTCCTTGGAAGAAAGTAAAAATCATGAAATCTTAAAAACACAGCTTGCAACCCTATGAGAGGGATTTCATCACTTTTTGAAGGAAATCACTGCATGAGAGAGATTTCATCAATTTTTGAAGGAAATCAATGCATGAGAGGGATGATGAATGCTTCAATTAATTTTTTATGAGTGTTAAAAACTTATTGGATGTGAAATTACCTATTTTTTTCTTTCTTTTACCTTCAAACTAAAAAACACAGTGAATGACCAGAAGTGCAACAGATGTACAACAAAAACACAACGAGCTGATGGGCAAGGCGTTTGGTGATGAAAATTTATGCTATGATGGCCGAGATGAGGCACAATGGTGGATATGAGCTCTTGGAGGATGAAATTAAGTTCTTGAGTGATTGGATGCACTTTTATTAGCTTGAAACTCGAATTTTTTCTTGGTGGTGGTGTAACATCATATGTAATTTTGAGAAATGACTTGAGGAGGTGATTGTACTGCAACATAATTTCTTGAAAAGGAAATGTTACTTTTTTACTTTATTCCACAATTTTATAACTCACACGATTATGACCCAAATGATGGACATGACTTTCTGTACATACCATTTTATCAATAGAAAAAATGTGCACATCCATTGGATCTGGAACAAACTTCTCTTTTTCAATAGACTCTTCATTTTCTGAAACTAGAGGAAGATCATCATGTGAAAGAGGCTCTTAAATAAACTTTAATTTATTGCAGATATCCTCTTCATAATATACTTGCAATTTTTTATGATTATTTTCTACCATAATTACATTATCTGAAACTTCCACACATGCCAATTCAAAATTATGATTTGCACTAATCTGCCTTTGGAATAGTGTTTCAGAAAGTGGATGAGCTAGAGAGACATATGAGTGGTGAATGTCTAGAGATCCTTTTGTTCATGTATTTCATCATAAACCTTATCTTTGTCTTCAAATAACCATCTTGAAATAAAAACCCAGAGAAAGAACCATCTGAAAAAACAAGTGAATGACTATCTTCATACCTCTCATCCAAAAGACAAGGTTTTGGATGCTCACGGAAAAATTTAAATGCAGCAAACACTTCAAGTGTATTTGATTCCTCACATTCTTCTTGTATTTTTGTTCCTCAAGTGTTTCAACAAGAATAATATCAATTTGACTGTCACAAGAATCAAGGAAAACAAATTCTTGTTCATTATTTCCTTGCAAAAGTAGATGATCATTGCCATAAGATGGTTCACTGATTAAGTTTACTATACACGAAATTTCAAAATTTTAACTTGGCCCCAATTTATTCTTGACCTTTAGGATGCATATTTGTTTCATCTGTAAGCAAATAATGAATTGATGTGTGCTACGAATGATCCTTTGTATCAAAACAACTAATCTATGTTATTTTCTGTTGGGAAAAAAATTCATGAAGGGCCTCTATGATCTCATCATCTAGACACTCTTCATCACCAAAATCCTCTTCAAAATATTGAATGAAATATTCACAGGATTCACAACAATCTTCGAACAACAAGAATGAATTATGATATTTTCCATAAAACTGAAAGAATGTTATGTGGAAATCTTTAAGAGAAAATAAGCTACCTGACTTCAACTCTTCATACCATGATCTTACTTTCCCTTCCAGGGTAGCCATAAAAAATTTCATCAAATAATCCTCATGAAACCTAATTCCAAGGTTATGTATGTGCTAATGAAATTTTATTAGATGCAGAATAGCCTCTTCCTTGTTTCCATCTATGAATTTGGGCAAATAAGTTTCCCAATCTATGCAAGTTATTCAATTTGGAAAATTGGGAATGTGAGCACGATTCATAGGAGCATACCTTCTAGAAATTGAATCCATATTGATAAAAATAGATGAACTAAGGAATCCTTTAGGCTAATGATTCTTCTTCCAGTGGAGTCACCAATAAAACATGATTTCTAGACCTTGCTTCCAGTGGAGTCTTTGAATCAGGTTGGAGTCGCCAGGTGAATAATTTCAGCCTTCATGTTTCTGATCACTATCCACCATCAACAATCAGATTTGATCCTTGTTGTTGACACCCAGGGAAAATGTGACCTTTCTCTCCTCGACAACTGTGCCAAAATGTTAGCTCCCTTTAGTTTCCCAAGGCTGAGAAAGGAAGCTAAAGGGTTAACCACATACCAGCTTTAGACTCGGTATCTAGCCCTACCAAGTAAGAGAGGGCTCTCTCAAAATCAGTCTCATAGCCAATGGAAATGATTGGAGAATAAGGATTTTAGGCTAGTTATAACCTCAGTAAAATTTGATTAAGGTTTTTAGTTTAAGTTTGTTGGATCAAGATCATAGATCTAGGAACTAGGTCAAGGTTTCAAATTATCAATAGTAGAGATGAAAATGAGGCAAAGTAGGTATGTTTAGTGACATATTTGGGCTATCATTGTGGTATAGGGTTGAAAAATGAAGGATAAAAATGAACATATGACTACGAATTCATTCATCAGAATAAATGGAACACAAACATGAAGATATCATCAAAACATAGCATAAACTTATGAATTATGCTTAAAAAATAATGATATGATCACATGAAAGCATACATATGGTTTTAAGGAGAAATAAACATTCAAATTGATGATAAAACTAAGAATAAACACTATCAATAAGCATACTATAAGAATCTCAAGATTATTGTTGTAACTTTATTTGATATCGTTGTAAAATGGTGTACACTAGCTCCACACTATGATTACCAAGTATCCAACCCTCGCAATGACTTGATTTTGAGTACATATAAAAAATAGAACAAGGTTACACCTCTAGGGGCCGAATCCTAATCCAAAACAACTAATTAATGCACCTAATGAATCGTAGCCTAATTCTAGGGGAGTTAGAAACAACTTCCCCTTTTTTAGCTAACAAGTTGAGTTTTTGTCTCAAGTCATTAAACATAATATTATTTAACAAAGATGACCATAAATAGGCCTATTAACCATCAAAAAAATTATGACCCGGTGTTATAGCATCATTTCTCACCTTGACATGATTCATGATTGCTTCATGGCTTTTGGGCACCCATTCCTACAGACTTGGACAAATTCACTTAAAAACAGTGTAAAATCCCCCATACGCGACTATGCCCGTACTTTTCCGCGTGTATACGCGAGTCTAGCTAGAATTTTCCGCGTATGCCATTAAAATGATTAAAAAATATATAAAAAGTCCCTAATTTCGCGCTGGGTCGATGGTTACTCAGGTAGTTCAACCACCCCAGCCCGTGGCCAACTATTTCCAACTGCTGAAACTACTTGGAGGGACTATAAAAAGCCCTCATGTGTATGGCCTAAGGGAGAGAGAGAGAATTATTGATATTATACTCTGTTGGTATTCCCTATCCAAGTCTGATTCCCCGTGCCTCCTGCACTTTCCCAGTTCATTGTAGGAAACCCTTGTTTCCTTGAGATACACATCCCTTTATATGTTATCTCGTATGCACCAGCTTGGAAGGAGTCTTAGCGAGGCAAGGGCTGGACGGATCCGGACGACGGTCTGCGAAGGCCTTGGAAGGATCAGGTGATCTCTCCACTTGATTACTTTTGTACGTGCTATTTATAATACAGAAGTATCATGTTGTTCCCGAAATAAACGTGTTAGTGTATGCTTTTAATGTATGATAATATTTGTTATACAAGCATTCATTATGATTTATTTAATGTTTTATATGAATCTCACTAACATTTAGAGTAGATATATGCTGTACAACCTATCCTTTGTGCTGGTTTCTTCTTGTATTTCAGGTTAAGGAGGAAGGATGGTTGCTGGGGGTTTGGACTCCACGTGGATCTACTTCAAACGTAGGACCTACGGGTAAATCTCTCATTCTTCTCTATTTAGTTTTTCTGAACATGCATGGTTGTGTGAGTCTCTGTTAAGTAGTACGCCCCTGCTCTGTGGAGGTTGTATCCCAACCAACCTCTAGGGTGTTAATTCCCCAAAACAGAACTGGCGACTCCGCTGGGGATCACATTCTTGTGATTCTCCTGTTGGGTTGTTTCAACTGTTTGGTAGGTTACCAACAGTTTTATCTGTCATTTGCAGTCCAGTTTGTTTCTTGCAGTCAGTCTGAAGTCTTGGTGTCTTTTCCAGGCTTGTTCTTTTGTTTTTTTTCATTATTTACCTTTGCATACGCTTCTTCTTTTGCACATAGTCGCATATACACGCGAGTTTGTCTGAAGGAAACCGTGTATACGCGAGTTTCCCTTAGAACAGACGCGTATACACGCTGGTTGCACAGCTGTGAAGCCGCGTATACCTAGGAAGATTTTGAATTTTTAGGATTCTGGAGTTTTTGGTCCTTTCTGGCTGTGGAGGCCTGTGTCTGCAGAGTCTCTGTACTTACTGGAGTGTGAAGGAAGTGGTTTCATGTCTTTTCTCTCTTTCGTTTGAGTGGAAACTAGTCTTTTGGCAAAATTTTTGTTTTTGGTGCTGGCACTTCTGGATTGAGTTCCAAGATCGTTTTCTAAGCATTCTTGGCTGTTCTGCTTTATCAGAACAGAGAGCTTCTGCTCACTGACTCGCTCCTATCTTTGTGTTGTGCTTTGCATTCCGATTTTTTCTTTGTTTTCGATTGGTTTTCTTGAGTTCCATAGGCTAGGGTTTTGTTGCAATTTTCGAAGAACTTTTCTTGCTTCTTTGGAGTTTTTTGTTGCAGCGAGTTTGCACTATTTGTCTAGGCTGATTGGCTGAGTTTTGGTCTTCTCTTGCTCTTATTGATCTTGCTATTGTTAGCCTTATAAGGTTTGGGAGCATTCTTGAAGTTTGTGCTTGAAATTCGGTCTCGTTTTGGCTTGGATTTTGATAGTTGTGCTTGGTCTTTTTGAGCTCTTGCTTTATAAAACTAAAAAGCCCAAAAAACATTTGTTTTGCTTTTTGTTTTTTGCATTTCAAAAACTCAAAAAACATTGTCTCTTGTTTTTGTTTTTGTTGTTGCATTTTCATTTTCGTTTGGCCATATCTTTTGGAGCTTTTGTGAAGTTTCTTGCTTCTAGTTTTCGGCTTGATTTTGAGGAGGAGTTGTCATTTGATTTCTTCTTCTTGTTGTTAAGTGTTTTTGGTGTCCTTATTTTAAGAGTTCTTGATTTCAAGAATTAGCTTTCTGGACAACAAAAGATGAGTTAAAACTGAAGGAGCTTTTTGGGAAATTTCACTTTGTTTTAAGAGATTTTTGCATCTTAGGATTTACATGCTTGTAGTGATTTGCATTAGGTGCATTTCAGCATTTAGTTAGCTTCTTAGTTTTTTTGAGTGTGAGTTTGCTTTTTGAAAAGAAAAATACAATTTTTAGTCTCGTAGAACCTGTATAGATATTACTTTTCATCGAAAGACAAAGAACTGCATGTGCATGTAGTTAAGTTTTTATTAATTTCTTTTGCGTCAAAACACCATTGGTTTCATCTCCATATCCTTGTGACTTAATACAACAGCCCTTAAAATAAGCGATTTAATCTAAAATCAACTAGAAAGTTTTATTAAGTGTCAATCACCAACTAGCTAGGTTGTAGGGCCTTGGAATAGGTGAGTGGAGAGTTAACTCTCCAAGGCCGCTCAAACAAACATAGAAGTTGATTAATTGAGCGAAATCCAACTCCGTGAGGTGGACCGGGAAAGCTCTCATCCGAGAGTCAAGCGCGAGGGGAAGTGAAGGTTGAGAAGAGGGATACCCCCCTCCGATTAGCTGAATCTGACCTCAAGACCGTTCCGCCCAGCTTCTGATACGGATTGGTGTCCATAGTTGCCTCTCCTAGGTTCCACACAGGTGACTACGGGGGGGAATACCCGTGGTACCTGAGGCAGACGTCGCATCACTTTCAGCAGTACTTCTGGGGGGTGCCCTTGCGAAGCTTGGGTGCTTGAGCCGGCAAAGGCTGTCGTTAGGAAGTCGGCGTAACTGTTTCTGATACCTTCGCTAGTTGTTCTGGGCCCTAATCATCCCAGACTGCTTTCGGAAGGCCCTATACTTCGCTTTCCTGTATTTTGGTGTCCGGTCCTCATCACCCGGAGCGGAAATACTTGGAGGCTGTTTGCTTGCTGTTTCTCAGGGATTTTTATTTTTAGTGAGTGCTCTTTGCTCCTAGCTTGCCTAGCTTTTCACCTTTTTGAGTCTAATTTAATAAATTTATAAAAGTGGCTGATCAAGCGCCTCGACGTTCGAGGAGAATCCGGGGGTTATCTCCCGAGAGTACATAGCCTTCTTCGAGAAGGCGTAGGAGCGATTTAGCAGGTGGTTACCACCCTGTGGAGTCTGACTTTGTGGAGAGAGATCCTCCACCAAGGTCTGAAGGTTTCGTTGCTGATTCCGGTGTCGGTTCCGAGAGGAGCGTTCCGCTCACCTCGCGAGTGTTGTTTCCTCAGGAAGAAGATTTTCAGATAGAAGATATACCTGAGCCTCCTGCTACAGTTCCATCTCCTCTTCCTCCTGATTATCCGTTTGTTGTTCAGTACATCGGACCGGAGTCTGAGAGACCGCCGGATCTTCCGTATCATTCTTATATTTCGATGGCCACGACTGGGAACACGGCTTCTACCGTGAGTGCTGCAGGCATTCAGACCCCTGCTTCTGTTGAGGCAAGGGGCACTATTGCTTCATCTTCGAATGCTTCTAGTGCTGCTATGTTTGGCTCTGGGTTCACCCAAGCATATGCTTCTCATTCTGGTCCCTTCTGTTCAGGGATGTCCATTAGTGGAAATCCCTCTTTTTCCTTTTCCGCCGGTGCAGCTGGATCTACACCCATGTCTAACATGGCTAGTGGATCAGCTTCGTTCCAGGGTTTCCCCTTTGGGACTGGGCATATTCCCAGTTCCAATCCTTCTTTAGGGTCATTTCCTTTTACGTCCCAGACCCAGAGTTTCAACCCTTGGTCTGGGGGGCAAAGTTCGACTACTTTTACGGGATGGAATCCTATGTTTACAACGTCTGGGGCAGGGAATCAGTTCTTCGCGGGTCATCAAGGGAATGCTTCTTTCCCTTCATCGAGTGCTTATCAGTCTTTTTCTCCTCTGTCTAATGCATGGAACCCCTACCAGGGGCTTTCCTCTTCAGTCAATACTTCAGCAGGGGGAACTAGTCTGGGTTTTGGTAACTCGGCATGGGGAGGAGGTTCTTCTCCGTTTTCTACGAGTCCTTTCTGGCAGCCTGGTGCCTCATCAAATCCAGGCTATTCTTTTCAGAATGTTGGGAATCCATCCACTCAAGGATGGAATCCTCAAGCTCCGCCTCGCTTACCATTTCTGGCAACGTTAAACTTGCCAGATTTGTCGAAGTTAACTAATGACCCGATTCGTTATAGTCCGGGGTGGCCTCCGGTCCCGACCAAACTTCCTTCAGACATTCCAAAGTTTGAAGGTAAGAATGGAGAGGATCCGGCAGACCACATCACCACTTTCCACTTATGGTGCTCTTCGAACTCTCTGATCGATGACTCGATTAGGTTGAGATTATTTCAACGCACCCTAACTGGAAATGCTGCCAAATGGTATATAGAGCTCACTGGGGGCAGTTTCGCCACATTTGGAGAACTGGCTGTCACATTTCTTAACCATTTTCAGTTGCCTGTCAGATATGAGGCTGGGACCGAACTCCTGGCTAATTTTAAGCAGGATGAGGCAATTCACATTTCTGATCACATTCAGGAATGGAGGAGAAGGAAGAGGCTTATCAAAGCTCATATTCCAGGTGAATTCCTTCTCGAGTGGTTTTTGAAATCTCTGCAGTCCGATATTTCAAAGGATGTATCCCTATCTGGGGTATTTTCTGAGGAGCAGGCCATCTTTAGGGCCCAGCAGTTAGAACTGATCTATTCTCAGTCTGGGATGCTTTATAAGTATTTTCCCAATGCTCCTCGCTCCAAATTGGATTTATCGAAACCCAAACCTGGTCCGCATGGTGACGGGCTTGTCGGATTGGTCAATAGTAGTGCAGCCAGCCTGCTTTCTCAATTGCAGCAGTTGTCTTTACAATCTGCTCCTTCTGGTCAGGCTGTGCCTGCTGATTCATCACCTTCCCAGTCTTTGTCCATAAATGATGTCCAAGCTTCCGATCCCAAAGGAAATCAACAATCTGATGGGAAGAAGAAGGGACGAAATAACAAGAAGAAGGGAAAGAACGGGAAGGGCAATGCAAATAAAACCAACGAGCGTGTTGGTGAGGGTCAAAAGGAGAAAAAGAAAGTGAAGTTTCCGTGCAAGCTTTGTGCTGGAGACCATCTCACGCACCTTTGCCCGAAAATTCAGGATGCTCAGCGCCTGTTATCTCAGCAGGGTTCTTCTAGTTCCCAGGCTGTGCTAACAAACCCTTTTCCCCAAGGGCAGCAATTAATTGTTGGCGCGAACCAAAATCCTGGGGCTTCCTCTGGAGGTGCCCAGGAAGGGGAAATTCCATCGAACATCTTTATGATGAGTGCTCACGTGGATGTTGCTACAAGATCCCGTGATTATGGCGGAGAGGAATCTTCGAAAGCTAAGGAAGTTCCTGATGCTACTGAGCCGCTTCACATCACGAAGCCAACTGTTGAGTCTATGCCTCGGATGCCGAAAGCATCTTCTAAGCGGTCAACGATTAATCCGAACGCGAGGGTTGCCCAGAACTACTCGATTGTAGAAGATCTGGCGCAGAGTCCTTGTGCTATGTCAGCTTTAGAGGTACTCCAGTCTTGTCCGGCTCAGCGCAGTGCTTTGCTCGCTGCCATTGGGGCTGTTGATCCAAAAAATTCTCTTCTGATTACTTTCGATATGACTAATTTTAAGAAGAGACTTCCTCATCACATGGCATTTCATATTAAATCATCGTATCGAAAGACCAATATCTTTCGAACGGTGGTCGATGAGGGTGCTTCTACTTGCGTGATGTCTCTCGCATGCTGGAAGACACTTGGATCTCCCAAAGCTGTTCCATCTAGCACTGTTCTTACCGCATTCGATGGTCATTCTCACAGACCCCATGGTATTTTCCCGGCTTTGCCCATCTGTGTTGGGGGCAAAACCGTTAACATAGAGGTTGAGGTAGTGGATGCAGCCTTGGACTACAACCTTCTGCTGGGGAGGAACTGGATTTATGAGATGGATGCTATTGCATCCTCATTATTTCGAATAGTATGTTTCCCCCACGAAGGGAGGATCGTTACAGTGGATCAACTGGACTATCCTCCTGTAGACCTGGATGCGCCTTCTGACTCATCTGTGCCTAAGTTGGATAATACTAAGGCGCCTGTCGAGAATCTAGGAGTTGGAATGTATTCTTCCCCGATGGGTTCTTTTGATCTTCCTCCTCCTAAGGTGTCTATTAATGCTATTTCATCCTCCAAGGCTCCCCTTCGAAGAGAGTTCTTTCGAACTCATTATTTTTCAGACCCTTGGACCTTACCTTCCCCAACAGCCACATTGGAGGAAGGTCAAGTGGGTGGTATGGCATTTCCGATTTCTGCAGCTGAGATTGCATATCAGTCTATTGTTGACACTGCAGAATCTGATCCAGCTCCTCTTTCACCGGAAGAGTTGGATGGTGATGTGGCTCCGGCTTGGACGCTTACTTCTTCTTCTGCCCAGGATTGTCTAGATACCATTCTTCCATCTGAAGAGGCCATCCTGGAAGTGATGACAGGTATAGATAGACCGTGGGATGATTTGCATCATCGGTCTTACTTCCTACCTGACTTGAGCGAAGTCGAAACAAGTTTTCCAAGTTCTCAGTCTCCTGGACCTGTTCACCCAGTCTTGAGCCCTTTAGCACCAGCACAGGTTTATGCTGAAGGGAACATGGCTGTGATCTCTCCTACTATCCCGGTGAACATCTCCAGGAATCCCAACATTGTCGAGAATGTCTTCATTAGAGCTGAATGCTCCCGTGAAGAGGTTCAAATCTATACTGAGCTCTTCAAAGAGTATAGGGATGTTTTTGCTTGGTCTTATGAGGAAATGCCTGGCATAGACCCATCTATCATCCAGCATGAGATCAAGACGTATGAAAACGCTAAGCCGGTCAGCAGGTTTCGTGTTGATCACATCCACTTGGCCATTGGGATTTCAGCCTTCTAAGGGATAAGGGTAGATCCCCCCTTCCTGCTGAGGCAATACTTTGTTGCCTCCCCTATCAAGGACCCCGAAATGGGCTCTATCTGAAGAAGTATTATGCCTAGGCTTTGGCCCGGCATTTTGCTTTGTATATAGTAGTTTTTGTCTTGTACATATCTGTTTGATTTTCGATTTTTGATGGGATGGTGATGTTTTTGATCTGCTTTGGCAGGTTGTGTTGATGTCATGAGTCATTATGGTTTCGCCGATGGTGCTAGTAGACACACCCGGAACTTAGCTTCCGCGGCCTGGGTGCTTCATTATCCTTCCGGTCAGCTGTTGGTATCAAGAGGGGTCTGCATTGGTCCTGCTTCCAATAACGTAGCAGAATACACTGCAGTCATTCATCTACTCTCGGAGGCAATATCCTTGGGTGTTGATTCGTTGGTAGTTTTCTTGGGTTTTCTTGGACTCCCAGCTGGTGGTGTCGCAGTTGAACAACACTTATCGGGTACGAGATCCATTTTTATTACGATTGTTCTTGAGGGTACGTTTGTTACAAAGGTCATTTCAATTTTTAACATTCATTCATATTCCTCGAGCTGACAATTGGTTTCCTGACTCATTGGCTAATCAAGCTTTAGATTGGCATATTAATCATTCAATACAATAAATTCTAATCATCAAAAACATCATACATTTGATACATTTATCACATCACATCAAATATCACTGTATATATATCATCGGAGTGTCAAAAAAATTTACAAAATTTGGATTCATAATCTCGTACAAAAACTTGGGCTTATGCCCCATCATGTTCAGTCTCAAAAAATAATATACAGTCATCTAATATATAAAATTTGTCTACTCCTGAGGACCCTGCCCAGAAGTCGTGTTCCTATAGAACATAACTGCAGTGGCCACACGGCGGAATAGTCTAACCCAGTCCCGGGGTACTCCTACAACCCGTCTCTGGACGGCTTCCAGCAAGTCCTCCACGGCAGCCATAGGGATTTGGCGGGTCAGTCCCTCCAAGTTTCTCTGAACGGCCTGGAGAGTCCTGTCGGAATCCACTGTCTCTGCCTCGCCTCTGCGGCGCTTGTGGCGCGGTAGGCCCTCAGGAAGAACTGGTCCAACATCTGAAACATGATCATTTTTAATTTTCAGTCATTATGAATCCAATCAAAAACATGTTTGTTTTTAATTTTTTCATACATATTTGAAAAAATCCAAAAAAATCATATAAGTCAAATTTTTTTGCAAAAACTTACCGACTGCTCCCCATGCTGCGTCGGGTGGAAGTACTAGATCTGGATCTCCTCGGAAGTCCATCCCAGCATAGGGATAGTCTTCCACTGCGATGATCTGTTCTCCCCACCACAGGAAGAACTCATCGTCCCACGTGGTCCGGGGTACCTCGCTGCCCCCTAGTCTCTTCATCATGTCTGCCCAATGGGCAATTCTTGGGTCCCGCGGGCTGCTGATAGTCGAGATGACTCTGGGTCTCAAAGCTGGAACCCTCTCAAAGAAGAATGTTGTCAAAATGGTACCATAGCCAAAGTGTTTAGTTTTTGCCTGGCGAATAGAAGTCAGCTGTTGTTTCATGTTCTGTAGCAGGGCTGTGCACCAATCGTAGACGTGAATCAAACACTCTACAGCTATACTCATTTGCGTCCTGGACGCCTGATGTAGTGAGGCAGATCCTGCCACTCTGCCGATGGTGAAAAGGAGGATCTTCATGTGCAAATCCCTGATATCTCTAATTGCGATCTGCGTTCCAACCTTTTTGGAATTATCTACGCAATATAAGTGGACATAATCTTCCACAGTTAACCCTCCCAGGGGTTTTCCGTGAAGGTCTACTGGGTCTCCCCTCCTGGAGAGTCCAGTGATGAAATATATATCCTCCACTTCTATGCGTAGTGGCATATGATCAATTATGAAGCAATCCTGATCTGGTTCCCAGTAATTTACGAGCATTTCAAGCAATCGCACATTACTTTTCATATTGGGCATTTTAAAGAATTTCAACAATCCGCAATTTCAGAGGATGTTTTGCGCTGCGCGGTCCTGCATGACCTCTTGGTCTACTGCGCTATGCTCACGTTCCCTCCATGAGATGGTCATCCTAAGAAATTTCAACAAAATTTGCATTAGCCACGCTTTTTTGGTTACGGCCCTGCACATACGCGGTTTTCCCTGTACACAGTCGCGTGTATACGCGGGTTTCCTTCATTAAACCCGCGTATGCGCAGATACGCAATTTTTAGCAAGGGTTTCTAAGAAAAAAATCACTTAATTTTAATTTTCAAACGGACAAAATGAATAAATAGGATGATTAAGGAGCCTACCTGAAGTTTCGCTGAATTCCGACGGTCGGTTGTTCCTGATTTGACGAAAGAAGTTTTTAGCTCCAGAGCACTTTTTCCAAATCAGCTATGCAATAATGAACCAATTGAGAGGTAATTTGTGTATTTATGGCTAAAAAATTGAAAATTTTCGCAAAATTTCCTTATGCTTATTTTTTCGATCTATCTTATGCTGTATAACTCGATTGCTTGGAAGTGCCCAGTTTGGTATGTTTTCAGGTACATTTTGACGATTTTGAGATTTTTCCCGGTTTTTTATCCATGATTTCCGACTCGTCACGGCAGGTATATGATCTTCACTGGCATATAGGTTAGGGAATCACTTTCTGTTGCATCTTGCATACTAGCCTCCATACTGATCACTTGCCTTAGGGTCGATCCCATCAGGTCATGAGCATTACACCCATTTCACTCGCCGATTATTTAATCATGACTTGATGGTAGAGCCTTCCTCTACATGGGCTTCCTAGTTTGTTCCTCGCTATCACTTGTTGCCCATGCTGCTTTTTATGTAGGCTCGGGAGTCCTCTTTAGTCCCGCCATGTCTTATGTGTTGAAGCTTCATTCTTCTTCTTCATCACTTATCATTTTTCTGGCTTATACCCTAGAGGCTCCTTGGTGTCGTTAAGTTGTATTACTGCATTGCATATTGGCTACTTGTTTATCCTGGCCTTTAGCCGGCTTCATTTGGACTCGATGTTTAAGCCAAATTTTGACCTTGACTTTCTGTACAAGTTAACCATTGCATGCACTTAGCTATCACGACTTGACACCTTTGTACCCATGGATGGAATGTTCCTCTGAGTATCACTGACCAGTTTTCGCCACCTTGCATTGAGCATAGGATTGTTCCAATCCTAGGAACTAGTGCATCTGCTTTCTTGATACTCGTTCTATCCATTGTACCATAGCATTCTTTTATTCTTTTTCAGGCTTATTATATGAAAAAGACAAAAAAATCAAATATAACAAAAAGAGTGGGAACGGGATGTATCTTCGTTATTTTGATGGCAGTTCAGAGTCAGTTTGTCGCCCTTGAACAAATCACATATACTTATATATATTTCCTTCATTTGGGATGGTTCTAGTTTTGACCTAGGTTCAGCCTTTACCATGTTTCACTTGTCAGTTCTCCCACGGTTGGTTATCTCTTCCAATCATATGGAGAGTTTTTTTTGCCTCCTGCAGGATAGAATTATACAGTGTCACTTTTTACTGCCATGGTCATCATGAGTCGTGCTTTTGTTCAAGGGAAGTTTAACCTGAGTCGGCCATTCTACAGTGTCTCTTGACTCATTATTCAGTCGGCCTTCCCGGTCTTGTCAGTATCATGTTCTATCACATCAGATGTTACAATGACCATTTTTACCTTTGACCTCCACATGTAAAGAAAAAATTTCAAACCCAGAAACGCAACGAAAAATTACAGAAGTGGAGCGTCTGGCAGCAGAAGCACAACGAAAGTTTGGAAGGTGATTTGTAGGAATTCCCGGAGGCGTTTTTGACTGAAAACGGTATGGTTGGAAAGATGGAGATGTATATTAAACAATGGATTCATCAAGAAATATAAAAAATATCTCCAAACCCATGAAAATTTGAATTGAAATCAACCTTTCCAAAAACACAGCAAGTGGTTTGAAAAGGTGGAAAAAAGTTGGAAAATGGGTGGTTTTTGAAATTTTTCTGAAAATCCATGAACTGAAAAGTAACCACAAGTATATTTTTGGAATTTAATAACCAAAATAAACATCCAAATTCTTTTCAATATTCATTTGGAGCCCATGGTAAAAAGCGCAGCGAGCACATGCTGTGTTTCTGTAGGATGATTTTTCAACATTTTTTGTAACAATAGGGGTCAAATATGGAGTGATATATATTTAAAAATAATAGGAAAGGTTGTTGTATATAAGGTTGTTTTGAAGAAAAATATCTCTTAGGTTTTGAAAATTCATCTTCATTTGGTTAGAAACCTCTTTTGAAAATTATGGAAAAAACAAAGTCAAAAGCGCAGGGAATTTTCCAGAAACGCAGCAACTTGGGATAAGGGAATGGAGGGGATGGGGGCTACGAAAAAATCAGAAAAAATTATGGGAGGTATGGATATGTTTTAGGAACACAATGAAAGTTTAATTTCCCAAAATGAGTGAGAAAAAGGGGGGAAAATGTCAAAACACACTCCTAGGGTAAAAGCGCAAGAAATTTCTAGGGTTTTTTGGAAAATAAGGAAATGAAAGGATTTTGATGAGGGGAATGATGGGGAATGGTAGGTGAAGGATGATGAAGGATTTATAAGCTTAAAACCAAGGTATTTGACTCTTGATGAAGCTATGAGCAATGGAAAAGGGAAAGTGCAGCAAAAACACAACAAACCCTAGGAATGGATTTTCAATCAGTTTTATGGGGAAAGAGACTGCATAGAGGGTTTGTGGAGGTTGATTTACTTAATTGTTTAAGGAGGATTTCAAGAATTTGAAACCATAATGAACTTTTTCTTCCTTTTTTTTCAAAAAATATGCCTTGATAGATAATGGAGGGTCTTTTTGTGACTTACTTTACTGCATTAGGCTTAGTTTCAATTGTCTATTCTCTTGCTGCAAGAAAGCCACCAGGAAATTGGATTTGGCAAGGTGATATTTTAGCTCTATGATCTGTGCCTATTTCTCTTTGATTATGTCTTCAACTGCCTTATCTTCATGGTGTTTTTCTAGGTTAGCCATCTCTAAATGAAGAGGTTATTGTTCTTCACTATGCAATGGTGTATCATGTTTTCCTCTTGATGATTCTTGTCTCATAGTGCCAAGATGGGTTTCTTCTTTACTTATAGTCTTCCTAGGAAACATCTTTGCCTGAGCCCTAGTTCTAGGTCTAGGAATCTATGCTATTTTAGTGGAAAACACCAACCTCTTACCTCTGCTATAGGTCTTTGCAATTTCTTCTCTAGGTTGTGTCTTTGTCACTGATGGCTTGTTTGATGAGCCAACTTCCATGATGGTGACCCAAAGAATGGACATGACTCTATTTTTACTTTTGATGACTGCCATTATGGTGAAAATAAAATTTAAATCCTAGAACATTACCTATATGATTGCACATTAACTCTTTTGATGACATAGGACACCTAAATGATGACATAACCATGATGAGTGATGATGACCATGAGAAAGTGGAGGGAGTAGCACTGAACTAGAAAATCACCAATGATCATTTGATAATGAAGAGATGCCAAATTTTATTTGAAAATATAACAATTTGACCTAATGACCTTATCATTAATATGGAAAGAGTACATTTGATCACTAGTGACTCATAAACACTAACTGTATTCAAGCCTTCAAGCCTTCATGGTGTGCTCATGTTCTCTTAGGAAAGGGGGGGCATACTCGAACATGCCGAAGGGAAGAAGGGAAACCATCCAAGTCTTCGTGGTGCACTCATCTGAGGCTTCAAGTTCTAGAAGTGCACTCTTCCTGTTGAAAGCTCAAGAAAAAGTTTTATAGAAATATGTCATGATAGGAATGAGAAGAATAAGGATCCACAAGTTTATATGGATGTTATGGAAATCATGGTGGAATGTGAAAGGTTGAAAATGTGAAGAGTTTCAACATGTGACAACAAATTAACACTTACATAACGAATTTTGAACAAAAAAACTAGCAAATAATCTGAAAAACAAAGAAACACTAGCAAGAAAAGAAAGAACGACAGTGAAATCATGAAAGGTAGTGAATATATTTGACATGAAAAACTTACTCGTAACATTGGTTGATGAAGAGTTTCTTGATACAGAGTTTTGGGCCAAACCTAGATGAGAATGATTATGCAAGTGAATGCTTAACTGGTTTGATTTAAAAGAGTTTACATGCAAAACGTTTTCATGAATGATCACCACTTATAAACAAGTGTAAGGATTATTTAAGGGAGGTTAAGTGGGATCCTATTTTCTAGGAGTGCACCCACATGCAACCAATAGGCTCATGCATGCATCCAATAAGAGCGCACGTTTTCAACATGAAGGAGTGTGCTCAAAGAGGGCGCACTTGCTCAACATGAAGGAGTGCACACTTCTTAAGCCTAAAGGAGTGTGATCAACAAAAGTGCATGTCTTCATCAACTTGGAGTATGCCTTTTACTTTTAGGGTGTTTTTCTTGATTTTGTTTGCTTTTTTAGTGATTTTTAGTGGTTTTTCGAGTGTGTGCATGGCAAAAAGGAAAGTCTTTAAGTCAAGATAAGTCATGAGTTCACCTAACCATGGACTAGATATTTATGACACTTAGGAAAAATTGACATAGGAGTATGCAACACTAGGAGAAAACACACAAATAATAAATCAAACAACATGACGACAATAAGGGGCTTGAAACAATTATTCATGTAGGCTCCAAATTTGAATTAGGAAAAAAATTTGGAGGGTCATCGTCGCAACAACAATAGGGACTTAAAAAATAAAAATAAAAAATACATTTAACTTCTGATTTTTAATTTTTTAATTTTTAGTTTTTCAATTTTTATCCCTTTCGTCAGATTCCACCATTAAATTTTACACCCATGTATATTAGTGAGGGTGCTTGCAAGGGAAAAAAGAACTGTAGATTTTAGTTAACGCCTTTTGACACTTAATGTGATGGAATATGCAACACACGAGCTTACCAATAGTAGAGACATGGATAGATAAAATCACGAGGAAAATGGAAATAGAAAATGTGACTGGCCTATATCGTATATCACTATCACATTTCATGATGAGACCCATCGCCCCTATCTCTGAATTTTTCACATAGAATTTGTGACTTAGCCAATCATATTATGACTGAGAAAATCACATTTCCATTTGGTGACCTCCTTTACCTCCATTGCATGTGATAAATCAAAACTTCCGTCCATTCCGATCACTTACCATTGAATTTACCAAACCCACACATCCACAATCGAAGAAGGCAGAGTAATTTATTCAACAACGAGATATGACATCCAAGAAATCACATTACACAAGATGTTTCTCCTAGGTGATCTCCCTACCTGTAGAAACACACATAAGAGAATATACATGGCCTGGAAGGTATGAGGCTTCTGGCCTGTGAAATTTTATAGGTCTAGAGTTTCAAGATGGGCTTTGTATGAATGTTGGGTTGGCTATAGGTTCTGTAATATTTTTCCTTGATTTTTTTGTTTTTGGTTGTGGGTATCAGTTGCTTGCGTGGGTATGAAGCATAATGGTTTGAAGAAATCTTATGGCATGAAAAGTTCACGTTCTTCTTACATGTGTTAAGGTTCATCTGTTGGTACCTGTGACCATCTCCTAAGGACCTAGCTCTTGTATTCCTTACACAATCCATTAATGGTATGAGTGTGTGTGGGATGAGTACCATGTATAGAAGGGTGAACTGTAACTGATACTGCATCTTGTGGTATAAGTGGGGTTTTAGCTAGGGTACTGTTTCTATTGGGTGGGTCTCATGAAGAAGCTCCAGTTCTAAAAAGGTTTTTTTGCTGGACATTTTGTTGGTGGGGAGTGCATGCATGTTGGCTGCATTATGGTTTTTGATTATAGTGTGGTTATCTTTCAAATTGGGATATTGGCCATAACTGTGTTCATCATCCTTTGCTATATTTAAAACACATATGAAGGCTCCATACAAATGGGTCAATGAAAAACCATGGGACTAGGTTATCTATCCATGAAACATCTAAGGTTTCTGAAACCCAATTCTCACCAAACCAATCTATATGGACCCTTCTATGGCATAAGTGGATATAGTCCTTTATTATTTCCAAACCCTGCAAATATTTTGGTTTTCAATTTTTCTTTCGCTGGTGGCATGGTGTTGGATGTTGTTGTTGTTGTTGCCATGTTTGAGTTGGATCTGTGAACGTTGATACCTGGTTTTTCTGTCATCCGTGTCATATTCCACCTTTGTTTTCGGTGTTCTTGGGTTTTCCGGTTTCTGAAAAATGTTTTTAAATCTACCAAATCTTGTCATGCTTACATTGTTTTCAATTCTGCCCTGACAAACACATCTTCCTTTGCCCCACGTCATACTCGTATGCTTTGGTTTTTGGATATTGGGGTGACTGATTGGGTTGGTGAATCACTCTCGAGGTCCTTTTGAAGCAGTTTCAAATCATCCAGGTTGGTCCTAAGCAGGTTGGTGGCTCCTCATTAAGGAAATTTCAACCCTATCTAAAAATGCATTTGCACAAGCCATTTTTGGCTCTCTTCCTATGCATGATGTGTTAAACTGGATAGGTGGTGGGTGGTTGGCATGCATGCGTAAGTTCATTTTTTGGAACAAAGAGAAGTCCTTCTGGCGTTGTCTTAAACATTCTTGTTTATTCCTTTTAAGGACGACGACTCCTCATTAAGGAATGTTCTGAAAATATTTCATGATCCAACCACACTTGGATCCAAGTCGTGCAGATTTATTAAATCGGGTGGGTGGTTTATTAAAGGTGGTGACAAGTTTACAAAGGTTCTGAACTTTGGTTGAGGAAGGGATGGCGGAGGTCCTTGACATCCTTTCTTCGGACACATCGGTTCATGAGGCTCTAATTGTTGTCACACTGGAGGCAGAAAGGGCTCACAATGCCGGCCTGGGCATGGGAATGGGACCACCCACATAGTCTTATGTGGGGCCATCTAGCACCAATTCAAACCATGTTGACATGCTCCACAAGGCGCCACACGGTGGTCTGAGGCACTCTCGACAAGGCTCTCATAGTCAAAAAAATATAAATGGTTTGTTCACGAAAATTTTCCATAAAAATGCAACTGAAATAAAACCGGTAATATTGGGGTATGATGATCTCTGGGGTCGGGTAGCAAGCATCCAAAAATGGGCCTTAATCGGGTGGTGGTTATTCTCAGACATGGCGAAGTGGATATGGTAGAGTGGGTTAAGACAATGTGGTGTCCCATCTTGGGATACAACCCGAAGGTAAGCTTGATGATGAATACATGGTTCAGTATTCACTTCATTCATGAAGATGATTGTGCCAAAATTCTCAAGCACACATGGGTGCGGGGCAAAAGTTTTATGTAGTTATTTCCATGGTACCTGGGTTTTAATCCTGTAATGGAGGCGCAAAAAAATAGATTGGTATGGGTTAAGCTACCAGGACTCCCTCTTTAATTTTTGACTCATAAGGATTTGACTGCTATCGGTAACTCAATTGGGCGCACTAAAAATTTTGATCTAAGAATTATGGGCACAAGTGATAAGTGTATTTCTTGGCTCCTGGTGGAGGTTAGCTTTGCTGGTGGGCTAAGCGACGTGGATATGATATGGGGACAATGACGACACAGGAAAAGGGTGGATTTATGGGGGTTTCCTTTTAGATGTTTTATCGTCATCAAACGGGTCATCTCATGAACTAATGCCCCTCGTGACATTGGCAAGTGGGTCGCCACAAAAAATATCGGTGGGGTTTTCACTAAGGAAATTCATCTATCTGCTCTCTTGAACATGGTCTCTCAGGTAAGTCCTCTCTTCCTTCATCTGATTGTGACTTTTCTGGTACTTCCGCTTCCCTTTATGACAGGAAGCCTTCACCTCATGGTGCACCCGAGACTCATGTTGTCCTCACCCTTCCTGATCTGCACATCTTACCTCAACCTTTATCCACTACTCTTTCACCAACCCATAAGGTGGTTGATACTTTCCCTTTTTAAAACTCTGATGGACCTCCATCGGACCCGGGTGTGGTGGGCATGATGACTGTTTCATCAACCATTCCTCTGCTTGAATGGGCTTTTCCCCCATACCCTCACAACTGAGAGGTGGGTGACCGCTTAGATTCCTCGAGGAACATGGTTGGGAGTGACATTGAGTCTTTGCTTGGCAACTCGAACCTTGAAATTACTTCTTTAACTGTGTATGATAAGGCGCCTCCAGAACCCCCCATCTCCATCTCTCTTGTTTCAGCTTCAAACATTACTGTGAGGAAAAAATAAAAATCTAGGTCGCGACATTTTAGAGGCTGGCTCAAGACAAAATCCTTATTCCAAGATGACTTGTATGATTTTCTTGATGTTCCAATTTATTCGGTTGATGACCTCTGGGCACTTAGGGTAGGTGGCCTTGAATATGTTCCAAAATGAATTCTATAATATCTATCAATATCAATGGGATAGGCGACCCCTCGAAACACCTTCGCCTTCCATATTTATTTGTTGAATTATAACCCGTGCTGCTCTTTTCCAAGAGACAATGTGTCCACAATCTAAAGTTATCAGTGCTTTGCTAAATATTCAGCCGAAATGGCATGTGGTTGGCATCAATTTAGTTGGCAGAGCTAGGGGCATGCTGGCTATGCAGAACCCTAGATTGGAAATTTTTCAGGCTTTCCGGGTTTTTGGGTGTATAATTCTATTTGGAACTTTTAGGGGTTTTTCAGAGAAAGTTCATCAGATAAATTTATATGCGCCTTTCCAATGCCATTCGTCTTTTTAGGAGTGCCTTTATTCATCGAATATTCTATGTGTTGGAAACCTTATAGTTATTGGGGACTTCAATGCAACCTTATCGTTGACTGAAATCTAGGGGCAAATATCTCGACAGGACCCTCTGGAAGACCCAATTGGTTGTATCTTTAGTGACCACCATATCTCGGACATTCGTGGTGCTCCTCTAGTCCCGACTTGGACCAATCTACATTCGGGTTCTGAGTTTATTATGAAGCACCTTGATAGAGCCATGGTTCATGAGAAACTTCCACAAATTTTGGGGAAATTTCGATCATAGTTGGTTGTTGCCTCTTTATTTGACCACATGGCGATTGTCCTTTCCTGGCATAAGGAACAGGCTAGACATGGTGTGCCCTTTAAGTTCAATAGAATCTAGCTTAATGACCCTCCGTACATTCAGCTGGTAATTTATTTCTAGAAGGAGGATGATTCAAATTATTGACTGGATGGTTGGAGAAAGTTATCATAGAAGCTCCGCAAATTAAAACTACACACAAAAAAGTGGGAAAGGGATAAAAAGAATGAGCTCCAGATGGAGTTGAATCATATGTCTGTTATGGTGGCTAATATTTATGAAGGGATGAAAAATGTTTATCCAAATCAACAAACGTATGAAAATCTGAAAGTGTTGGAGAAAAGAAGGATGGAAATCCTTAAGATCTAGGAGGTGACCTAGAAGCTCAAGAGCCGTGTCCAATGGCTAAAGGAAGGTGAATTGAACACTAAGTAATTTCATCATATGGAAAATGGGTGAAGGAATATCAACTCAATTTGGGAAATCGAGTCGGAGGATGGAAACAAGGCACACTCAACCAAGGAAATAAAAAAGGAAGCACATAAATTTTTCTCTGAGTTTTATATGGCATAGGATGAAATTTATTATCGAAGCCAAAAGTGGGTTTTGGATCACATGCCTGTTATGTTTGACAAAGCTGGAAATGAGGTGTTGGGGAAAGTCATCTTCAAGGATGAGATTAGGGTTGTTCTCAAATATTTTTCTCAAGAAAAGATTCCTAGCCTAGATGGATGGCCAGCTGAATTTTTCATTCACTTCTTTGAGTTGATGGCAGATGAATTTTTTTTTGCCATTGAACAGGCAAGGATATTGGCTTTCATTCCGGGTGATATGAATTCTACCTTTATTGCAGTTATTACTAAATCTTGTGTGCTCAATTATTTTTCTAATTTTAGGTCGATTGCCTTATGTAATGTCATATACAATATTTCATCTAAAATCATTGCTTTAAGAATCAAAGGGATTATGTCTAGGACCATTTTTGCGGAACAATATGGATTCCTATAGGGTCAGTCTATTCATGATGCTGTGGCATCTTCTCAAGAAGTGATACACTCTATCCATACACACAAAATGGAGGTGCTTATTATGAAAGTTGATCTATATAAGGCTTATGACCATGTGGACTGGTGTTTTATTAGACTGGTTCTCTTGAGGGTTGGTATCACTATGCAAAACATAAGGTGAATCATGGCTTATATTTATTCTTTCAGGTATGAGGTCATCATCAACGGTATGCCTTTTGAATTTTTTGTGGCTGGTTGGGGCCTTCGAGTGGGTGTGCTATGTTGCCCTTGTTGGCAATATGATGCAGAGTGTTGTCCTTGATGGCAACCCACTAAATGAAGATGAAGACATGCGACTGTTGACATGTGTTGTCCTTGATGGCAAACCACCTGATGAAGTTATTCTTGACTTGATGGACTTGGTAAATGATGTAAATCTGATGTGATATGATGTAATATGATGTTGAGCGTTGTCCTTGAAAGGCAACCCACTTGATGAAGATGATGACAACTTACTTGATGAAGTTGTGCTTGATAGAATATGTCCTTGATAAAGAAAATCTGATGTATCTACAGTATGAACAGAAGGCAATAAAGAAAGGAATTTAGCATGTATGATGAAAAGAGTATGTCTCTAGGTATACGCGGATCTGTCTAGGGGAAGTCGCGTATGCACGCGGAAAAGAACGTTCCAAGTCGCGTATGGGCAAAAAGCGCTCTAAAAGTGCAAAACCAGGGGTAATCACCATGGTATTGACCCATTGTATTGGGTAATGTTCCGCCTAATTGACCCCGTCCAGAAATACCATTGGATGTAATGTGGTTTTGGGCTCATGGTATTGAAAAAGGGGCTCATGGTATTGAAAAGGGTAAACCTATATAAGGAGAAGAAATTCATTGTGCAAATCATGAGTGTGGGTGCAAAATGTCTGAGCTTGAATGAATACTGTAGTTATATCTGTATGGAAAGGGTAAAGGTTTGATAATAGATCTGAATCTATGATGCACCTATGAAGAAATGATGAAGCGAAATATCTAGATCTGGAATGTATGTGTAGCTGCTAGATCTGTTTCTGGAAGGCTTAGATCTGAGATGAAGCGAACATCTGTATGAAGTAAAAGGGTAAATCTGAAATGAATATCTGATCTGAAGAAGTATGCTACTCTATAATGGTTGAAGATCCATACGCTAGTTCACCGCAGAGGAAGCGCGTATATACGCGGCTTCGCTGAAGAGAAAGCGCGTATGCGCAATGAAATGAGCTCTGTAATGTGTACAGAAGTATACGCTGGTTTATGTGAACGGAAGCGCGTATATACGCGACATTAGTGAAAGGAAAGCGCGTATGCAAACTAGGGCTCATCAAGTCCGTGGTAAGAAATGTCCGGACCGTGTTTCCGCCGGTTTACCGATATCTCATGCTGAGTTATATGTATCCGTTTCATGGTTGATTGTGCTTAAAATTATGGAAAGGGTCCAGTGTGGAAATCGATGAAACGTGGTCCACAGAGGTGCCGAGGGTTGCCATAGAGGTGCCGAGGGCTGTAGCCTTCAGCGGGGTTGTAGCCTTCCAGGAGAGGTCACAAACGAGACCTTGGACTCGTAGCCTCCCTTCCGTGGACATGCGCATATTGTATTTCTAAGGGGTTGGAGCTCTCTTCCGAGAGAGGTCAAACGAGCGTGTTGTGGGTGCTCGCGTGCCGGTAAGAGTTCCATCTCGCCAAGACATATGTTGTGAGATGTTTTCTCTATAATAAAATATTGAAGGCTGAGCAACTGCAGTGGTGGTTTTCTCCCGACTTGGGTTTCCACCTAAAAAATCCTGGTGTTCATGTGTGATGCTTTGTGTGATGGTTTATTATGTTCTTATTGCACATGTTTACTGTTTATTAAACATCTGATGAATGAATGATGGAATGATATAAGTGAAGAATTAATGATTTAACTAGATCTCTGTGTATACGCAAGTTTCATAAAGGGTATCCGCGTATATACGTGAGTCTGTATCAGGAAAGTAGCATATGGGTTTTAGAAGCAAGAAAAATTAAAAGTTTTAAAATACTGATTCACCCCCCCTCTCAGTATTTTTCCCAACAATTGGTATCAGAGGAAGTTCTTGTGCAGAAGCTTGATCGCTTAAAGGAGATCCGTCGCAATGGGAAGTCAAGAGGGAGTAATGTCTATAAAGCCACCTCTATTCAATGGAAGCAATCTTATATTCTGGAAGGTACGAACAAAAACATATCTGCAAAGTCTTGGTGCAGATGTATGGGCAATCGTGGTAGAAGGTTATCAATACCCAGCAAGTATTCCTACCGATGCAGCAGAAAGGAAGAAGTATGAAATCAATGCCAAAGCAGTGAATGTCTTGTTAGGAAGCATGTCTGAATCAGAATTTGCTAAAGTGATGCAGCTACATTCAGCAAAAGAATTATGGGACAAAATCATTCTGAGCTATGAAGGAGACACAAAGGTAAAAAGTGAAAAACTCCAAACTCTTAGAATTGAATATGAAAATTTGAAGATGCATAGTGATGAAAGTGTTTCCAGTTTCTTTCTCTGTCTAGATGATATTGTAAATCGGATGAGAAATTTGGGTGAAACCATAACTGATACTACTCTGGTAGAAAAAGTCTTAAGATCCTTGACTTCAAGATTTGATTCTAAAGTTTCAGCTATTGAAGAAAGGCAAGATCTACAAACTCTTACTATTGTTCAATTACATGGTATTTTGACTGCTTTTGAAATGAGACAAGGAGGTCCTTCTCAAATTAGAGAAGCTGCTTTTAAGGTGTCTGCAAAAGGAAAGGAAAAGGAAGTTGTCAAAGAAACCAGCTATATATCCGAAGAAGAAGAAGCGAATTTTGTGAGAAAACTCCAACTAGGCACTGGAAGATTCAAAGGTAAGCTTCCCTTCAAATGTTTTGAGTGTGGAAAAGTTGGTCACTATGTTGCTAAATGTCCTTATAGAGAAAAACATGGTAAAGGGAAACAATTTGAAAAGAGGAAGAGTTTCTATGCAAATGAAGATGATGATGAAGTGTCCAGTGAAGATGAAGAAGATTCTAACCATGATCTGAAAGTGCTTATGGCAAAGAAGCAAAAGAAGAAGTCTACTCGAAACAAGGAGATCTCTCAGAAAACATGGTTAGCAGAAATTGAATCAGATAGTGATTGGGGTCCTGATTGTCTCATTGGTACAATGAATGGTGAAGATAGTGAAAGTAAAGTTGTGAATCTAGAAGAAGCTATCAAGATAAAAGTTGAAGAACAACAAAAGGAAACTGATAAGAAAGATTCTATCTACAATGAGATGATCTCTCAAATGAAAGATCAAATAGAAATGTTGAATGGACAGGTGGACAAGTATCAAAGGTTTCATACTTATGCATCCAATCAAATTAAAGAACTAGAAGCAGAAATCAACAATCAAAATGCAGATCTCGAAAAATCAAGCAAGAAGAATGAAGGACTTGAAGCTGCAATCATCTCTCTACAAGCAGATCTTGAAGCATCAAGTAAGAAGAATGAGGAACCTCTACAAAAATTTGAAAAGGAAGGCCTTGAAGCAGAAATCATATCTCTCAAAGAAGATCTGGAAAAATCAAATAAGAGGAATGAAGAGTTGCAACAAACATGTGAAGAAAACGAAAATTGGCTGAAAGAAGAGATTCTAAATCTGAAGGATCAAGTAGAAGATGGAAGAAGGAAAGAAGAAAGCATGACAAAGCAATGTCAAGCCTTGGAGGTTGAGGTAAACATTCTCAAAGGTAAATTAGAAGAAAAGGTTAAAATTTTGAGGTTTCAAGATAGTACTAACATTTTGGACAACATTCTGAGTAATCAAAGGTCTCCTGCTGTCAAACTTGGTCTTGGTTTCCAAGAAACTGTTAAAGGAGAATCTAGCTCACAAGGAAGTGATAAAACTTCAGAGGATGACAATGCAAAACCTGAAGTGTTGAAAGAGACAAAAGGTCAACCAACAATGATGAAATCTCAAAGGAAATCAGCCAATAAATTTGAATGCTTTAAATGTCATAATCATGGGCATGTTGCAGTAAATTGCAGGAGAAGATCATTTCAGCCTCAAACAAACAGTTCCTACATAGAAAGGTACTCTGGTTTCTTCAAGGGATATTGTTTTTCATGTAACAAGTATGGACATAAAGCAGCTGATTGTAAAAGGAGGAAGATTAGAAATACTCATTATGATTCTTATGCTTATTTCTCTGGACACATGAGATGTTATTTCTGTAACAATTATGGACATGTAGAAAAGGAATGCAGGATGAACAGATCTGAGAAAGTGGACAAATTTTAGCACACAGTTAGGAAGTTCAAGCAAGTTTGGAAAAAGATGGAGAACCGATCAGAAACGTAGGGAATTCTGACCCTACTGCAGTCATCCGCTTCTGAAGCTGAATTTTCTTATTGACTGTAGGAATGATGTGGGATACATTATGAGATTTAGTAATGTATCATCACAGGGGGAGCAATGCATGATGACTCTCATGGTTGATTTGATTATTCTGGTTATGTTTACTTCTGACAGCGCATCTGATGTGGAAAGGACAGGTACAGGAGGTACAAAATCAGGAGGAAATGAAGGAAGATGAAAATTTTCTATGCTTCACTTTCCATACGCGGGTTATATTAACAAAAGTCGCGTATACACGCGAGTTTCATCAGACACAGTCGCGTATGCATTGATGATAAGAGAATTTATATGCTAGCTGAAGATCTGGAGCAGAGGCTCAGGGGGAGTAATAGTCTGATTGTTAATAACTGTATTATTGACTCTATATCAACTTAATTTCTCATTTTTAAATAATGATGACATGATACTTGGTTACTTATGTTGAAGATTATGGATGAGTCCTGGTTGCTTGATGATGAAGAGTATTCGTTGCTAAGATGAAAGTCTTATAAATCAGAGATAAGGACAGATCATGCAGAGATTGTTGCTGATGACTTGCTGATAAAGGTATTCAGGTTGCACTAGTTAAGGAGGAGCACTAGTTCAGGGGGAGCAGCAGGTTGAATACTAATGATTGCATTGTTGGCAATATAACTTCTTATTCTTGGTTATTGTGATACTCATGCTTAATGATGACTTGGTACATGGTTTATTATGATGAGATTTTGATCCCGGTTTATTGAAAAGTATCTTTTGTGTTCACACATGGATGAGTTGGAAGTCGTTTGATTCAGAAATAAATCATGCAGAGCTTTGTCTTTTTCCTACATATGTGACTTCATGTTAAATCTCTAAGATCATGGTGATATTGGACCACATGGATTATTGCTTGATACATATTTGAAGATGTTTTTCTGGTATGATAATCTCTCTTGGAAATATTGTATTGATGCTGCAAAGAATCTGAAGGCTTGGTTACTAATGTGCTTATGCTACAACCGTTGGATGATGCTTGAAGACACAACTACACTGTTCTAGCTATCTGTAGTCCAGGGAAGCATTCAAATATCCCAGAAAGAAGCTGAACACTGTCATTTTCTCACAAAGGATCAGATCTGGTTAAAATTTAGAAGATGGTATTGGATACGCGGGTTTCCTGAAACACAGTCGCGTATATACGCGAGTTCATGCACAGAAAACTGCGTATGTCTGATTGCTGACAAATTTCTATTTGGAGTCAGCTCTCAAAGACAACTCGTTAGTACGCTTGGCATCTTCCCCGGAGCACTGTCAGTATCTCGTGTGGTGTTCCAAAGGCTCATAATTCTATTTCTAATGTTTTGATGGAGATGCCTTGATGATTTGTTGGTGGAAGTTTTCAAGATGCACAAACTAAGGGGGAGACTTAGTCTTTGGAAAGGATGCATGGATGGACAGATTCAGGGGGAGCATTAGCGTTGCTGAGTATAATACATTGTTGGCATTATGATGGTTCTGAAATATGTTCTCTTTCTTGAGGACTTTTTGGTATTGGTCTTAAAGTCATATTTGTAATTTGATGAAAAGGTCTTGTTAAGACCCATGATGTAAAATTGTAATATTCAGTTATGTAAGGACTTGTCAATTTTGTAAACCCACTTGGTTGGGTAGCTGAGTCAAATGGGTAAACCCACTTGGTTGGGTACTTGAGTCGCATATGTAAATCCACTTGGTTGGATATTTGATGTAAGTATGAGTCTTTGGTGATAGGAAGTTCATAGAGTCATGTACTTCATTGACAAATATGTTTGGAGATTCAGCATGGACTCAGGGGGAGCTTGGCCACTTCAGCACATATCAGATCTGCAGACTGTTTCTTCCACATGAGGAGAAAAAGGGGGAGAGTATGTTGGTTTTTGATCCGCCTAGTCTCTGATGTCAAAGGGGGAGAGGACATGGTGTTTGAAATGGTGTCAAAAATGGAGAGGGAGGACATGGTACTCTGTATTCTTAATGTACCCCATCTCGTGGTAACCAAACACACGTGGTTGCCATCAAGTCCAAAGGGGAGATTGTTATAATATGATGCGTAGTGTTGTCCTTGATGGCAACCCACCGAATGAAGATGAAGAGATGAGATCATGGACATGTGTAGTCCCGATGGCAAACCAACCGATGGACACCCGATGGACTTGGTAAATGATGTAAATCTACTATGAAATGATGCTCATAATATGATGCTGAGCGTTGTCCTTGAATGGAAACCCACTTGATGAAGATGATGGCAACTTACTTGATGAAGTTGTGCTTGATAGAACATGTCTTGATGAACTAAATCTGATGTATCTACAGTAAGTACAGAAGACAATGAAGAAAGGAATTTAGCATGTATGATGAAAATATTATGTCTCAAGGCATACGCGGATATGTCTAGGAGAAGTCACGTATGCACGCGGAAAAGAACGTTCCAAGTCCCGTATGGGCAAAAGCGCTCAAAAAGTGCAAAACCAGGGGTAACCACCATGGTATTGACCCATTGTATTGGGTAATGATCCACCCAATTGACCCCGTCCAGGAATACCATCGGAAGTAATGTAGTTTTGGGCTCATGGTATTGTTTTGGCTCATGGTATAGAAAAAGGGGCTCATGGTATTGAAAAAGGATAAACCTATATAAAGAGATGAAATTCATTATGCAAATCATGAGTGTGGGAGCAAGATGTCTGAGCTTGAATGAATACTTCTCTGTGAAGTATATCTGTATGGAAAGGGTAAAGGTTTGATGATAGATCTGAATCTATGATGCACCTATGAAGAAATAATGAAGCGGGATATCTAGATCTGAAATGTATTTGTATCTACTAGATCTGTTTATGGAGTGATTAGATCTGTGATGAGGCGAACATCTGTCTGAAGTAAAGTGTTGAATCTGAACTGAATATCTGATCTGAAGAAGTATGCAGCTCTGTAATGGTTGAAGATCCATACGCTAGTTCGTCGCAGAGGAAGCGCGTATATACGCGGCTTCGCTGAAGAGAAAGCGCGTATGCGCAATGAAATTAGATCTGTAATATGTACAGAAGTATACGCTGGTTTATGTGAATGGAAGCGCGTATATACGCGACATCAGTGAAAGGAAAGCGTGTATGCAAACTAGGGTTTGCTGAAGTCTGTGGTAAGAAATGTCTGATCTGTTCTGCTGGTTTACTGATATCTGTCAGTGAGTTATATGTATCTGTTTCATGGTTGACTGTGCTTAAAAGTATGGAAAGGGTCCAGTGTGAAAATTGATGAAATGTGGTCCATAGAGGTGCTGAGGGTTGTAGCCTTCAGTCAGGGGGTTGTAGCTCCCTTCCAGGTGAGGCTGGTAAACGAGATCAGGGGGTCGTAGCTCCCTTCCAGGAGAGGCTGGTAAACGAGTCAGGGGGTTGGAGCTCCCTTCCAGGAGAGGCTGGTAAACGAGCGCAGGTGGGTGCCTGCGTGCTGGTAGAGTCTGCACCAGCACATATGCTGTAAGATGTTTTCTCTATAATAAAATATTGAAGGCTGAGCAACGGCAGCGGTGGTTTTCTCCCGACTTGGGTTTCCACCTAAAAATCCCGGTGTTCATGTGTGATGCTTTGTGTGATGGTTTATTCTGTTCTTACTGCACATGTTTACTGTTTATTAAACATCTGATGAATGAATGATGGAATGATATAAGTGAAGAATTAATGATTTAACTAGATCTCTGTGTATACGCAAGTTTCATAAAGGGTATCCGCGTATATACGCGAGTCTGTATCAGGAAAGTAGCGTATGGGTTTTAGAAACAAGAAAAAGTAAAAGTTTTAAACTAATGATTCACCCCACCCTCTCAGTATTTTTCCCAACAACCCTTAATTTTCATTCTCATTATGGATGTTTTTAGCAATCTATTAAAGATGGATAAACAAGTTGGTTACTTACTGGGGTTATCTTTCTACCCTTCTGTTAGTATTTCTCACTCTCTGTTTGTAGACGACTTACTTGTCTTTGGCAGGCTCCTTAGAAACCAATGGTTTTATTTTCATTATATCCTCCTTTGTTTTGGTGCCACCTCTAGATAACTTATTAAAAAAGGAAAATATTTCTTGATGTATGCCCATGGGGACATAAATGAGATCAATTTTATTGTTGAGTTTCTGGGGGTACAGACCAAGCTACGATCAGAAGAGATATCATATATGGGTTTTAAATTGAAGCCTTGTGGTTATAAGACATCGGACTAGACCTAGCTAGTTGACAATTTTAAAGGTATAATTATTAAATGGTCTCATATATGGCTGTCGTTAGGGGGGAGATATATCCTTTTACATGCAATCTTATTGAAGATAGTGGTTTATTGGGCTCACCTATTTTATTTTCCTGAGCACATGGTTGATTTAATCAATGCGTCCATCTCTCATTTCATATGGTCTGGGGCATCTAAGAATAAGAAATATCATTTATGTAAGTTGAATAGTATCTCGAATCTGAAGAAGTTTGGGGGTTGGGGGCTCTTGAATGTCTGATCCTTTTCAAACACCCTTTTAATTAAATCCTTCTGGAGAGCTTTAAATGCCCAAGGCATTTGGTCTGAAATAATTCGTACCAAATATGTTGAGGGTGACCCTCTATTGCAGCTTTGCAGGGACTCTTTGATCATATTGAAAAATGAATCCTATATATGGAAGAGTTTCAAAAAATTTATGCCTCTGGTTGCTGATCGATTGGTTTGGAAATTCGGAAATGGTCAAAATACAACTTTGGGTTGTGATAGAGTCTTGGGTCTTGGTGATGGTCAACAGCTGGAGGATAGGCTTAGTCATAGGTTGTCCCACAGAGGCATTTTTTACCTTTCTCAGGTGATTTATTGCTGGAAACATGGAGCCCTGAAATGGAAGTCTACTACTTAGCTGGGGTTGTCTGATCCGGATGCACGCTCCTGGCATAATTATGTGGTTATCTTCAGGCGGGTGGACTTTGTCATCAGCAAGATGGTGACATAATAGTTTGGGAGGGGAATATGATTGGGGATGGGCTGATTGTGAAAGAAGTATACTCACGCATTATCTACAATCAACTTGAATACTAGAATCCATCCCCATTCAGGTCATTTTGGTGCTGGAAAATCCCACACAATATTTTACTATTTTGATGGTTAGTATGGAAGGGAAGAATTTTGACATGCGATAATCTTATCAAATGTGGTTCTCATGGGCCTGGATGGTGTTCCTTCTGTCATGACCATGATGAATTAGTTTCCCACCTATTTTTATCTTGTCCATTCACACTCCAGATATGGTCCCTGTTCTCTCATTATCTCATTGATTCGGATTGGAGTTAGGATAATATCATCAATACTTTTGAAGCTTGGGGGAAAAAAAAAGTAAATATAAATCTCTACCCTTATATTTTATTTATGAGGTGTGGCTTACATGCAATGGTCTTATTTTTGATGGAAGGCATGCAATCATTACTCAAATACATGGAGCCATTATGGCATGGATTTCTTCTCAGCCACTTGCTGTATCATCTACAAAGGACATGTCTCACCGCATTCGGCCACACCCTATATCTTTTCCGGCGGTTTTCTTTGATGGGGCTCAATATGTGGATTGTTGTGGTTGTGGTGCGTGGATTAAGCTTGAGAATATGGAAAGATATCAAATATTTTGGAATGGTGGGAAAGGATCCAAAAATAAGGCGTAAATTCTTGCTTTGTGGAGCGGACTTTGGGTGGCTTATAATTTAGGATTGAAATCTATAAATATCTATGGCGATGCAAATATTATCATTGATGGGATTAGTGGGAAGTCTATCTTTCATCCAAATGGTTTACAGAGCTAGATTTTTCGAATAAGAAATCTCCTGATCAAGCTCAACAGACCGCCTTTACAACATATTTATAAAGATAACTCCCGTGCTGATCTCCTCTCAAGGGCCTCACTTCTTCTATAGGAAGTGTCCATATTTCTCATTTCCATGGTGTTGTTTTGCTTCAGAATTTTGATGTTCCTCTACCATGATTGCTACAGTTTTTGTTGTTGGTCTTGTCTGAGTGTCTTCTTTCATGACCTCTCATGGCATTGTTATTGGCTATCAATTATGTGGTATTCATGTCGAAGTTCTGGTTTCTAGGATATATATTTTCTGCAGGTGAGCCTATGCTTTATCAAGTGAGCCAGTCTTTCCTAAAAGCAAGCCTATTATGTATCATTCCAAATAAAATATTTTTCTGTTATTGGTATTTGTATTTACCTATGGTGGGCTTGGGTCTTGCACGCGATCCGGTGTCTTAATCAAGCGAGCTTGATTATATCCTTCGTCTTGTAGTTTTCCAGATATGGCTCACGCGCCTCATATAGCTTCTCTTTTTGCATGAGTGCCATTTTCTAGACTGCACAAATCCTTTTTCTTTTGTTTCTGGTATATGTTCCTATATAGTCTGTTATGTAGAATTTGGTTGATGATATATTTTCCTCTCCCTTTATATATGGGCAATGCTTCTGGGATTCTTTGTGTTAAGTTTTATATTTTTTCTGCTCTCCTGCTTCTCCGGAGAATGATACTGGACTAATCCTAGTTAAGAAAATGTTTATGATGATGAAGTGAAAGCCAATGATCTGGGTTGATGCCAGTTGACACATTCATAAGGATATGTACTGTTTATATTTATAATATAAACAAAAAAAAATTTCCTTTCTTAAAAAAAAGATAAATCTAGTGCGCAAATCCAATTTTCAACCCCTCCCATACGTGTCTTCTTTTATATTACATCCCAATCTCACATTCCATTCCGTTACTTTACCTTCACTGTTGAGTGAGTAGACCTCCTCCGGTGCAATTGTAACACTCATTTTATTTTGCTACACCCACTAGATTTTCAAATGATTCATTACCCCTAGATTTTCTTATATTCCTCCTTCCAACCATAAATTTCTCATTCGCCTATCTTGTTGACTATCCAAACCATATTCCCAGTTAAAGTTGTGTCATGGCTCATCCGACCCGAAATGGTTTACATTGTTTTTAGTTCCAAATCTTACTATACAGTAATCGGTACCATCACATAATTTGTGGTTTGAATTGTATGAATTCGTTTAATGGATTGTATTTGTTTTTGGGCATAGACCATACGATGTACCTATTGAAACATCGATTAAAACCTATGAGCCCTTCTTGCTATTTTGTCAAAAGAGAATCCTCGTGTCATTAAGAATTGAAGCCGCTAAGCCCAAGGATGTTGAAGTTCAGATTTGTTGAAGATTGCAACAAGAAAAAGTGAAGGAGGCATCCTGAAACATCTTTCCTAATCCTAGTTGGAAAGTGATCACCAAAACTAGGTGGGGGCCACACAGGTGATTTTTGTCGCAAAGTCTATTTTTAGACTATGTCTATTTTTAGACATATGGATCATGGTCTATGAGTTGCAGGATGCTATTTATGGATGATTGGTCATGTTGGTAAAAATAGATGGACCTCTATTTTTAGACATTGGGCGGAATCTATTTTTAGACTACCGAGCTAAAAATAGAACAGTCAAATATTATTAACCCTTAATAATATTTAGACTATAAACATTATCTTATCCTCTTGGAGCACTTCAGTTTGATGCTTGGATGTGGCACATGCAGGTGACATAAGGAAATACACTTTTCCTAAGGGTTAGTTGAGCTAGTGCATGGTTGACTTCAGTTAGAACTCATGTGGCAGAGTTTGGTGGAGTTGATGAGACAGTTGGTGGAGTTGTGTTCGGTTTAACTTAGTTGAACTAGTTGTATTTAGTCTAACTGATAAATACACTAGTGATGAGTGGTGTGAATTAATTATTAATTAATTCACTAGTTATTAACTCATAAATCAACTAAAGAATACATCGTTTAACTGCAATGCATGGACAGTTCAGTGGAGACCAGTGTTAGAGGTGGGTGAAAGGGTGAGTGTGGCTATCAGTTGTGACTATAGTTGTGCATGAGATTTGCACACACATTGATGGATATTGCCAATGAGGATTTCGCAGTACAAGACAAGGGAATTTGAACTTTGATCCCATTCATTCTCATCTTGGATTGTGCAGTAGAGGCAGGAAAACAGTGGAGGAGATTTGAACTTGTGATTTGTTCAGATCTGAGCTAGTTTGTGTGTAGCATGTGAGATAGTGCTGAGAGCTGTGAGGAGCTTTGTGCTATGTATTGTTACATGTTCTCTATCATTATAATATACAGATAGTTGGGGGTTTTCAGCTGTAATATTTCCCATAAATACTGTGTTTATATGTGTGATTGTTTATGGTTTTAATGTGCGCATGCGATTGTTTATATTTCCGCAATTAATGATCAATGGTAGAAGAGGTTATGTATTATGCATGAAGTCAAATAGTGTGTGATCAGGATAATCTCTATGAATAATTCAAATATTATTATTCAAATTTCACATGGTATTAGACAAATTGATCACCTGATCTATTGATGCTGATTACAATTGTTTCAGACGTAGTCCAGAACGGCCGTAGCCTCGGATCCATCCTTTCTGTCAGTCTCTGCTTTGTTTAGTTTTGAAGTCTTGGCCAAGACATTTTGAACTTTGACTCTTTTTGAGTTGCAGTAGGAATACACATGGCAACCGCGACCGCGCCGCAACTACCAGGAGTCGCGGAGCTACCAAGGTGGCGCGGAAGCATGCGATAGCTGGAGATAGAACAGGGACAAGTACAGATGAAGGAACTACACAGCAGAGGACAAAAAGTGGAACACGCAGACATCAGAAGAGAAGCTGGGAGAAGCCGAAGTGAAGACACAGAGGAACTGCTAGTCACGAAGAGTGGGTGAATAAATAACAGTCACCCGGCTGAAAAGGAGAGGTTGTTGAATGTATACTGAAGAAGTTGCGAGGCTAGAGACAGGGAAGGACGCGCAGAGCAGCTGTAGAGGAATCATGCATGTTCTTCATATGGTTTCTTACCTTCTCTATTCTTCCTTTCTATTCTGAAATCCATCTGTATCAGATTTGTGAGCTATCAGTGAGAATGCTATGTAATCATGTGTTCGGCCAGGAGATTAATACAATGGAAGATTGCTGTCTCGATAAGTTTATTCATGTGCTTGTAATGGGTTTATGCTGGTTTAAAATTTTATTCGCTAATGTCTGAATGCTTATTAAGTGATCTTGCATATATGACTCTGAATGTGTAATCGATGCCCTGTTCTTCATGAGTTGCGATTTGTCCCTTACCATTGATCTCATCCCCTTATGCATGTGGTTGCGGCACGCCTCGGGTGAGATGCACTGCTCTCCAGAGCAGGGTGAAAATGCCAGAGTGTTCCTAGACTACACCGGACCCCTTTGTTGGCCACAACTCTTGAACCTGGGTCTTGTTCGCGAGACCTGACTTTTCGCCAACAAATGGTTCCGTTGCCGGGACCTGAATGTTCTGAGGGGGTCTAGATCATGGTATTGAGGATCTTTGAAGGGGAAATACGGCGATGGTGGGATGATCATCTTGACCAGTTCATTACTCAGCAAGCAGAGCTGACCAAGAAAAAGGAGGCAACGATCAAGGAGATTGTTCTTTTCTCTGACTCAGCCAGTGATACGTACGAAATTTTCTGGGGAAGGTTCCCTATGGACCTTTACAATTGGTTGCGGAGGTTACGAGCGACGTTGCCCCAAGAAGGCTTGCGGAAGATAAACCGCAGGTGGACGCACGAAGACCTGGTGGCACTGCATCGGGTAGATACTGAACTAACCCGCGCAGTGGATTTTTGGGTAAGGACCACGTTGGAAGGATACACTGTGGAGTTTGCTGCTGAGTGCTACCAGTCCTTCTCGAGGGCCAAGGCTGTTTTCCACTCAGGGTTGAGAGGGAAGCTGTTGAAGGAGATTCCGCTGTGGATCAAAGCCCTGATGGTGGACGAAGGGTTGATTGAATTCCACAAAGCGGGTATGGAAGCGTAAACCACTTGTACCGGGGGAAGGGTTGAGGGGACCGATGCGGTGTAGAATGTGAAATTCGGGAGCGGGGAATGGATGCTGAGGCCGCATGCAAGTTGCGGGAGCTACGTGCACATCGACGGGCACAGATTGCCGATAGGTGGCGAAGGAGGGTAATGCGAGATTTGAAGAGAAGAGAGATCGAGAGGAAAAATCAGAAGGAGGTGCCTCAGAGAACGGGAGTTATGGGTTTGGATACCCGGAAAGAAGACGGGACAGCAGTGGAAGTGCAGTGGGTGCATGGGAGCCCAGCGACACGAGAAAGAGAGATCGTGACTAGCGAAGATAACGGAAGGAAGCAGCCCGAAGAAAGTTCCGATGATGAATGGCACGGCGTGATGCAGTGGATGTTTCAAGATCAGACGGAACCCACCCCTCCAGGCAGCCCTACTTCTCACCTTCTGCATGGCCAGGATCCCGACCTTCCCCTGGTACTATATCAACCTTTAAGTAATATTTTTATTAAGTTACAAGCATTGAGTCGATCATACAATAGTGCATCAGTGTCGGTAATGCCCGGTAACAGCAGCGTTACTAGTAGTAGTATCTTTCCTAGTGGGACCGTTACGCAACCAGGACCGGGAGGCTTTATCCTGGTTAATTCTCCACAAGTACCCATGGCTGGATCTTTCACTCGGTATCCAGAGTTCTCTGGCCGGGGCAATGACGACGTAGAACAACACTGGTATCTGTGCGAAGCCATCTGGAGGGCTCGCCAGACGCCAGACGCAGGGAAGTTAATAGAATTCCAAACCATGCTCAGAGAGAGGGCTCTGCGATGGTTCATTAAGTGGTCCAAGGCGCATCCTAACCCTGTAATTGCGGACGTGAAGCGGGATTTTTTCCGCGAATTCAAGCTTCCCCAGACAGACCAGCAGGGCCTGTCATAGCTGTGGGAAATTAAGCAGAAGGAAGGTGAGACCGCGTGGGAGTTGATGCGGCGATTCAAGGACGCGATCGGGAAACTTAGCTACCCGATCGATCCAAACCACCAGAGGGACTGGTTCATCAAGGCTCTGCTCCCCTTGACACGAACCCCTCTCACCTAGCAAAAGATTGACAATCTGCAGGACGCTTTGGAGCAGGCCATGAATATTGAAGCCATGGCGGGCTACCCCCAGGAATATCTAGGGGGGACGGCCCCGCAAGATCCTTCTTTGATAGGGTTGCAACACCAGATTGCCAGCTTGACTGAAAAGCTCAAGGAGCTTCAGCCAGTGAGACCAGCGCGACCGAATGTTTGGTGTACTCATTGCCTGGTCGAGGGCCACGTCGCAACCGAGTGTCCTCGGTTGCGCGGTGCAGGGGCAGGACCCTCGGTCGCAACTACTCAGGGGGGTCCACCGCCTAGTGGCGGCGCGGCAATAAACCCGCAGGGAGTATACCAGCCGCAACAGACTTACGCGGGGTTCCCACCGCAACCGGGTTCCTCCACCACAGAATACTGCGAGATTTGCCGGACGCTGGGGCATCCTCCTCGGATGTGCCCGATATTACAGAAGTACTCCACGGTCCCGAATAATGTGTACTGCGAATTTTGCGTGTCCATGACTCACAACACTGAGCAGTGCAGGGCACTCGACGCACTTGCGGATCGACTGGATCGTCCCTCCTACAGGGTGAACGAGGCTCCGAGGGGAAGAGGCGGAGGCATGCGGGGAGGCCGCACAGGCGGACGCGGTCCGGTAAAATGTTACAACTGTGACCAGGAGGGTCATGTGGCTCGAGAATGTCCCCTTCCGCGACGACCCTGGTGTTCCCAGTGCCGGGTCAACGCCCATGCTACAGAAGACTGTCCGGAGCTCATCAAGAAGTGGGAAGAACGGGTGAGGCAGAGGGGAGCGAATCTGATAAACTCAGAACTGCGCAGCGCCACAGACCCCGACATGCAAAACGTCGCGATAGTAACGAGGGGCGGAAAGAAGACTGGCGAGGATGCCTAGGAGAAGGAGCCAGCGCGAGTGGTTCGGCCGGCATCCCCGAGGAAGTTGATCAGGCCCGAGGTCCAGAAGAAGTATTTCCAGGAGGTAGTTGAGGCATTCGCCCAGTGGCGGAACGAGGGAGGGTTGGAGGAGCCCATGCCACCTGAATCTAGTGCGCAGAAAGTCGCAGATACTGTGGTCGAGGATTGGCTTCGACTATTCCTCAGGATTGTTGATAACGCTGCGCTGCGGCAGCAACTCAAGCATGCGTTGGACGGAGCACTGCAGGGGCGCACGGAACTTAGAAACTCAGCGCCCACTGGCCCTCAATACGTGCAACGTGTCAAGCAGAAAAAGCAACGAACAGGCAAAGAATTCCGGCTTAACACGCAGGTCGCAGGGTTCCAAATCAGCGACACCATGTTGGACTTGGGGTCCGACGTCAACATACTGCCACGAAAGACATGGGAGGCTCTTGGAAGGCCACGGCTAGCCTACTCACCAATCCAACTCAGGATGGCGAACCAGTACTGAATTTTGCCAATCGGCCGGCTCGAGGGAGTCGAGGTCGACGTTGCAGGTGTGAAGACATACACCGATTTTGAGGTTATTGATATCATGGGCAACAAGGATCCTTATCCAGCCTTACTCGGCATTGATTGGGCTTTTGAGAATTATGCCATCATCGACCTTAAGAAGGAGCTGATGATCTTTGAGGATGGGGAGGTACGGGTCACCCAGCCTCTCGACCGGTATCAAGGCCCGCGATACACGGAAACAGTGGAAAATCGGGAGGATGCTCAGATGATGGACCATCTCTATCAAATGACTGCAGGAAAGCGGGACGATTATATTAACCTGACCGCAACTGGCTCTGTCAGTTGGCGGAGTGTGCAGAGCTTGGAGCTCGGATCCGAACTCGCTTGGGAAGACTGGCAGCAAGGGGGATATGAGACCACCACATGGAGATGTGCCTCCGTTGCTCAAGTCCGGTGGGTAGGGACTGAGATCCGCGGATATCCCACATTGTCAAACATGCAAGCAGTCAATACTTTTATTGCCAAGGTGGAAGACCGGGTCCCAGCTGAAAGCCGGATACCACTTTTGGATGTGGCCTTGCAGTCAACGTCGGCACGGTGGTGGAAAAATCACCGCAACACTCTGTTGTGATGGGAGTGCGTGGCGGATGCTCTGTGGTCACGCTTCAAAGAGGATGAAGGAACCTGCAGTACGCTTAAGTATCATGGAACTTCCGACCCGCGACACCATTTGCGGGCCTATGAGGAACAGTGGCGTAGCACCCGGTAACCTGAGGAGCTGTGGGTCCACAGGTTTATCCACTCCCTGGGCACCATTCCCCAGGCCTGGTACCTGGAGGAAGAGCGGAAACGGGAAACCCGCTCTTGGCAGGCAGTTGCGGACAAGTTCGTTTTGAGCTTCTTGTTCGAAAGGGAGACGACGCAGGAGTCTCAGGCCCTACAGGCACTCAAGGAGGTCTTGTTTTTCCACCAGCCCGAGCCCGATGAGGGCTCGGCTGTGTCACGACCTGCGGTCAGGCGCAAGTTGGTTTGTCACCGGATTGATGGGGATCCGGAGGATGATAGTTTGGAGGACCTCAGGCATCTCTATTTTGATGAAAAGGAAGGAGAGCGGAGCATCAGTGAGGAGTTGACAACTGAAGGGGTCCATTTACAGCTGCTAAAGACAAAAAAACTGAACATTGTAACGGACGAGAAACCTAAGCTCGCAACGGTGGGAGATTACTGGGACGAGGAGACAACGAAAGAAATTTTCAGCCTCCTCCGGGAATATGAAAATTTGTTTCCGTCCTCAGTTGCGGACCTCAAGGGGATCAAGGGGGATCTGGGTGAAATGCGCATCACGTTGAAGCCGGGGGCCAGGCCGATGAAGCACCGACCCTACCGGTTGAATCCACGTATCAAAGAGAAGGTCAAGGTGGAGATCGATAAAATGCTGGCTGCAGGTCTCATCTTTCCAGTAGAAGAAGCCGAGTGGGCAAGTCCCATCGTCATCCAGAACAAGAAGGACAAAGCGGAGATCCGGGTCTGTGTCGACTACCGGAGCCTGAATAATGCTTGCATCCACGATCCGTTTCCCACTCCGTTCAGCGATGAAGTTCTAGATCATGTCGCGGGGAACGAAGCTTATTCCTTCACTGATGGGTTCTCGGGCTACCATCAGGTGCGCATCGCCGAGGAAGACAAAGCAAAGACGACATTCACCACTGAGTGGGGATCATTCGCATACCACGTTATGTCGTTTGGTCTGAAGAACGCACCGGCTGTGTTTTCCCGGATTGTCATTGCCGCTTTCCGGGAGTACATTCACAAGTTCCTGGAGGTCTACATGGACGACTGGACTGTCTACAGTCTGTTGAAGAAACACGCCTCTCTGTTACGTGTTATGTTTGACCGGTGTCTCCAGTTGCAGATTTCCTTGAACCTAAAGAAATGTATTTTTGCGGTTCCATTCGGCACACTTTTGGGCCATGTGGTGTGCAAGCAGGGGGTCTGCGTTGATCCTGCCAAGGTTGCAGTCATCGTCCACATGGAGGCCCCCGAGACTGTGAAGCAGTTGCGGGCATTGCTCGGGCACACCGGATATTACAGGCGGTTTATTCGCAACTACACAAGGATTACGGCCCCTCTGGAGAAACTGTTGCGGAAGTCAGAAGCGTTTGAGTGGACGACGGAGTGCAGGAAGGCACTTGACACCTTGAAGGAGAAATTGGCGACGGCACCCATACTTGTTCATCCCAACTGGGATAAGCAGTTCCATGTCCATATTGACGCGTCCGGAATTGCACTTGGAGCTGTATTGGCGCAACTTGGGGAGACGACAGTTGATCATCCCGTGTACTTCGCCAGCCGTCGGTTATCGAATGCGGAGAAGAATTATACCATGACCGAGTGGGATGCGTTGGCGATGGTGTACTCTCTCCAGAAGTTTCGCCACTATCTTCTGGGCGGAAAATTTACATTCTTCACGGACCACTCTGCATTGAAATATCTGGTGAATAAGCCTGTGTTGGAAGGGAGAATCTGTCGGTGGTTACTACTTTTCCAGGAATTTACGTTTGAAGTGATTTTCCAGCCTGGCAGGTTGAATGTGGGTCCCGATCATTTATCCAGGTTGGAGATGGGAGAGAATGAAGGCTCGTTGGACGATCAGCTACTGGACGCTGACCTCTTCCGAGTTGAAGCCGTACCAGATTACCTGGCTGACATTGCCACTTATCTGACCACGGGACAATGCCCTCAGGATTACACCCCGCTTCAGAAACGCCACCTGGTTGTCCGGGCAGCCGACTACCAATTGATCGCGGGGCAGCTGTACAAACTGGGCCTTGATGAGGTGTTGCGCAGGTGTGTTCTCAACCATGAACGGGAAGCAGTGATGTGGGAATGTCACAGTGGTGTTGCGGGAGGGCATGTGGGTGCGAAACCCACCGCAAGGAAGGTGCTCCAAGCTGGCCTGTGGTGGCCGACGGTACATACTGACTATAAGGCCTATGTGAAGCGTTGTGATGTTTGCCAGCGGATGGGAAGGCCTTCGCACCGGGACGAGCTTCCGCTACATCCAGTGCATGTGTTGCGGCCGTTTGAAAAGTGGGCTGTTGATTTCGTAGGTCCCATCGCCCCGGTTGCCAGACACTCCAAGGCCCGGTACATCATTACCACCACGGATTACCTCACCCGGTGGGCTGAGGCAGCATCGGTACGTGACTGCTCGGCAGAGACCGCTGCCCAGTTCATCTTTGAACACATCATCAGCCGTTTTGGCTACCCACGAAGCTTGACCAGCGATCAGGGTACGTATTTCATTAATGCCACGGTCAAGTCACTACTGGACACATTTATGATTCAACATCATAAAAGCAGCCCATACCACCCACAGGCCAATGGTACTGTGGAAGCATTCAACAAGATTCTCGAAAAGGGCTTGACTAAAATCTGCAATGCTCAGTGCGACGATTGGGACGAGCGACTCTCAGTGACATTATGGGCCTACCGGACCACAGTGAAACGTTTGACCAACAAGACGCCATTCCAGTTGGTGTATGGCCGGGAAGCTGTGATTCCCGCCGAGTTCACTGTACCTAGTATTTTGATCGCAACGTCCCTTCAATTCTCGGACGAGGAGTCACTTCGGGAACGCCTCCAGGAACTACAGGAGCTGGATGAGGCTCGATTCCTGGCGGAATTCCACCAGAAGGTTCAGAAGGCCAGACAGAAAGCGTGGCATGACCGCCACATCAAAACCAAAGCCTTCCAAGTTGGCGGCAAAGTTCTCTTATATGACAGCCGGTTCCAGAAGTTTCCAGGCAAGCTCCAGATGCACTGGTTGGGACCGTACTTTGTCATCGAGATCCGCGACTCAGGAGCCGTTCGGTTGGCACAGCTGGACGGTACAGTTCTTCCCGGATGGGTGAATGGCGCACGCCTGAAACCCTACCAGGAGTAGGTACCTTTCACTTTTCATCAATAACTCTCGCAACCGAGAGAACCCGTAGAGTAGCTTAGCCGAATAACTCTCCCGCAACCGGGATGAGCGTAGGGAGTCTTTTTCGTTCATAGGTAATCAGTCAAATAACTGGTCAGTTGCGGGTACCTCACCGCAGCCAACTGTGGTCGGGGCAGGCCAGTCCAGCGTGTCGTTCGCGTAGGATCCATCCCCGTGCCAGTGTCAGTCTAGGTCATTTCCGTCAGTCCTTTTGTCAGTCCGTAGGATCGCTCAGATCTGTGTCATAAATTACCATTAGTAGACAGTAATCGTACCGTAATCATTTTTCATCAACCGCAGTTCCCTCAGCCGTCGCGCCCGCCCATCTCCCCATGACGCCGTCAGCAACTGTCAGACTACACACAGGCCTATGATTGATCGCACGATTATCGCAGGCAAGAAAGATAGCAAGAATTAATTTCTGTTATGGAGTCTCATCAATTCCGCGCGTGCCAACAGATGGCCTAACTTGCATGAAGGCTATCAGCACGAGAATGACAGACCGGTTCAATTTGGAAGTTGCAGCGACTCCGGAGCATTTGCAGTATCAGAGCACACAGCACCCCGAAGGAAACTCCAGAAGAATCCTCCAAGTCTACCAGCGGCGCGCCAAGATGCCGAGAGCTCTCCTATCAGTCCCCGAACCAGTGTTAGATAGCCGAATTCACTGGGTAGAATCACTAGTGGGCAAGTATGACAATGCAGCATGTATGGACGCTAACCTGTCCGACCCAGCTGAATTCCCCCACCTCCATTGGCAAACCTACATGGAACATCATTATACTCCAGGCAGCAGTTCCAACAGTCGGATGTGACCATAATTCAGGGGATTACAACAGTCGTCCTTGATGCATTTGAGGACTCTTCCAGTTTTCGGAACTACGGGACCGGCTCTGCAATGCACCCGGTTCCTTCTCAGTCGAATACAGAATGGGTCCCTGTGGCTCAATGAAGAGATTCCAATTCATGCCAAAGACATTCATCGGCTTACAGGGCTATCTCTAAATGGTGTGGCTGTCTCTGCTGCTATCCAGACATCCTCCAAGCGCGCCCGGAAGTCGGGTGACTCAGACCTGTACACCAAGTATGGCACTCGCCTGGGTGGCAAAGGCGCCAAAATTGAATTGATCAACAAACCAGAAATCCGGTTCGCTTGCTACCTAATCGCTAGCAAGACGATGCGCCACTACACGAAGGGAGAATGCACCCTGGACACAATTTCCATCGCAGAGCACTGCACCCGGGGCGCCAAGTTGAATTGGTGCTCTTTCGTGCTGAAGGAACTCTTCGCGGCCTGCGAAGAAAACTACAAGCGGACCACCAGTTTCATTTACGGCTACTTGATTTTAGCTTTCGCCATGTGGAAATGGCACCTTCCTCCTGTCCGGATGCCGGCGGAGACGACCGCGAGCCAGCCTCTCGCGATGAAATACACCCCCTGGCAGGTGTCCATGGATCCCAGCACTAAACAGGTGAACACGGAGGCGTTTCGGGGGTGGTACGGGATGATGACAGACGTGGTGACCAACCAGCAACGGGTGCCCAGGCACTTGTTGGACGAATACAGTGAACAGGTGTGGTTTTGGGTCAACCACAGGCACACCTTCCTCTGGCCAACTTGCGTGCCGGACACCACCTTTCACATGGCGCCCCTCCGGTTCCAGCTGAATGACGACACCTTTCACCGTGAGGTCTCTGCGTGGCCGGGGGTCGTCAAGCACGTCCGCGACGAGATCACCCGCTATAACTTTGATTGGATGCTGCCAGCACAGCGGCCTGCCGCGACCGGCGCAGCGGGGTCCTCACAGGTTGCGGTGGAACCTCCACAAGATGCAGCTGAGACCGCACCGGACCTGCCCGAATTGCTGGTCCCGATCATCGAGCACCTCAACGACCAGGTACGACGACTTAACGTGGCCACCCAGGTTGCTTCAAGTGGTGCCCCTATATTTCCATCCTTTGCTGAATTTCATATCGGTCGGTCTCGTGTTCCCTCCAATACCGCCCCCCTCATTTCTCCCATTCCCACTAACCTATTCACTTCTGCTACCCCTATCATCACACCGATGGGCGAATCGGGCCCAGATCCTGATTCCTCAGACCCCCCTCCATCCAAGAGGCCACGCACCGTTGTCACAGATCCAGTGGTGGATCTTACCGACGATGATCCACTAGCCACTCCACCCACAACGACTTTGATTCTGGAGGAACCTCTGATCGATCCGTCAGAGTTCCTCAACCTTCACCTCCCTCACACCACCGCTCTCCCCACCGGCCGACCACCTGCCACCTCCCCCAATCCATCCAACTCATCAGCCACTGTGTCAGATTCTCTGATCCAGGAACTTTTCGGAGGCGACCACGGGGTGGAAGTCACCTCCAGTATTGCAGCTGTGGTACCGCTGGTTGACCCCGTGGCCACATCCCGGGATCTTGTCTCCACTATATCTGTCCAGCCAGCCATAGTTGGGGCTGATTCGGCCGCCCCTCCCCCAGAGCAGACCACGCAGCAAGACCGGCCGGAGCCCGATATGGCCACTTCGGTGCAGCAGCAGACGCCGGTCCATCCTCCGGAGACCTCCAACGGATCAGGGGTCAATGGCCAACCTTCGCAGGAACAGATGCCAGAGCAGGGTGCACCCAGCACGACTAATGCAGAACCATGGACTATAGCACAGCTGTACCTACTTATTCAGCGGGCGGCCCTAAAGGCCGAGCAGATTCACACAGGGCTGGAGCAGCGGTTTACCGAGCAGCAGAATCAGCTCACGGCGCTTACTGAACAGTGCAATCGGCTGACTAGGGAGAAGACCTACCTCTAGGAGCAGGTCAACATTGCTACTCAGGCGCTCTCCAACGTCTGGCCCGCTGCCAGGGCTCATTACGCCCCACTTCCTGCCAATATAGCAGAGGACAACATAGCACTCCAGGTTCACCACTTCAAAGAAGTTTTCACTCTTGTTTGCAGGGAGAACTAGGAACTCCACGCGGCGTTAGCCGCACGGCCTACCCTTCCAGATCCACCGAGTGTCCATTCAGAACAGGTAACTGCCAAGCAGACTCAGGCAGTTAGTATGCAAGCAACTCTCCATTCCACTGCAGCCGCGGCTTCCGCCCTTCTGCGAAGTCTGCAGGAGTGCTCACTCGCCTTAACTGTCAAGATGCAGCCCGCCGCCGCCCAAATGTGTAAATTTCCGTGACATTCAGCAACGCTGGCACCCGAAAGACGGCCACCGCCCCCACGCCCCGCCGAACGAGCCGAACTTCACATGCACGATCGAGGCCGACTTCCGCAACCGCCAAACATGTCATCCGGAACGACCGCCCCTTCACGCCAATGTCGATGCCGCGGCACCGACCGGGATGCCAAGGCCGAAGCTCAGCTGACTGTTGGGATGCCCCGACGCCCACACGAAGCCGCCACCACCCCATCTTCCTCACAGCCGACTACGGCGCAGAATGGCGCAAGAGTACGACTTTCACCGAGCCGAGAGACAAGGCCCGCCGGTCCCGAGTTGGGCCTTGCTGAACAACCACCGCGAGCACGCAGGCGCAGGTGGCGCAGGCGTGCAGCGGGGCAATGGAAGTAGAAACTGTTATTTGTGATTGACTCGCGGACAAGTCAAGGAATTGTGGTCGGGGCCTGTTGGGGCCCTTGTTTTTGTTTAGTTTTGAAATATTGGCTAAGACATTTTGAAGTTTGACCCTTTTTGAGTTGCGGGAGGAATACACATGGCAACCGCGACCGCGCCGCAACTACTAGGAGTCGCGGAGCTACCAAGGTGGCGCGGAAGCACTCGATAGCTAGAGATAGAATAGGGACAAGTACAGATGAATAAAACACATAGCAGGAGATAGAAAGTGGAACACGCAGATAACATGAGAGAAGCTGGGAGAAGCTGAAGTGGAAGGCCGCAGGAACCGCTGGCCACGAAGATGGTGAAATAATGGCCACCCGCCTCAAAAGGAGAAAGTTGTCGAACGTATACCGAAGAATTTTACAGGCGAGACAGAAGGACGCAGCACCAAGTGAGAACCATGGTGCTCTAGTGTTTCTTAACTTTCTCTATTCTTCCTTTTCGTTCGAACCATCTGTATCGTATTTGTGAGTTTACGCAAGGAGAATGCTATGTAATCACAAATGCCTGGTGAGACGACAACGGAAGATCGTCGTCTACAAGTTGTTCATGTGCTTGTAATGTGTTTATGCTGGTTTAAAATTTTATTCGCTAATGTCTGAATGCTTATTAAGTGATCTTGCATATATGACTCTGAATGTGTAATCGATTCCCTGTTCTTCATGAGTTGCGGGTTTGTCCCTTACCATTGATCTCATCCCCTTATGCATGTGGTTGCGGCACGCCTTGGGTGAGACGCACTTCTCTCCAGCGCAGGGTGAAAATGCCGGCGTGTTCCTAGACTACACCAGACCCCTTTGTTGGCCACAACTCTTGAACCTGGGTCTTGTCCGCGAGACCTGACTTTTCGCCAACACTTTCCTTGAAAGGTGACAATCTCAAGAAATGCTTCCGCGCCTTCCATTCATGTACGTAAACATTTTTTCCCCTCGATCGTGCTGTGTCTGAGTTTTGAGCTGGTGGAATTCGAATTTGCAGCAGTGTTTTCTTGGTGTCGAAGTCAAAATGTCTTTCAACGGATTGTGATTGGAGTATGCCCTTGAAGGCAACTCGAATTATATTGCATGGAAAGATAGGATGGAGGCAGTGTTAGATGACAATGGGTTGAAGGATTTCATAGATGCTGAAGTCCCAAAGCCTATTGATGCTGTTCAAGTTGAGGCTTGGCAAAAGAAGACAAAAAAGTGTTGAAGGATTCTGTTGGAGGGCCTGAAGGATCACATTGTATCCAGCTCAGAGTGGAAAAGCTTCTCCACACTTGATGTGGAAAGAGTCGATAGAATTGTTCTGAAAGAAAGTTACACCGAGGAAGTCGCTTCGAAGGACAAACCCCAGCAACAAAGATGGGAGAAGAATGACACTATTTCTGTGATTGGACAAGTTTAATCAATCAGGGATGAGCTTGGGAGGTAGGAGAGTAGTGTGAGCGGGATGAGGACTTGGTGAGCTTGGCTCTCCTTGGTCTTCTGAAGAGTTGGAATTCCTATGAGGATTCTATCAATGGTCGAGAGAAATTGCCAGGATGGGAGCGACTTTGGTCAGATCTTGTGCAAGAGGAGATAAGGCGGAGTACCAGGGATGGATCTTCATCAAATGCATATGATGAAGAAGATTGCGCTTTGACTGCCAAAGCAAGGAAGGGTAAGGGCAAGAAGAATGCTTCTCAATCCGGTGCGGATGGTAAAGAGCGTGACATGTCCAAAGTGAAGTGTTTTCACTGTCACGATCATGGACATTATTTGTTTAATTGTCCATGAAGAAGAAAATGAATAGACCGGGAGTTGGAATATAGAGGCTCTCGCCTTGGTTTTGAGGCCGGGATTCTCATTGATCACATGCATGGTGTCTAGCATTGGAACTTGGCAGAATATACATGCGTTTCCTTTCACATGACGGGAGATGTGAATCTTTTCAGTGACTTGGTGGAGAAAGATCTCCAGTTGCATGTTGAGTTGGGCGACAATGGACGATACAATGTGACCGACATTGGTACCATAAAATTTCATAGGGAGTTAGGTAAACTCATTCTTTTACAAGATGTAGTGCATGTTCCAGGTTTAAAGAAGAATTTGATCTCAGTCGCAATGTTAGAGGACAAAGGGTATGAAGTTGTCTTCAGTGAAGGAAAAGTTTTCCTTCGGCACAAGGCAACAGGACAAGTCAAGAAGGTTGGGATTCGAGCAAAGAATCTCTACAGACTTGAAGTAGATGGGATGTCTACGGAGCTTCCTACCGTTGGGAAGTGCAAGAAAGACATGCAATTGATGCTTGAGAGGGAGCAAGTTTTGCATGCAGGTAATAGTGAACCTCGGGATGTGGAGCAGCCACAAGATGAGGATCATGGAGTGGAAGAAACCACTCATGAAGAGAAATTTCGTGCCAGATGGGCAGAGGGAGTGCATGCAGCTATACCACCAGGTGAGAGGTGGGGCGACATGCATGATTAATCCCAAGAGGAGATTTCTGGGCAGGATTCATGAGATGGTGTGGATCTCATGAATTGAACCTGGCTATGAGGTGCCCACAGCGCAGCAGTAGCATGATCAGTTGGATTGATGCAGGCAGATCAAAGTGACAGTGTCGGATACTGGAGCGCGAATCAGAGTTGACAGCAAGTGCAGAGTGCATGGGTGCAAGAGTTCAACAGCGCAGTGGTTCCTGAAGACATGTGCAGTTGGTACCAGCAGAAGTCGAAGACTTTGATGATAGATGCATGGAGTTGCATGGCGCATCAGACTGATTGAGTTGTTTGGAGCCTATTCAGTTTCGGAAGAGTTGCAGAGCAGATGCATGGAGTTGCATGGCGCTTGTGAAGGTTGCAGGGCGAATGCATGGAGTTGCATGTCGCATGCAAAGACAGTCCTTTCTTGTTGAGAGGGAGTGTTGAATATTGCAACAAGAAACAGTGAAGGAGGCATCCTGAAACATCTTTCCTGATCCTAGCTGGAAAGTGATCACCTAAACTAGGTGGGGGCCACACAAGTGATTTTTGTCGCAAAGTCTATTTTTAGACTATGTCTATTTTTAGACATATGGATCATGGTCTATGAGTTGCAGGATGCTATTTATGGATGATTGGTCAAGTTGGTAAAAATATATGGACCTCTATTTTTTAGACATTGGGCGGAATCTATTTTTAGACTGCCGGGCTAAAAATAGAACAGTCAAATATTATTAACCCTTAATAATATTTAGACTATAAACATTATCTTATCCTCTTGGAGCACTTCAGTTTGATGCTTGGATGTGGCACATGCAGCTGACAGAAGGAAATACACTTTTCCTAAGGGTTAGTTGAGCTATTGCATGATTGACTTCAGTTAGAACTCATGTGGCAGAGTTTGGTGGAGTTGATGAGACAGTTGGTGGAGTTGTGTTCGGTTTAACTTAGTTGAACTAGTTGTATTTAGTCTAACTGATAAATACACTAGTTATGAGTGGTGTGAATTAATTATTAATTAATTCACTAATTATTAACTCATAAATCAACTAAAGAACACATCAGTTAACTGCAATGCATGGACAGTTCAGTGGAGACCAGTGTTAGAGGTGGGTGAAAGGGTGAGTGTGACTATCAGTTGTGACCATGATTGTGCATGAGATTTGCACACACATTGATGGATATTGCCAATGAGGATTGCGCAGTTGGAGCTAGTGGGATTCGAACTTGGATCTCATCATTAATCAACTTGGATTGCGCAGTAGAGGCAGGCAGACTTGTGGAGGAGATTTGAACCTGTGACTAGTTCACTTTCCATACTAGTTTTGTGTGTAGCATTGAGATAGTGCTGAGAGCTGTGAGAGCTTTGTGCTATGTATTTTTACATGTTCTCTATCATTATAATATACAGATAGTTGGGGGTTTTCAGCTATTTCTTTCCCCATTACATACTGTGTTCTATGTGTGCTTGATTATGTTTTAATGTGCGCATGCGACTGCTTCTATTTCCGCATATTGATGATCAATTGTAGAAGAGGTTATGTATTATGCATGAAGCTTAAATAGTGTGTAATTAGGATAATCTCGGTGAATAATTCAGCTATTATTCAAATTTCTACAAGATTCACTCCATATATCACAAGCTGTCACAGAAGCTACATTATGGAGTTGAGATATGCGATGAAGTTTTGAAATGCGACTTGGTGGAAGTCGCAGTTCACATTCCCAATCCATAGGACTTCTCAATGTGTATGCGACCTGTGATGGGAATATATAATGCAACGTGAATTGGAGAACTACCATATGAAAACATGATTCCTACTAGGATTTACAATGTGCACTAAAAGTGAGGTTGGTGACCAAACTATGGTTTAAATCTGCGACTAGCCACTGAACTCACAATTTGAGACCAATGCACAAAGGGGAAAAAACTGAAGATTAAGTACTTTGATACATTCTTGTAACATAAACAAAGTGCGTTCATGTTTCCTCTTTTTTTCTTCAAAATTTGGTAATCAATATCTTGGTAGTTATGATAAATATGACAAGCCGAACCTTGGTGAAAATAATATGAAATATGCAAATGACTAGAAAAATGGTAGGTTGTCAATGGATGGGAATGCAAAAAGTATGCTTAGTAGTATAAGAAAAAGTGAATTTGAGAATTTTCAACATGGTCACATTAGGCATCCTGAGCATGCTTACCAGATATCTGACACCTTAGAAGGCAATATTACCATTTTTGATTCTCAAAGACAAAAATTGGTCTCGATTAACTGCTATCACACTTTAGCTAGTGAAACCTTTGCAAAGAGAGATATCTTTGGATATATTCACCAAAAGGAAGGTACATTCATACTCAACAATGAATCCTAAGGTATTCATCCAAATGGTGAGGAAGAGTCTACATCCTATCATACTATGGGAACCAAGAATATACGTAATATCTCAAGGAAACTTTTGTCTGATGTGAATGTTGAACTGTCTCCCAGGTCCCTAGATTTGTTCAAATGGTATAGGAGAAAATAAATGATAATTAGAAAACCTTGGGCAGAGGATCTTAGAGGAAAATTACACTTATGATGTAGATCATAACCTTGTTAAAAACCTTTTAATATTTGGGGTAAGGCAATTCAATGCATTTCTATCCACTAGCTTGGTAGAACAAGGCTCAAAATTAGCAACCACATTAAATAATAGTAAAGAACTTCATGATGTTATCAAGAGTCATAACAACAACAAAGTTTCTTGGAATTCTTGCCTCGACACTTGGATCTATAATGAGATGCACACTCTTGATGTTGTCTATGGTGAATGTGATACAAATCATATGGGTATTTTATCTCATGGGGTAGGATCCACTGTGACTCATGCTTGTGTCCATTTATTTAGTAATTTCCCTCATTAACATTAGGGACCCTGTCCATTCTTATATGGGGATGATTGTAGTGTCACTTTTAATTTTTATTGGCTATGGACTCACCACAACAATTGGGATAAATTTTACATGAATCCAATGCCTATTGTTCAATGGTTCCACTGGGAAATGGGTATCAAAGCCTCAATCCATACATGTGGAATACCACTTATTGTTACTCCACTAATGCCAATTTATGTTCAATGTGTAGAGACCGATATTTTTGATTCATTTCTATGGTTATTTTTTTGATCGTGGGGACTTAAAGGTGTACACAATGATGACATACAAGACAATTCAAACCAGGCAAAGGTCAATGCCATATAAATACAAAGAAAATGTTACATTCAAATTTGAAAATAATAACAGAAGGTGTAACCCTAGGAAAATGGATGCACCATAGTTGAAAGTATAAGAAGGCTTTGATGAAGGTTATTTTCTTGACAAGGTGGCATGAAATGAATGAAATTCCAAGTCTTGACATGGGACGTATAGAGTGTATTAATAGATGAGTTATAATTGTTGTTCATAGACCCATAGTTACCCACATACAACCTTATCATGTAAAAAAAAATGCGGAATGCATATGGAAATGTAATTTGGATCAACTGTTAGGGAAACAACAAGTAGAAGAGAAGAGTAAACAGTCCTTATTTGGCATACCATGAAAGTATTTATGACTTTGCAACATTATCAACATCCTATGGTTTCCAATGATTGTCTCTATTCTACTCATAACTTCTACTTTATCATATTATAAATATTTCTCATCATAATGCCAATAGCTCTGCTTAGATCGATTGGAGCATGTTATATGCATTAGATAATATAGATTCATAAGGAAGTTCAAGAGTCACGAGGGAAGGTTAAAGGTCATGGGAGAAGGTGAATGGTCACCCTCCTCATTTCTATAAATATACCCTCATGACCTATTTATAGGAGACTTTAGCACTTGAGCTAAGGCTAGGATTAGGTAGTTGTTTTTTGCTTAACGAAATATAGGAACTCAACTCTTAGCAGCTAGTAGGGTGAGTTGTGGTGAGGCTAGGGTTTTTCTTCAGAAGATGGTATGAGAAACCCATGTTCAAATACTGGGATTTGACGGACTTGCTAAATGTGTACTTTAATTTGCAACATAAATAATGAGAAGTCCTTCACTATTCAACATGTATTACCAAGCATCTTCATAGTGGTTGTATTGGATGTTTGGTATTTTCACTGTGTTTGTATGTGCGCTTTCATTCATGCGATATGTTAGAAAACTAATTCTTGGCTTATGGTTTGTATGTCTTCTTTGAATATTTTCTTTCTTATTCCATGCAATTCCAATAACTTATTGTGAACTGATTTTCAATTAAGCTCAGTCGCGTTATTTTTCATGTATGTCTGAGATGGTTTTAGCTCACTAATCCTTCTCGTGGAATGTTTATTCTTGTTGTTTTGTTGTTACATTCTTGTATCTCATTCTGCAGGTTATCAATCATGGGTTGACCTCATTCCCATTGTCCGGGCATTTCTTTTTTTTCCCTTGCTCCAACATGTCCACATTTGACAACCACGAGAAAAACATTCATGGTGGAAACTGGGCCCACATATGGGATGGGGATCTTATCCTAAAAAATTTGAGGTCTAATTGGGACTTCACACTAGGGATACCCCCTAACCGTTGGCAGGACATTTTTCCTTGTCAATATATTTTTGGTGCTAGAAGGAGGGTTATATGAAAATTTGAGCCTGTAGAGCCCCTATCTTGACATCATATCTTGAAATGTCTCCTTCCCAAATGTTTATTCCAAGTTTTATTTTCTAAAAGTATTAATATTTCATTCCTCATGGAAATAGTTCATCACTTGTCACAAAATACGTTTGATGGCAAGGGTGGAATATCCTGTGTTTGAACATACACGCCAGTTTCTTCAGTTCTATGTTTGTAATGAAGTACAATGAAAATTTTTCTTGCAGTATTTTCACCTTTATTCTTGAAGGTTATGTCCAAGAATGGTGCAAAACACTATTGAGATTCAACAAGAAGATCCTAGTGAAAATTATGCACCTACACTAGGATGGAGCCACAAGCTATTTTTAGGTGGAGGTCTACTTTTACATGCATGAGAAAATTCTATTTATAGATGATGAGAAAATTATATTTATAGATGATGTTCTATTTATAGATGTATGTGCGAGTTCTATTTATAGATCGCATGTCTATTTATAGATGCATGTAGACTATTATTATCCATTAATAATATCTGGACAATAAACAATAATATATTCTCAATGAGAACTTGGAAATAGTTAACTGAAGTGGAAAATCAGTTAGATATAGGAAATTAGATTTCAAAAGTTGGTTGGTGGGACATGAAAGTGGACTTAGTTGTAACTGAGTGATTTGAAGTTGTAACAGAGTTGGATGTGTAGTTATGTGAGTTGTAAAGTAGTTTAACTTAGTTAAGTGAGTTAAACTCAGTTGTGATAGTTATAACTAAAGATACACTAGTGAGAGATCATTGAATTAATTATTAATTAATTCACAATCAGTGGTCTCACATGTAACTAAAAATTTACTACTGTTAACTACATGCATGTCAGATCCAGTGGAGACCTAGTTGAGATGTAGGTGAAAGGGACAATTTGACTATCAGTAGTGACATTAGTGGGTGCACTCATGCAAACAAACACACATTGGATGTGCCCATGAGGATTTCGTAGTCAAGGCAAGCGGGATTCCATTCATTCAAGGATTGCTATCAGCTGAGATTGTGCAGTGGAGGCAGGTTGTCTGGAGGCAGTAAATTGGCACATGAATTTGCCAATTTTTGTATGACAATGTGAGACGATTGTATATTGTACTGAGAGCTCTTGGATTGGAGCTTTGTATGATATTGTTTCATGATCCATGATATATACATAATATATGATAGTGGGGTTTTTAGCTTTATGCTTTCCTAGTAAAAACATTTGTGTTATGTGTGATTGATATTTCTTCTTGATATTGAAATTGGCAATCGTGTTTTAAATTCCACAAGATTTTTGTAGAAGCGATTCTGTATTTAACATTGGCATATAATTGTTAGATCAGGGGAATCCAGGTAATACATAATTTTTAAAATTTATAAATGGTATTAGAGCATAGAATATTGAAATTTTGAAGAAGAAGCTGAGTTTGTTGGTGGAAAGAATTCAAATTTACAGAAGGTTTTCTTGGTGCTACAGTTGAGTAAACATTGAAATGGCTTTCAATGACTTGAGGCTAGAGTATTCACTTGAGGGAAACTCGAACTACATTTCTTGGAAGGACATGATGGAGGCAGTTCTCAAATATAATGGCTTGAAGGAGTTTATTGACAATGATGTTCCTAAGCCCACTTCGACAGATGCTACATTACTTGATACATGGCAAAAGAAAGTGGCAAAGGCGAGGAGGATTCTTTTGGAAGGTGTATGAGACCACATTGTATCAAGCCTTCATGAGAAAGCCACACCATATGCTATGTGGAAGGCTTTGATGAATATTTTCCAAAGCAGCAGTGACCATAGGAAATTGGCACTCAAAGATAAACTCAGGAAGATCAAGATGGAAAAGGGTGACAACATTCCAAAGTATCTGTAATATCCAAAAAGGGAGAATGAAGTACTACTTCACACAATATAAGAACTTACAGCAAGGTAAACAATAAATCTAAGTACAAATCAGAATATGTAGAAAGAGCTGAGCCATTTTATTATATTGGAGATGATTCAGTTACACAAGTATAATATATAGTTAGATCTAGCGAAAAATATGAGCTAGGATCACCCTAAAAACATGCATCCAATAGGTACATCGTAATTGGAGAGTCTCCACAGTAAATATTGCGCTGTCTCTTCAGCAAGACATAAACATGGAGTTGCAAGCTGAAAAGAGAAATGTAGATCTACTCAAAATTGGAGCTCTGATGATGCCAAGATTCAATATCTGGCCAATGTGATGGATTTTCAAGATAACCCAGAAAGGATTTTCTAGATCTACAACTTTGGAAAAATCACCTCCCTAGGGTTTGATCCTTGATTTGCTGGGAAAAATAGATCTGAAGCTAGATCTGAAGAAAATATGGCTGAAATGTATGCTCATATTATATTTATGCTTGAAGTGCTAATCCCTTCCTTAGATCTATGAGCTAGAAGCTCTAGATCTTGCTCTCAATCCTCCAAAAGATGATTGTAGCTGCTGCAAAACAACTGCCCCTGAAAACTGCGCTATGAGAGAAAGAGAGGCCTTCTGCCTGCTGAAATATACTGCAATAAGCTCCAAGCTAATGATGAGACTGATGGCATTGTGAAGGAATGATCCTCCACTGGATTGCTAGCTAAAGTACTAGCAACTTCCTTCCTCCTTTCAGATCTGCAATATGGACAACGTTATTCTTAGAGAGAATAATTCTACTAGGAGGTAAATAACATTTTGCCTAATGTCAGATCTGCAATGTGGCTCTAGGAGTGCTGATATATGAGCCCAAGTGATGGGAATAATCCCTCACCTTGTTCTCCAGCTGAAGTACTGAAGACAACTTCCACCTTCCAAAATGATCTTAAGAAAACTGCAGTTTCCTGAATATGAATGTTCTACAGAAAGTAGAAAAATGAAATGGCACTTAAAGCCTGATGTATAATGAAGTTCAAACCTCTTCCCTAGAGATCACTCAAAGAAGAGGAGGGATTCCTACTCGGGAACACCCTGTGTTAAACAACACCTGCAATCTCTGCTAAACAACCCAAGAGTGCAGTGGAATGTCACTTGACAATTCCAGATCTAAAAGATCATACATCAAAATAATCCAAGATGCCTTTCACCTTTGCTTTCATCTCCTTTATAATGATTGAGCCATCCCAAGCTTTGGTCCTAATCTCAGCCACGCAGTCTCATGTGGACAAGATACTCCAAGTGGGACTGCGTTGTTTGACCAAATCAACCAAACAATCTAGGTGCAATGTACATCTCCTCCATCATGTGTGCTTCATTCCTCCACCACTTGATCATTAATGCTCAATGACCCTTTGTTTGACCTCTTCAAGATCTTAGTTGACTGAATTATCCCTCCATGATCTCTCTCATTAAATGAGACATGATCTCCAATCTCATTCACATTAGTAGTTGCTCAACTACCTCTTTTTGTAGATCTAGTCTAAATTAATCCACATTCACACACACAAAGTGGATATTTATTATTATTGAGGATTGTGGGTCCCTCCACCCTTTTATTTACTTAATTCATTAAGAAAATCAAGGACTCTAATATTCCAAATGTGATGTGAAAATTCGGGAATATTACAGTCCCCACCCCGGGAAAAATGTTGCTTGTCCTCAAGCAACTCCAAAAGTAGATGCAAGGCCATCTATTCCCCTCCATATGGCATCCACATAAGGAAGGATTCCTCCATTTGCTGCAATAGGTTATGTATGTTTGGGTCCAAATTTGTCTCTTAAAAGCATAAGGATTGATCTCCAACTATTTGGTTAGATATCCTCCTCCCATCATGAAGTACCAAGTGACAACCATGTGATGTCCAACATCATCAACAATACATGAGAGACATAAAATAAAGTAGCTCTTTCCACAAGGGAAAAGCTTTATCATACAATACATATCTTCATCCCATGTTTCATGAGTTATATTGAGCATTGATATGTTCCCATACTTAGCCATGTTGGCCTTGTTGGATCCAAACTCCATCATTTCAAAGTTATGCAAAAGAATAAGGGAAGAAGCAATATGGGTAGACAAAGATGTCAAACCATATTCTCCTAACAATAACCACCGGAGTAAGGCCCTTTGTTGCCATCCTCCATTTCCTCCATGTAAGATGGTCAAGCCAAACTCTCCCATAAGCAACCAAAGCAACAAGAGATATTTCTGCCTTCTCTCCTCCTCATGTGCATCATGAAGCAAAAGCATACTAATGGACACATAAGTTGTCACATCAGCCCTATAAAAAGAAACATCACCAATGCACATCATGAGATCATTATGCCAAATTTTACACAATACAAAACACATAGACATAGGAGATGTCATATGGTGGCCAAAATCCCTCAAGTGAAACCAAAATGAACATGCTTTCTTTTGTTGCATACTATCATTGATACACAAGGCATGAATCAGAAAATCAGGAGCTATTGGGTGGTATCCATACTCACCCAAGAGCAACCAGCGCAACCATGCCTCCTTCTTCATTTCATACATGTTTTTCAAGGCATGGATCCAAAAAATAGGTGCCTTTGGAGAATGACATAAATCTCCCAATGGCAACCAATGTAACCAAGCATGCTAGCCCATACAAATTTGCAAGTGGTTTTGCAACCCCTTGCTTATCAGCCTTACCCATTCACTCCCATGTGGATGATGAATGAGGTACTGCATAATCATGGAATCCTCCCTTTGTAGAATGCCATCCTCCCCAAACTATTGAAGAAATTTGCATCTCGTGAAATTTTGAAATGCATCTCTAATGAGATCTCTTAATGAGATTCTCTCTCCATCAAAGGCCCTCCAAAACCAAAGAAGTTTTGGATTGAGTGCAAGTAGAAGTTTCTCTTTGAGCAGTGAGAGGCTCATTGAGAAAGGGTCATCTAGAATGGAGAAAAGGTTTCTCATTTCAAGATGCCTACCATTTGTCATCTTTGCTTCCATTGCTTCATGAGTGAAGCTACCTCTAGAATTCTCCAAGAATGATGAAGCCATTTCTATGTCACAACTACTAAGTGACAGCGCTATAGATTTGCAGGGTGATACATGCACTATCTCAAAGCAAGTTACAACATTGATCTAACAATCAGTTATTGTACATAGGATAATGCTAATCCCATTTTCTGCAATTCTACATCTCAACTCAAAGGGTTGAATGCAGCTCAACAATGATGAACAAGGGTAGTTTTCACTCTCCTCCTTGATTAGATCAAGGGTCCTCTACGCTGTGAAATGTCTCTGCTTCAAATCAGCATTTTTTTCTAACCCTTGGTTATGCATTGATCTTGAAACCATATGTACTGAAATTTTATGCATACCTTGGATCAAATGATAAGTGGGAACCTCTTTATAGGACACAAGAGTTCCTCCAACTGGGACAACAATTTCTTCAATTGTTGGTAAGAGTGATGGTCTCTTTTCTTCAAGTGTACCAGCGCTAGTATCTTCCTCCTCCTCCTCATGCACCTCCTGATCCATGGATGGGACTCCATATGTCAAGAGATCAAGAATACCTTGCAAATATGCAAGTGCCTCTTCTCTAGATACAAGTAATTTTGCAACAGGTGGTGAAAGTAGTGACCTCTCCACATCAAACCTCTTCCTCAACTTGTGAAAGAAATCTGAATACTTGGTCACCTTTGAATGCTCTACGTGCCCAAACCACCAATCTTGTGCTTCATATAAGAGATGAAGTGCTACAATTTGAATAGCCTCTTCTTCAGCCACATGATGTAGCTTGAAAAATGAATCTAAATCCCTCCTCCAAGCCTTGACATTGCTTGAGGAAGATCCATCAAATGTAGGAAAATAGAATCTATTATGCCTCTTCCTTCTATTGCTGCTATATGATTCTCTTTCTTCTTTGATTTTGAAGAATTGTTGGAGACTTAGGTTCTACTTGAATGCTCTAGACTGTGCTTTTGACTCTTCAAGATACAGACTGAGAGTCTCATGAGTCTCAGGTTCATTCCTTTCTTCACTTCTATACCTATCACCTTCTTCAAAGAAAGTGGGCATAGTGGATCTATGAGGAGATCTAGGATTCTCCGATCTTCTTTACTGCTGATAGGAAGTGTTTTCCTCATCAGATCTACTCCTTGGATCTTCTTTCTGTTCTTCCTCCTTCATTTGATAGACCTCTTTGGAGAGATCTTGCATGGATCTAAAGAAAGGAGTGACATATTTTTCATTCTCCATGATATATCTCATCTATCTGTTCTTCTTTCAATGTAAAAAGATGAAGTGTCCACAAGCTAAGCCAAATATCATGCTTTGATACCACTTTAATATCCCAAAAGGGAGAATGCAGTAATACTTCACACAATATGAGAACTTACAGCAAGGTAAACAATAAATCTAAGTACAAATTAGAATATGCAGAAAGATCTGAGCCATTTTATTATATTGGAGATGATTCAGTTACAAAAGTACAAGATATAGGTATATCTAGCCAAAAAGATGAGCTAGGATCACCCTAAAAACATGCATCCAATAGGTACAACGTAACTGGAGAGGCTCTGTAGTAAATACTGCGCTGTCTCTTCAGTAATACATAAACATGGAGTTGCAGGCTGATAAGAGTAATGCAGATCTACTCAAAACTGGAGCTCTGATGATGCCAAGATTCAAGATCTGGCCAATGTGATGGATTCCCTAGATAACCCAGAAAAGATTTTCCAGATCTACAACTTTGGAAAAATCACCTCCCGAGGGTTTGATCCTTGATCTGTTGGGAAATACAGATCTGAAGCTAGATCTAAAGAAAATATGGCTGAAATTTATGCTCAGATTATATCTATGCTTGAAGGGCTGATCCCTTCCTTAGATCTATGAGCTAGAAGCTCTAGATCTAGCTCTCAATCCTCCAAAAGATGATTGCAGCTGCTGCAACACAACTGCCCCTAAAAACTACACTATGAGGGAAAGAGATTCATTCTGCCTGCTGAAATATAATTCAATAAGCTCTAGGCTGATGGTGAGACTGATGGCAATGTGAAGGAATTATCCTCCACTGGATCGCTAGCTGAAGTACTAGCAACTTCCTTCCTCCTTTCAGATCTGCAATATGGACAGTGTTATTCTTGGAGAGAATAATGCTGCTAGGAGGTCAATAACATTTGGCCTAATGCCAGACCTGAAATGTGGCTCTGGGAGTGCTAATATATGAGCCCAAGTGTTGGGAATAATCCCTCACCTTGTTCTCCAGCTGAAGTACTGAAGACAACTTCCACCTTCCAAACTGATCTTCAGAAAACTGTAGTTTCCTGAATATGAATGTTCTGCAGAAAGTAGAAAAATGAAATGGAACTTAAAGCCTGATGTATTATGAATTACAAACCTCTTCCCTAGAGATCACTCAAAGAAGAGGAGGGATTCCCGCCTAGGAACACCTTGTGCTAAACAACACTTGCAATCTCTGCTAAACAACCCAAGAGTGCAGTGGAATGTCACTTGACAATTCCAGATCTAAAATATCATACATCAAAATAATCCAAGATGCCTTTCACCTTTGTCTTCATCTTCTTTATAATTATTGAGCCATCCCAAGCCTTGGCCCCAATATAAAATGTGCAATATCATGTGGACAAGATCCTTCAAGTGGGACTATGCTGTTTGACCAAATCAACCAAACAGTCTAGGTGCAATGTACACCTTCTCCATCATGTGTGCTTCATTCCTCCACCACTTGATCATTAATGCTAAATGACCCTTTTTCTGACCTCTTCAAGATCTTAGTTGATTGAATCAACCCTCCATGATCTCTCCCATTAAATGAGACATGATCTCCAATCTCATTCACATTAGTAGTTGCTCAACTACCTCTTTTTGCAAATCTAGTCTAAATTAATCCACATTCACACACACAAAGTGGATATTTATTCTTATTGAGGATTGCGGGTCCCTCCATCCTTTTATTTACTTAATTCATTAGGAAAATCAAGGACTCTAATATTCCAAATGTGATAGTTTAGCACAACTTTTCAAGTTTGAGACTAAGTTGGCCGAGGAGGCATAATTGAATTATTTCACAACAAAATAAATTTCTTCTTTGAAAAATAATTCCCAAGAAGGGTCTTTTACAATGTGACATGGACAAGGACACTTGACATAAACCCTAGAAGCCTTCAATGAGGGATTTTACCTAAAAAAAATTGACCCAAACATGAAACCCATGTTTTAATAAATCAATTTATTTAATAATAAAATTTATATTTCTTTCTTATTTGACAAATAAATTTAAAATAAAATTATGAAGACTGACACTAGTTACATTCTTCAACACTCCTTCTTAACTAGGGAAGTATTCATAATTACCTATATTTATATAGGTACATGGAATATGTAGAAAATGAACTATGAAGAGTTATAACACACTCCATGTTGTGGACTAGATACATGACCAGGGTAATCTATCTAGGTGGGACTAAGCTAGACTAAAGCTTTCATCTAGTCTAGGTACCACCAAACTTAGTTACTAACCATCAACCCATGGATCTAGGTGCGTATCCAAGGTCAAAGATCTAAGACCAATTCCACCCTTGTTATAGCATCATTCAACACTCCTATAGATCTAATGCTCTTTTATGGCCTTGGGCATCCATTTTCCCATGCAGACTTGATCTTATATTAAAAATCAATATTTAAAATTCCATATGCGAATATTCCCACACAAAAGCGTGTACATATGTGGGTCCTACAATACAGAACCCACATATACCTTTAAAAATATGAAAACATAAAAGAATATCCTATTTTTAAGGCGAGGTTTTTGGGTTTTACCGAAATCCCACCTACAGGAGCCCATGTCCTAACAGAATTAATCAAAATTTTGGGTGGTATTTATAAACCCCTTGGGTAGGCCTATTTACAACAAGAGAGAAGATATCTGAATTATACCCATTTTTATCCCCAGATCAATTCTGATTTTCCTTGTGCCTCCTACACTCCTCGTTTATAGGAAACCCTTGTTTCCTTGCATAAATGCTCATCATCTTTATATTAAATCCTTCTGTACTTGTTTGAGAGGTGGTATTTCAGGCTTGGGCTAGATGGAGCCAGAGGAAGGTTTCGTCAGTGTCGTGGACGGGATCAGGTTGTACCTTTCTTGTACCTATTGTTGTTAATCAATAAAGAAGCTCGTGGTCTCATTCCATATATGTTATTGTTTCATAATTCATGGATTATATTCTTATATGTGATGATATAAAATGTATTTTATGTATGCACATTGAATTATCGGTTATATGTATGCTTTTGTGAATTGACTTGCAAGTATGTTCGTTCCGGTGGAAGCAAAGGGTTTGAAACCTACATAATCGACATCAAACATAGGACCTCCGAGTATCTTTCTAAGCCAAAATTTAGTAATCCACATGTTTGGTATTCTTGTATGAGTGCTTCTTCTTGATTATCTTGTTATGCTCTATTGAGGTTTTTGCATTTTATATTCTAGTATGCATTAGGGTAGATGCATTTTAGGCATTCTTATTATTATTTTTAGGTGTTGAATGTGTGAGTTCTTAAAAGGAAAAATAAAAGAGTTTTTGATTTTTTATAGCTTTCTTGTAGAACCATGTAGAAACCACTTTCATTGAATAAAAATAAGTTGCATTTTCATGTAACCTAGTCTTCTATTGATCTATTTTGTGTCTGAACATCATTAGTTGCACTTCTACTACCTTTGACTTAAATAACGACCAATTAAAATCAATGCTTGAATCTAAAATGAACTAGAATTTATTTTTTTCATAGTCACATCAACTATTCTAGGAAATTTAGGGCCTTGGAATAGATGTGGCGAGAGTAAAATCTCCAAGGCCACTCTAACTAAAAGTATAAAATTTAATTAAAGAATAGAAATCCAGTATAGTCAAGTTGTCAAGGAAAGCTCCTCTAACACAAGAGTCAAGCACAAGGACGTGTGAAGATAAGGAAAGAGAGATAACCCCCATCCTATCATGATCGCGCACCCACTATTTTTCTGCCATACCTATGATCACAAGCTAGTGACCTTAGTTGAATTTCCTAGGGACCACACATGTGACTGCAAGGGGGAATGCCCATGGTACTTGAGGTAGACGTTGCATCACTTTCATAGTACTTCTAGAGGGTTCCCTTGAGAAGCTTGGGTACTTGCACTAGAAAAGCCTATTGTCTAGAGGTCAACATAACTATTTTTGATACCTTTGCTAGTAGGCTTGGGACCTGATAATCCCAAAATATCTTTGGAAGGTGCTTATCTTTTCTTTCTTGTGTTCGGTCCTAATAACTCGGAGCAAAAATACCTGCAAGTTGTTTGCTTGGTTGTATCTTTAGGATATTTTTATTAAGTGATCTATGCTCCTAGATTTCCATAAGTTTTTCGAGTCTTTAATTTCTCTTAATATTTAAAATTGGTTGATCGACCAGTTTTTCGGTCTAGAAGGCTTTGTGGGCTTGCGTGTAATATTCCTTTTTCAGGAAGTGCTGCAATAGGGTCCAGAGGGACGTTGTATAAGGAAGGAAATGTAAAAATAAGGTGAAATGGGACTTGGATCCCTTAGTTAATACATCATACATTCCACTTCCATAATTTGAGCTCAAAGAAATCCATCAAGGTAGGTTAAATAGATCTCCTACCCTTCGATATCTCAGAAAAGTGCTCAAAGGGAGAGCTACAACAACATATGAGCATAATCATGAAAATATGCAAACATGAGCATGTAAATAAATGGAATATAATACAGCCATTATTTTTATTGATATATCAGCAACAAAATACAGAAATATCTTGAGGGACAAGCCACTCAAGAAATGGGAATCAATCTCCAATGATTAGAACATGAAATACATGATATGCTGCAACTGCACAAAATGTCGGAGAGCAGTGACTGCACAATATATGTTAGATTAGCTTCTGATGTAGATTAATATACATGAAATATGGCTGAAATATACAAATAAATTCCCAAGAAGAGAAGAATGGGCTCCAATACAAGATTTCTAGCCAATCCAGGAGAGATTGCTAGAAATGTCGGAGAATGTACAATGTGACAATTAACTTGTCACTGAAATTGAATAAAAATATGAAATGAGGCTGTAACAGATATGGAATTATGATGAAATCCTCTGATAGTGTATTTGAGAAAAAGGCTGATCCCTTTACTTAGAAACAACTCCTCCTGATGAGCTCAAATGACCCTCCCAGCAACTGCCTGCAAAATAACGCAGATCTAGCTGGAGACTGCACTGTGAGGGAATAATGATGGTTGGCCTGATGCCAATGATATGAAAATAAGCTCGGGAGTCCTCCCCACTAATCCTCCAATGAAAAACAAGCCAAGGAACAACTCAAGAGATCCTATGTTGCTGCACCCTGCAACACAAAGTTATCCTGCCCCAGGACTAACGTTGTGACCAAAGGAGGTAGCTTTGGCCAAATGCAGGAATGAGGAAATGCAGCTCTAGAACCTCTCCTTCCCTGAGGATGAGGTAGGGATTCTCGACTGGGAACACCCTTGTGCTATGCAACACTACACTCTTGCTAAACAACAAGAGAAGCGTAGTCTCAAAAGACCAAGAAAATAATAATCAAGCATGAATGACAATGGCTCTCCTCCTCTCCATTTATAGCAAGTGCTCCTCCCCACCATGGGTCCCATCCACATGTGCCTTCCAACTCATGCAAGTGATCCTCCTCTAAAACTGCGCAGTCCATTAAGGAGATACATTGTATCTAGACAATGCATGTGGACTTGGTCAAATATGAATAGATTAACATGATCCAATCCTGTTCACACCATGTGGTGCTAAAATCAGCTACTTTATTCTTCCTCCTTTCACATGAAGAGTGTTTATTCTTCCTTCTCAAGGATTATGGGGCCTCCTTACCCATTTTATTTAACTAAATAAAATACTGCTAACTATAATGTTCCTTTTAGCTTGAGGCTAAAAATTGGGAACATTACAGTCCTCCCCCTTCAAAATGTTGCTTGTCCTCAAGAAACTGCAAGGTAGAGAAAAATTCCTCCTCCTCTTCTTGTGGCCTCCTCATCAATAGACCCCACCATAGCTCATCAAAGTATGCAATAAATCTGTCCTCCATGTATCCCTCCAAGTGTGTAAAACCAAAGTATCCATCATGAGACAATAGAAGTTGCAAGTGGAAATCTCCTTGTTGTTCAATGGCCTCCTCAAGGTAGGAGTGATGAGAAACATGGGAAGTCTTATTCCAAATGAGTGACTCCTTCATCCATGCAATCATCCAAATAAAATGATCCATCCTAGTTAGCTCAACAAAGTAGTCCTCAACCATGGATCTATGCAACATGTTGGGGCTAAATGGAGAGTTTATATTTTTTCCGTCCAAATAGTTTCTCCCTCCATTTATGATAAGTATGATAAGTATGAAGAGAAAAGTAGTGACATGGAAATCATGGTGTGCCCATTGTTTCTCCTGAAACATACAACATTTGAAAAGGGCAGAATCATACTCCCAATGGGCATCTTCAACGCCAAGCCCACTCTCCAAACAAAGCCTCCCATGAGTATACAAACATCGGCAACATATGGAAGCAAAATACAATGAAAACAAGCTGCCACATGGCAACCAGAGAGTGAATCATAGTTCCACATGAGGAACCAGCGCAGTGCATTCCATACCTACCTCAAAACAAAAGATAACAAGTGCTTTACTAGCCACTTTTTTGCTGCCACAATCATCTCATAAGATGTGAACATGAATGTACAATGTGGTGTTAATGGTGCACACCAAGAGTCATGTGGCTTCCCCCACAAACCACCATTAAGGTAGCCAAAATCAATGCTACAAGTAGCTGCAAGTACATTATACAAAATTCAAGAAGGGATGATCCTTCTTGATAAAATATGTTGCTCATATAAAGTAAATAAGTACAAAACATAATGTGAAATTATACCTTCTCTACCATGTACTCGAGACCTTGAGCTGAAATGGCTCAACTAAAAAAGCTCCCTCACTCCCAATGATTAGGAAGGTGGCTGTGACATCCTCTCTGTCACCATCCAGGCTATGCATCTCTCCATATTCTGATATATGTCTTGCTAGATGCCCTCCCAAGTGAACTCCTCTAACAAAGCAATATATGCATCAAGGTGCATAGCTAAGAAGTCCTCATGTGTTGCATGTAATAGTTTTTCCTTGAGACTAGATGCCCTAGTCAAGAAGATTCTGCCATAACAATAGATGACCATATCATCCACCATGTATCTGTCATCTCCCTTCGGGTCATCAAGAACCATGCATGCACCAAGATCCTTGGAGTACTCTACCAAAAGTTGAGACCTTCAATACGGATCAATCCTCCTCATAGACATCGCTAGTGATCTAGCATGTGAAGCTCCCCTCGCGCTGCTTCCTACTACTTTGACATCCCCCATGCCAAATTCATCATAAAAAATGGTGCCATGCCCATCATACAGCTACTCATGCTCAAATAGTGATGGTGTCCTTTGGAAGTTGGCCTCCCATGAGAAGATGTCATCCAAAAGGAATTCCCCAAGCTAGGCCAAAGTAGGCATGAGTGGCCTCCATCCACTCCCATGTGTGAAAGAGTCCTTCCTCAAAGGAAGTATCCTCTATCTCTCAAAATCTATGGATCAGTCATCCTGCATCATGTAGATTCTATCCTCCATCCCTGCAGCAAACTCTGTCAGCGTAGTATAACTAATGAGAGTGGGTGATACTGAAAATGAGAGAATGTCTCCATCCTCCTTGGGTTTACCCCAAACTCTCTACGTTGTGCTGGACTCCTCCAATGTCTTCACCTCTTCGGAATCCAAGAGTGGTGAACCAAATGACACGATGCCCCTCATCAACTCTAGATCAGGTGGCCTCCCAGGTGGAATGCCTCCATATAGTGAGACATCTAGTTCAGAAGTGGACTGTATATATGAGTGGACTGAATTGTCCCCCTCTTCAATGTGCTTTACAGTCTCCTTCTCTTGTGAAAAAATTTACGGAATAGATAAGGGTGTATCATCCCTTGATGTTGATCCTTCTCTTCCTCCATCTCACAATCCCAAAAAACTGTTGCATATGGTTCCAAAATTGTGCCTTGGTTTCCACATGTTGAATCATTTGGAACTCCTTGTAAATACACAAGGGCTCCTCTAATGGAAGAAATGGCTCCCTTTTCACCTCTATGTGGTGATGGATCTCCTCCCAGTATGACATCACTATTGGTTCTCTTGTGCTCATCCCCTCTATCAATAAATGAGAACACCTCATCATCAAGGAGAGACCCTAGATCCTGGTCATCTCTTGAAGGAAGCACCTCCATGTCTTCAAAAATGGAAGAGGGCCCTTGAAATAATAGGGATATTTCCCTTGGCAAGCCATCATACATGTTTTCATCCCCTTCAGAAATAAGGAATGGAGTTTGTTTTATGGTTCCATCCAATGCATGTAAAGTGTTTGAAGTTATGATACATGATGATTCATATTGACTTCCATCAAATTTATCCACCAAACCCTTAGTGAATTCATCATATGTTTTAACATTTGCATGGCAATATGGAACAGAAATTTCAAACCAACAATCATGCGCCATACCTTTGAGTTGCAGCGCTGCTACTCTAATGGCCTCATCTTCTTCCTCCATTCTTCCTGCAGTGCAGGTGGGAGATTAACTGCGTTGTGGATCTGCATGTGTGGCTAAATTTCCACACCCAACATGATAGTATCTAGGGCTTTATTCATCTTCAAACCCTCTCATACACTTTCTGCAATTTTCCCTTTCTATCTCCTCGAGATATTCTATGATAGCTTCCATAGTTTGGAAAAGAACCAGGGAGATCTCTTCTTCTGTCATTCCTCTTTTATTTTTTCCTTTGTACATATGCTCTTCTAAGTGAGGAGCTTCTCCTTCTAATGGCATATTATCTTGGGCTGCATAGGCTGAGCCAATATTGATGCTTTGATACCACTGTAATATTCCTTTTTCAGGAAGTGCTACAATAGGGTCCAGAGGGACGTTATATAAGGAAGGAAATGAAAAAATAAGGTGAAAGGGGACTTGGATCCCTTATTTAATACATCATACATTCCACTTCTAGAATTCGAGCTCAAATAAATCCCTCAAGGTAGGTTAAACAGATCTCCTACCCTTCAGTATCTCGGAAAAGTGCTCAAAGAGAGAGCTACAACAACATATGAGCATAATCATGAAAATCTGCAAATATGAGCATGTAAATAAATGGAATATAATACAACCATCATGTTTATTGATATATCAGCAACAAAATACAGAAATATTTTAAGGGACAAGCCACTCAAGAAATGGGAATCAATAATGATTAGAACATGAAATACATGATATGCTGCAGCTGCACAAAATGTCGGAGAGTAGTGACTGCGCAATATATGTTAGAGTAGCTACTGTTGTAGATGCATATACATGAAATATGGCTGAAATATACAAATAAATTCCCAAGAATAGAAGAATGGGCTCCAATACAAGATTTCTAGACAATCCAGTAGAGATTGCTAGAAATGTCGGAGAATGTACAATGTGACAATTAACTTGTCACTACAACTGAATCAAAATATGAAATGAGGTTGTAGAAGATTTGGAATGATGATTCCCTCCTATGATAGTGTATCTGAGCAAAAGGCTGATCCCTTTACTTAGAAACAACTCCTCTTGATGAGCTCAAATGACCCTCCCAGCAACTTCCTGCAAAATAACGCAGATCTAGCTGGAGACTGCGTTGTGAGGGAAGAAGGATGGTTGGCTTGATGCCAATGATATGAAAATAAGCCCAGGAGTCCTCCCCACTGATCCTCCAATGAATATCTAAGCCCTCCACTGAAAAAAAAGCCAAGGAACAACTCAAGAGATCCTCTGTTGCTGCACCCTGCAGCACAAAGTTATCTTGCTCCAGGAATAACGCTGTGACTGAAGGAGGTAGCTTTGGAAAAATTCTGGAATGAGGAAATACAGCTCTAGAACCTCTCCTTCCCTGAGGATGAGGTAGGGATTCCTGACCAGGAACAACCTTGTGCTATGCAGCACTGCACTCTTGCTAAACAACAAGAGGAGAGTGGTCTCAAAAGACCAAGCAAATAATAATCAAGCATGAATGAAAATGGCTCTCCTCCTCTCCATATATATCAAGTTCTCCTCTCCCCCATGGGTCCCATCCACATGTGCCTTCCAACTCATGCAAGTGATCCTCCTCTAAAACTGCGTAGTTCATTAAGGAGATACATTGTATCTAGACAATGCATGTGGACTTGGTCAAATATGACTAGATCAACATGATCCAATCCTGTTCACACCATGTGGTGCTCAAATCAGTTGATTTATTCTTCCTCCTTTCACATGAGGAGTGTTTATTCTTCCTTCTCAAGGATTATGGGGCCTCCTTACCCATTTTATTTAACTAAATAAAATACTGCTAACTATAATGTTCCTTTTAGCTTGAGGCTAAACATTGGGAACTCTACATTGCACCTGCGAGTGCCGAGCCTTCACCTAGAAGGCGTAGGAGTAATTTTTCTGGTTATTTTGAACCAGTGCCAAATAACACAATGAATTTAGATCCTTCTCTGATGGTTATTATTTCACAAGGTGAATCTAATATAGTCCAGAATCCGGGCATAAATGCTTTGGCGCTTGCTAGGGTACTCTTCGGATTGTGTAATATCCCACAATCAGGACTGCTCAACAAGCATGCACTAAAAATGTATTTCCAGAAATATGTGCTATAAAATAATGAAATTAACTCTTGGATCCTATATATCAGTCAATATAAAACCTAAATCCAATAATAGAGCTGAAACAAATCAAACTAGGTGGGTTAAACAAATCTCCCACACCTGAGATTTTCAAAGAGAGCTAAAACCCCAAACACTGCAACACAATAAATTCTGCATAAAAGTGACTGCGCAGTATAAAAGAGGGTTTATAAACATAAATGGTAGAGAAAAATAGATCTAAAATTATATTATACAATATGCTCAGAAGAATGAGATCTAGTCTCCTTTATACAAAAACTAGAGAACCCGGGAAGGGTTTCTAGGAGTTCACCCTGAATACAAATGGTGATTTTCTGCAGTATGACTAAATAATCACTGAAAACCGAAGCATAGGAGTATAGAAGGCTATAGGAATATAAATATACTGCATATCAGATCAAAGGTCTCCCTCCATGGAAGAATCCATCATCCAATCACAGGAAAACTCCCCGGAAGAGCCACAGAAGGCACTACTACAATTGCCTCCAAAAATAACGCAATTTCTGAGTGGAATAAAGTTGTAGGTGATGAAAATTAGTTTTCCTGTAGCCAATGATCTGATATCAGCCTAAGAACTCATCAAAATAATCTCCCACAAGAAAGGAACCTCCGTCCTCTGCAAAATCAACTCAGATAGGTTTCTCAACTCTCCCCTGCAACACCTTGCAACTCAGCTCAACCTCCTGTAGAAACTGCGCTGAAAATGTAGACTAAATCTTGGAACCAATGCCAGATATGAGGAATGATGGATCAGATCTCTCCCAAGAGCTACTCAAAGGTAAGAGAAGGAATTCCTGAATAGGAATCCCTTAGTGTTAAGCAACACCGACAATCTTAGCTAAACAACTAGGAGAGCAAAGTCTAAGAAGACATGAAAATGTAATACATAAGCTAACCCCAAAATGGCTACCATCCCCTTCCTTATAAACTAAGTGAGCCTTCTCACCTTGGGTCCCACTCAATAGGGTTTCCACCTTCACACAAACAATTTCCCTCCAAAACTGCATTGTGCCTTCATTAGAGCCACTCCTCTAAACTGCGTTGTTTGATTTGGTCAAGGTTGACCACTTCAACTTGCTTCAACCCTTTTCACACCTAATGGTATTCAATCCAGATCACATGTAGCTATCTATGCTGAACCACATTCACATTGAGCTCTTTTATTTGCTGATCCACTCCTCCTACATTTATTTTGTTGACTTGATCAAACTTGGCTTTGTCCACAGCAAAATGTATTTGTTCAAACATGAGAGTGTAAATCCAGCTGGCATTATGATCCCCTTGCACAACATGATGAATTTTATCCTTATTTATGAAATGCATGGGTCTCCTTACCCTTTTATTCATATCCTAAGTGATATGAGCAAAATTTAATATTCCAATTTGCTGCATGCAAATTTTGGAATATTATAGTCCTCCCCTCCCAAATGTTGCTTGTCCTCAAGCAACTTCGAGGATAGAAATGAAGAGTACCCTCTTCTTCCCTTGTAGAAAACTCGTAAGATTAAATCCTCCAAGGATCAAGGTGCTACCTCATCAATAGGTCTCAAAGATATCATCCATGCAAAATGAGTTTCCCCCCAACATGGCAACTGCTGAAAATCCTCCTCCACCTTGAGCTCCTACAAGGTAGGTGGGCTGAAATGCTGAACATGGTAGACAAAGTGGCCTACCCCACGCTATCCTCCTCTCCACTTAAGATAAGTGCAGATAATTTGCTGATCTTGGGCTGCAATAATTTTTCCCTCAAATGGCAAGAAGGAAACTAGATCTCCAAAGATCCCTTTCCCAACGATGTAAACCCAACTAGCCCAAACCATATCATACATGATGGATAAGAAATAACCACCATATGGCACCCCATCCATCTCATGGCCCTCCTCATAAAGAGACAAATATTTTTCTATAGTGGCCATGTCTCTTCCCATGCTCCCCTTAGAACATGTAATGCAGAAAGTGTGGGGATCCTCCTCCCCCAAGAACACATCCACCCAATGTGTTTCTTCCCCAATCATGCTCCCCATAAAGGAAAGAAAAAAATCATCAAATGGGCTCATGATCAGCATCATAATGAAGGGAATACTGAAGGTTTCATTTGGTGCTAGAAGGTACCAACATTTTCCCCAGTGGTCACAATGTAGTCTTTCCCACAGCAGCTTCAGAAAATAGCATGGCAAGTTGTTTCTTGAAAAATGGCTATTTTTATAAGTCATCACATCTACTAGCAAATGGTAAATGACTAAATGTATCAACCTAGCATACAAGGAGTAACCAAACACTTGCCCAAGGTCATGTAATAGATGGTTGTCTCCATCATAATAGCTGGCCAAAAATGGTCCATGTAGCCCAAAGAAAAACTTGCCCCTTTGCAGAGTGATGCACTGCAAAGAAATGGTAAGAACATGCAAATATTGTGTTAAACAATCAATAAATGAAAAAACATAATTATTACCATGTAATGAAAGTAATATGGTGACAGGATCCATAAATGAGTCCTACATAGTGGTATGACATACTCATATGAAGAGGAATGAACCATATGCTGCATGAAGATCCCCCTTCTCATGCTTGGTAGTCCAAGTCAAGAAGAACATACCATAGTAACAGATGAATCCATCCACTACTCTATTAGTATCACCTCCTCCATGTCCACCAAGTGCATCAAATGTGAAGTGATCCTGGGAACACTCCATCAAAAATTCCCTGCTCCAAAGTGAGAGCGTTGTTGGCCTATGCAAATAGGCTCCTGCCATCTCATAAATCCATTCTTTGACATGTTCAATGTCAAAGACTCCTCCCATAATGTTTCCATCTCCTCCTCCTACAACATCATGCAACATGTGAGAGAAAATCTGCCTTTGCTCTCTCTCAATCCTCCAAAGCAACCAAAGTCTTTGCTACCTTCTCATCCCTCCATCATACAATCCATGTATTGAGGACATAATGATCATATCATAATGATCCATCCACACTCATTTCTGCCCCATGATGCAAGTATCCTACCAAGTCCCTTCCATCCACATACCCTTGGAAGAAGGATATGTCCCATGATGGCCAAAATACTTCAAGAGTAGCCAACGCAGCCAAGCCTCCTACTGCCCAGTGTCATATATTTGCAAGGGGCCTACCAGCTTTTTGCTCTCCATCCACTCCCGTTCCTCCCGATGTGAGTGCCTCCCATCATGATCAACCTTGGTACCCTTCCAAAGAAGACTACCCTCCTCCCAAATCAGATTTTTCTTCTTGCATTCCATGGGATGCTAAAATGAAACTCCTTGGAGATCTCCTAGGAAAGATCTCACACCAATGATCATCTTGAACCCGTAAGGATCCAAGTGGGTTGAAGGGAAATCCTTCTCACTTCTACCTCTTGACAACGCTGTAACTCTCCTCCATGGTGTTTTGGCTGTCTCATGTCTCAACTCCAGGATGAACATATGGTTCTGCATAAATTTGTTTGGGGAAAAGTTCACCTAATCCTCCAAGAATTCATACCCCAACCTCATATGTGGTGTGTAGCCCATCAGTGGCCCATTAGGATGATGCTTCATCCCTTCCTTGATCAAGTCAAGGTGGCACAACACAGTGCAATCATGTGGTTCCAAATGAGCAATATGCAATGGTATACAATCCTCCATATGATTTGCTGAAACAATAGAAGATGAAAATTTTGGCATACCTTGATGAAATTTGGGAGTATCTTGCATGGATGTAAGGGCTTCTCCCTCCAATAGGTTGGCTCCTCCAACTGAAGATGTTGAGGACTGCTCCCCCATAGTTGTGACAATGCTGGTACAAGTCTCCTCCACTGGTGGTGAGGGCTTCTTCTCCTCTGATTTTCCTTCACCAAATAAATTCAGCAAAATTGAATACTCCTGTATGGCTCAAGTGGATGAACCACCAAATCTGTGTTTCACCCTCTAGGTGCAGTGTTGCAATCTCTACAGCCTCCTCCTCTACCACCGGATGTAGTAGGAAGAATGCATCAAGTCTCCTTGGCCAAACCCTTGCTGCAGATGACCCATCATAAGTAGACAATAGAAACCTATTGCCCTTGATGCTTCCTTGGCCACAAGGTCTTATTTCTTCCTCCAAATGAATGTACTGAGGAAAAGCTAGAGTCTCCTTGAAGGCTCTAGGTTGGGATTTGTACCCAACAAGGTATTCAATTAGAACCATGTGATCCAAGTGTCCTCCATCTTCCGAAAAATTGTCCTTCCTCTCAAAAGGAAAGGATATTTCCAAATGATTTGGAGCTATCTGTAACATTGGTCTTTTCTCCTGATCATAGGAAGTGCATGGCTCTTCCTGCTCTTGAAACTCTCTAGGAGTTCCACTGCTTCTTTTCTCTTCTTCTTGTTCAACCTCCTCGGAGAGGTTCTTACTGGATCTGAAAATTGATGAGAGTAAGCTCATCCTCTTCATAATTCTGGCCTTGCTCTTTCCTTTATATCACTTTGGCTTGAATTCCATAGGCTGAGCCAAAGATATTGCTTTGATACCACTGTAATATCCCAAAATCGGGACTGCTCAGTAAGCATGCACTAAAAACACATTTCCAGCAATATGTGATATAAAATAATGAAATGGACTCTTGTATCTTGTATATAAATCAATATAAAACCTAAATCCAAGAATATAGCTGAAAAAAATCAAACTAGATGGGTTAAACAGATCTCCCACACCTAGGATTTCCAAAGAGAGCTAAAACCCCAAACACTGCAACACAATAAATTCTGCATAAAAGTGATTGTGCAGTCTAAAAGAGGGTTTATACACATAAATGGAAGAGACAAACAGATCTGATATTATATTAGACAATATGCTCAGAAGAATTAGATTTAGTCTCCTTTATACAAAAACTAGAGAATTCGGGAAGGGTTTCTAGGAGTTCACCTTGAATACAAATGGTGATTTTCAACAGTATGATTAAATAATCACTGAAAACTAAAGCACAAGAGTATAGAAGGTTGTAGGAATATAAATATACTACATATCAGATCAAAGGTCTCCCTCCATGGAAGAATCCATCATCCAATCACAGGAAAACTCCTCGAAAGAGCCACAAAAGACACTGCTACAACTGCCTAAAAAAATAACGCAATTCCTGAGTGGAATAACACTATAGGTGATGAAAATGAGTTGGCCTATTGCCAATGATCTAATATCAGCCCAAGAACTCTCCAAAATGATCTCTGACAAGAAATTAACCTCCCTTCTCTGCAAAATCAACTCAGACAGTGGGTTTCTCAACCCTCTCCTGAAACACCCTGCAACTCAGCTCAACCTCCTGCAGAAATTGCGCTGAAATTGTAGACTGAAGCTTGGCACCAATGCTGGATATGAGGTGTTGTAGCTCCTAGAGACAACCTTGAGTTGTATAAATACCAGTACCTAGGACATCTTAAATGCAAGGAGCATATGACTCAACTGATTGCAGTTGACGATGTTAGGCTCTCATGCAACTATAAATTGGATGAATGGTTTTAATAAGGGTGGAACCAAGACCCCAAAGTTTAAACAAAACAACTAGAAAAACTGCAGAAACTGAGTACAAACTACAAATATTAAATGCATCAGACAGCTTTAAGACAGAATGCTATAAATGGGGTCAACTTCTAAAATGAACACACAGATATCAAGCTTTATATGTGAGCAATGACTATGACAGAAGATAGACTAAGATACCAACTATAACTGGGTTTATTCAAGGATAAGAGTCCATATATACTGGGCCTATGCAGAGATAAGAATCCATATATCTGGGCTTGTTCAAAGACAAGAATCCATTGTAGTTAATATCAGAATAAAGGCGGAAGAGATAGGAAATGAAACAAAGTATCATGCCTGAGCCATATTTAAAGCGCTATGGATGAGTAAACATGAGTATCTAATATGATAAATTCAAATTTAAACATGGGAGCACTCGCATTCCAGAACAATAGATACAAGAAATGTGGAGATATACAAAATGAACATTTGTATTAAAAACATAGAGAAGAGTTACAAACTGTGAATCATCCAGAGCGGAATCCCCAATTCCAACAAAGCTTCTTATTACTGAGTCCCTACGGGATATTCAACATCTACTATCAAATTTCATACAAAAATACATACAGAGCACTTGAACTAGTGAGTCCTTTGGAAAATCTAGAACCATGTGTTAGTGTTGTCTTCTTGCTTTTATAACCTCTGATTCCTCTGCGAGAGAAGATATTTTTGGGAAAATATCTTCCCCGTGTGCTTATATGCAGTTGTGGGTCTGAATCAAAAAAATAAATGATGATGAGGAAAAACTGCTTCTCATCATCTTACAATGCAGGCCTAAAGCCATTTCTAACTGAAATGTAACAATTAACTGAACTGAAAGTAAAAACTGCGGGAGTAAATCTGAATATTTCACCTGAAATGACAAAGTGAAGAGAATATACAGTTAAAAGACCACACAGGCCCCGTGATGACTTATCATTGTTATTTGATGAAGTGGAACCACTGTTGTTGCTGGTGAAAGAGATACCATTAGTCATGGGAAGAGCTGGCCTTCCATGTTGGAGCATGTGGTACTGCCAGTAGTGGAAAAACTAGCCTTCTGTGCTGGAGGGTCCCATAGAATGGCCAATGGTCGTGATCCATTGATTAGGACATGAAATCATCCCTCTGCATATTTTTCTCTGCTTCATGGGCATGGAGGATCATCATCCTCGACCTTGAGCCATTGTGATTGGCTAGGTGAGGGCCTGTGTTCATTAAAAGGCCGTGAAAAACCTGCACAGACAACAAACAAATTAAATAAATCCTCTATTTATGGTTTGACTACTTCAGATGGCTCAGGTAAAGGTGGAGGAGCAGTGCAGAGGTAGTAGATGTGGCAGAAAAGGGCCTCATGACGAAAAACCATGAAAACTAAGGTTCAAAACTGTATTTGGCATAAAGAGGTGCAATGGCGGTTTTCGGGAATACTGGAGGTGGTATTGGCACGGGGTTGAGGTGGTAAGCGGTTTGGGGCTAAATGGACACAATATGGGTTAGAGGGTGACACGTGTCTTTACAAAACCACCCATTTCACGTGGAAACAACACGATCATGTTGTTGGATGAAATGAATGTGAAAACGAATGAGGACCATTAGATCATGATGGAGATCAATGGTGGTTATCAACTACGGGGGCACTTGGAGGTACAAACGGATCTGTGGGATGGGAGCCTCTGTAGTGAATATAGGCCGTTGGATGAAAATATACTGTAGTCAAAGGAATCAACTTGCAGGGGCACCATGGAGGTAAAAGGGGGAGGAAAGGGAGTAGTCCTGCTGGCCGTTGGATTGGATAGATCAACGGTGGAGATTAAATGTGAAGGGAGAAAGGTTGTGCGAGAGGAAGAAATATGGAAGTAATGTGGGTTGTTGGATCATGTGGATCAACAGTCAAGATCATATTGCGGGGGACTAATGATGGATGAATGAGGCGGAGGAATTGCGATACAGTGAGGCAATGCTGACCGTTGGATCTGGGGGAGCCATATCAACGGCTCAGATTATATCGGCGGAGAATGGACATCGGCAGTGAAACATAGAGTGGAAACGAGGAAGAGTGATGTGCGATGTGTGATGGAGCGATGAAGCGACGACCGTTGGATCTGCAGGAGGAGATCAACGGTTAGGATTGCATTGGGGTTTCGCACATCGGCGAAAAAATATAAAAGGTGGATGGGTGGTGTGCGATGTGTGATGGAGCGATGCGATATCCGTTGGATCTTTGGGAATGGATGGTCTAGATCTTATCGGGGGATTGGCCATCGATGAAATAGAAGACTTGGGAGTGGGAACTTGGAAAGAGCGACATGCGATGGCTGATGGGCTTAGTGCTCGGTCACGGGGCCCGATCTCATGAAGGAAAGGGGGCTATGGCTTAAGCAAAAGGGGCTTAAGGCCTAATATGTAAAAGTGAGCACTTTTAGAGCAAAAAGGTGGATTTTAAGCCTTTTCAAGGGTTCCGATAGGTGAAAATAGGGCTTAGAAAGTCCATATGATCCTTGTTGTATTTTATTTGTGGTATAAGGCTCCTTGTCATTAGGTATCCCAACTCGGTGGGGGATGTCATAACAACATTGGCTCCACTTGGGGATGACCCATTTGTCCTTGAACGCATCGAGAACTTCGCAGACCATCTGTTGGCCTTCTTCCTATGAACATAGTACCTTGTTGCCTTCTTTTCCTTCTTCATGATAAATCAAAACATTAGAAATCATAATAAAAGCAACTGAATAATGTAAAATATCATATAGCATACCTTTCGGCCTGAATCAATACTGGAAAAAGGGTTTTAAGAATTGCCCATTCATAGGGGCTTCGAGCAGATCACCCTGCAAATTTTACAGTCTAAAAGTATTGTTCCCTCCGACTTTTGTAATTTTGAAAGGTCCGAACAATTGAGGATCAAACTTTCCATGCTTTCCTTTCTTAGCCCTTCTTATATCCCAACTTAAGACCAGATCCTTGACCTGTATCTCTTTATCTTTAGCATAAGCCTGTATCTCCAGGATGTTATATTTTGGCTCATTGTCGCAAAGCACTTGGCTTAAAAAGGAAATGGGTTGTTCATGACCTTCCCCATCTCTGTAATCCCTCAGTCATGGGACTCCATTCCCTTCCTTTGAGTTGGCTTCATCAAAGTGCAATGTCCAAATCCCACCTTCTTCATTACTTGAGGACTGCTCAGTCTTTACTTGACAAAAAGATGGCTCCTGTAAATAATCTTGGTCTTCCTCAAGCATTAGACAAGAAAACTCACCCTCTTTGTTGTACATAGGTGAATTCACTGAATTATCAGCTTTAGTGACCATCTTCACAAACCTTGTTTCCTGGTATAATCTCCTTTCTTGACCTCCAAACACAGGGATGGTCGCATAGGTTAGGTCCAGTTTTATAGATCCTCCAATTTTTGTGCCCCATGATCTTGATAACAACATCCTAAACCAAGCTAGGATGTCAGCCACTACTATGTCCATTACCACGCTCTTAGCTGGGATTTGGGCTAGATTTACCACCAAATCCTTGATCATCCCCAAACACTTGACTCTTTTAGAATCAAAGGAGTAGAGATATTTATATGGGTGAGTAATCTACAGTCCCAATTGTTCCATCATTGATAGGGGTAGGAGGTTATGAGACGCTCTAGAATCTAGCATACAGTTATGCAATAAGAAGTCATGAATTACTAAAGAGACATAGAAAGGAGGAGTTGAAGCATCTAACTCCTCAACATGAGGACCAAACACAACCATGGGCCTTTATTCTTGGAGGTTTAAACTGTCTGGGATTGGAGCAGCTCCTTGAGGAAGCATGAATGATGACACTTGAGCCTGATAGGCTGGTTGCTTCAAGAGTTCAGTTAAGGGGACTAGAATTTTAACTTTTTCTAGCTCTTTCTGAAGGCTAAACACAGGAGAAGGCTTCTCTAGGAGACTTTCCTTTGGTTCATTTATCATGGCTAAAGGGTTTAATTCCCTCAGAATAGGTTTAACATTTGCATTTGGATTAGAGGCCAAGTTAGAAGAGGAAGGAATGGAGTCATTAGAAGGTAAAGGTTCAATTATAGGTCTCTTACCTTTATCTCTGACTTTTTGAACAACTGTCTCCCTCTGAGGCATCTCTTCTTCTTTTTCTTGTGTGTGGGTTCTCTTTCTAGAGGACCTGAGATCATATTTGTTTTTAAGCTGAGCCTGCATGAATTCCTCGAATTTCTTGCAGTAATCATCGATCTCTGGATCTTCAGCAGCGCTTGTTTTTTCATCTTATTCTTGTTGCAAGGAAAGCTCCACTCCTTCAATTTCTTGCAAAGAAGACTCATCTTCATCACCATTTGAGTAAGCAAGATATTGATCATCTTTCCCATCGGGGATGTCTTTGGCAGGGCCATCCATTTTCCCTTCCAGATACAGTGGGGGTTGTATGTGGTCTTGCTGCTCCTTCCGATCTCTTTGTAATATTTGCAATGTAGGCTTTCTGTATTGGGGGTTATAACCCCTGTTCGGAGCAGCTTGAAATGGCTTGGAGGGTGAGTTATTTGCCTCAAGCTCAAGCTTCACCAACTTTCTCGAAAGGTACTTGATCATTTTACTCATCTCCTCTATTTTTTAATCTGCTGCCTCTCTATCTTGACCAGAGGTAGATGCTTCTTCTTTTCCTCTTCATCTAGCATCATGGTCTGACCTCACTTTTGATTTACCCATAGAAGCAAAGTTAGCTTCCTCTTCCAATGCATCAGTTTGGGCTTCACCCAGAGTAGTAGACTTCCTTTCTCTTAAAGAGAATCTGAATTTTGAATCAAAGGCTGATACAAACACCACTTTAGCAGAAATATGGTGAGGCTTCATTTCGACTGGGAGACTTGAATATAATTTATTAAATCTCTTGATGAATTCGGACACATCTTCATTATGTCTCTTTCTAAGTGTGTTGAATTCTGTAAGACAGTATCCATGGTCCTTCTTCTCCCCCCATTTCTTTATAAAGGCATTTTCCATCTCCTCCCAGTTAGCAATGGAGCGGTCTCCCAAGGTCTTGAACCATTTTCTAGCCTCTCCATCTAGATACTAGACAAAAAAAATAAACACATCCAGATGTTCAACAGTGAAATTTTCTGCGAAGGCACAGAAAAATTCCAAGTGTTTCTGAGCTTCAGTATAATTTTCTCCATTGGAACAAGGTAGGATCTTTAAGTAATCCTGAGGCATGTCATTCAGGATCTAAGGAAATGCCATGGGAGCATATTTGTTTAGTAGAAAGCCAAGAACAACCATTGGAGGTTGTGGAGTTGGCGGGGGATTCTGATGTATGAAAGGAGGTGGTGGAAGAGAAGTATTTATGACAATGGGGATATACTGAACAGAGGCTTGAGGGGCTGATTGAAATGTGGGAATATGAGCAGCGGAAACCTCTGTTACTTCTTTAAATTCTTTGGCTTCGGGAGTGGGATGCGGAAAGAAGCTCGTGGTATCTACAGATTCAGCCTCATCTTTTACTTCAATATTTTCCAGGGAGGGGTTATCAGAAGTATAATCAAGGGTTCTTGCAGTAGAATCAGGACCATGATCTTGAGCTAATTGAGAGGTGGATGGAGAGTCTTCCAGGGAGAATCTGGGAATATATGTATAAGCTGGTTGTATTTATCTCCAACCTCTTTTGTGCAAAATATTCTTTGGATCAGACACTGAAGGTGTTCTCAACTGGGATGCATCTAACCTCAGGTGTGGCTTTCGGGAAGCCAACACTGCAAATATATTTATCTTTGAATGATAGTGGAGTTGCCAAGGTGAGGGATCTAAAACTCCCAACCCTTCTTGCTCACCTATTCTAAAGGGTGGATGAATATTTTTCGAGGCCCGGGGATTTAGATATTTAAATTATTTCCCCGGAAACGGCACTAGAAAGATGTTGTAGCTCCTAGAGATATCCTTGAGTTGTATAAAGACTAGTGCCTAGGACATATTAAATGCAAGGAGCATATGACTCAAATGATTGCAGCTGACGTTGTTAGGCTCTCATGCAAATATCACTATGATGAATGGATTTAATAAGGGTGTAACCAAGACCCCAAAGTTTAAACACAACAACTAGAAAAACTGCAGAAGATGAGTACAAACTACAAATAGTAAATTCATCAAAAAACTTTAAGAAAGAATGTTGTAAAGGGGGCCGACTTCTAAAATGAACACACAGATATCAAACTTTATATGTGAGCGATGACTATGATAGAAGATAGAGTAAGATACCAACTATAACTGGGCTTATTCAAGGATAAGAGTCCATATATACTAGGCCTATGCAGAGATAAGAATCCATATATCTAGGCTCGTTCAAAGACAAGAATCCATTGTAGTTAATATTAGAAGAAAGGCGGAAGAGATAGGAAATGAAACAAAGTATCATGCCTGAGCCATATTTAAAGCGCTATGGATGAGTAAAAATGAGTATCTGATATGATAAATTCACATTTAAACATGGGAGCACTCGCATTCCAGAACATTAGATACAAGAAATGTGGAGAGATACGAAATGAAAATTTTTATTAAAAACAAAGAGAAGAGTTACAACTGTGAATCATCCAGAGCGGAATCCCCAATTCCAGCAAAGCTTCTTATTACTGAGTCCCTACAAGATCTTCAACATCTACTATCAAAGTTCATACAAAAATACATACAGAGAACTTGAACTAGTGAGTCCTTTGGAAAATTTGGAACCATGTATTAGTGTTATCTTCCTGCTTTTATAACCTCTGATTCCTCTGCGAGAGAAGATATTTTTGGGAAAATATCTTCCCCGCGTGTTTGTATGTAGTTTCGGGTCTGAATCAAAAACAAAAATGATGATGAGGAAAAACCGCCTCGCATAATCTTACAATGCAGGCCTAAAGCCATATCTAACTAAAATGTAACAATTGACTGAACTGAAAGTAAAAAATGCGAGAGTAAATATGAAGATTTCACCCAAAATGACAAAGTGAAGAGAATATACGGTAAAAATACCACACAGGCTCCATCATGACTTATCATTATTGTTTGATGAATTGAAACCAATTTTTCTGCTGGCGAAAGAGATACTGTTAGTCATGGGAAGAGTTGGCCTTCCATGTTGGAGCATGCGGTATTTCCAGTAGTGGAAAAACTGGCCTTCTGTGCTAAAGGGTCCCATAGAATGGCCAATGGTCGTGATCCATTGATTGGAATGTGAAATCATCCCTCTGCATCTTTTTCTCTACTTCCTGGGTGTGGATTATTGCCATCCTCGGCCTCGAGCCACTGTGATTGGCTAGGTGAGGGTCTGTGTTCATTAAAAGGCCGTGAAAAACCTGCACAGACAGCAAGAAAATTAAATAAATCCTACATTTATGGTTTGAATTATTCAGATGGCTCAGGTAAAGGCGGAGGAGCAGTGTGGAGGCAGTAGATGCGGCAGAAAAGAGCCTCACGATGGAAAACCATGAAAACCAAGGTTCAAAATTGTATTTGGCATAAAGAGGTGCAATGGCAGTTTTTGGGAATACCAGAGGTGGTATTTGCGCGGGGTTGAGGTGGTAAGCGGTTTGGGGCTAAATGGACGTGATACAGGTTAGAGAGCGACATGTGTCTTTACAAAACCACCCATTTCACACGGAAACAACACGATCATGTTGTTGGATGAAATGAACGTGAAAACGAATGAGGACCATTGGATCATGATAAATATCAATGGTGGATATCAACTGCAGGGGAACTTGGAGGTACAGATGGATCTGTGGCATGGGTGCCTCTACAGTGAATATAGGCCATTGGATGAAAATATGTCGTAGTCAAAGGAGTCAACTGCGGGGGCACCATGGAGGTAAAAGGGGGAGGAAAGGGAGTAGTCCCGCTGGCCGTTGGATCAGATAGATCAACGGTGGAGATTAAACGCGAAGGGAGAAAGGTTGTGCGAGAGGAAGAAAGATGGAAGTAATGTGGGCCGTTGGATCGCGAGGATCAATGGTCTGGATCATATCACGGGGGATGACTGATGGATGAATGAGGCGAAGGACTTGCGATACAACGAGGCAACGCTGACCATTGGATCTGGGGGAGTCAGATCAATGGCTCAGATTATATCGACGGAGAATGAACATCGGTGGTGAAATATAGAGTGGAAACGGGGAAGAGCGATGCATGATGTGCGATGGAGCGATGAAGCGACGATTGTTGGATCTGCGGGAGGAGATCAATGATCAGGATCGCATCGGGGTTTCGCACATCGGCAAAAAAATATAAAAGGTAGATGGAAATAGTGATGTGCGATGTGCGATGGAGAGATGCGATAGCCATTGGATCTTTGGGAATAAATGGTCCAGATCTTATTGGGGGATCGACCATTGGTGAAACATAAGACTTGGGAGTGGGAACTTGGAAAGAGCGACGTGCGATGGCTGATGGGCTTAGCGCTCAGTGACGGGGCCCGGTATCATGGTGGAAAGGGGGGCTGGGGCTTAAGTGAAAGGGGCTTAAGGCCTGATATATAAAATTGAGCACTTTTAGAGCAAAAAGGTGGATTTTAAGCCTTTTCAAGGGTTCCGATAGGTGAAAATAGGGCTTAGACAGTCCATACGATCCTTCTTGTATTTGCTTTGCGGTGTAGGGATCCTTGTCATTAGGCATCCCATCTCGGTGGGGGATGTCATAAAAACATGAGGAATGATGGATCAAATCTCTCCTAAGAGCTACTCAAAGGGAAGAGAAGGAATTCCTGAATAGGAATCCCTTAGTGCTAAGCAGCACCGACAATCTTAGCTAAACAGCTAAGAGAGAAAAGTCTAAGTAGACATGAAAATTTAATACATAAGATAACCCTCAAATGGCTGCCATTCTCTTCCTTATAAACTAAGTGAGCCTTCTCACCTTGGGTCCCACTCAATAGGGTTTCCACCTTGACACAAACAATCTCCCTTCAAAACTGCGTTGTGCCTTCATTAGAGCCACTCCTCTAAAATGCGCTATTTGATTTGGTCAAGGTTGACCACTTCAACTTGCTTTAGCCTTTTTCACACCTAAGGGTCTTCAATCCAACTCACATGTAGCTATCTATGTTGAACCACATTCACATTGAGCTCTTTTATTTGCTGATCCACTCCTCCTACATTTATGCGTTGACTTGGTCAAACTTGGCCTTGTCCACATGAAAAATGTCTTTGTTCACACATGAGAGTGTAAATCCAGCTAGCATTATGATCCCCTTGCACAACGTGAGGGATTTTATCCTTATTTATGAAATGCATGGGTCTCCTTACCCTTTTATTCATCTCCTAAGTGATATGAGCGAAATTTAATATTCCAATTTGCTGCATGCAAGTTTTGGAATATTATAGATTGTAAGTAGAAGTTCAAATATAAGATATTTCTGAGTCTCCTATGACTCCTACATAACTTCTTCTTTCTCATATTCGTTATGTTGTATCTTACTTGGGTACTTTGAATCATAGGCCGACTAGCCCTATTCACTCTCATTCTTTTTTTCCAATGGCCAATGTTAGTGGTGCAAGTGTGGTTACCGATATAACTCATGTACATACTCCTCCTTCAACTGTAGGAGGGGTTACTGTTGCTATTTCTACTTTACACCTAGTATATTAGTTGTTGGCTCTACATCCATTCTGGGTCTAAGTGGGGGCACCCAATCTTTTGCTCCTTTCACTGGTGCTTGTCTTTTTGGAATGCCACCTAGTGGGATTCCCTCAGTTCCCTCAACCTTCCCTTCTGTTTCTTCCACATCTATGGCTTAAATTCCTAGCGGTTCAACATATTTGCAAGGTTTTTATTTTATAAGTGGACATTTTCCTCTTTCCAATCCATCTATGAATTTAGGATCAATGCCCTTCTTTGCTCAAACTCAAAATATTAATCCTTTTCAGGGGAACTAGGGATAAGCACGTGTTTCTGTCACTAGTTTTGGGTTTGGGAATATTTCCCATTTATTTGGTCAGTAGGGAAGTATGACCTTCCCTACTGCTGGTACTTCATAGGTTTTTACTCCTTTGGATGCTTGGAATCCTTACCAGGGGCTCTCACCTTCATACTATGTTCCGCTGGGAGGAATTTTTCCTACGTATGGTAATCCTGCAGTAGGGGGTGGATACCCTCCATATACACTTGGACCATAGGGTTTTCCTTATGGTTCAAGTGATTCTACGAGTAATCCATGGTAGCTTGTGCCTCTCAAAATCCATGCTACTCTTTCTCGAATATTGGGAATTCCACTCTTGGAGATTGGAATTGTCATGTTTCTTTGCGCTTATAGTTCCTCGTAACTCTTAATTTTATAGATAATTCAAAATTTACTAAAGATATGATCCACTACAATCTGTCTTGGCCTCCGATCCCTAAAATTCCGTATGAAATTCCAAAATTTGAAGGGAAGTCTAGTGAGGATCCGACAAATCATATAACCACTTTCCATTTATGGTGCTCATTCAACTCCTTGATTGATAATTCAATCAGGTTGAGAATTTTCCAATGCACCTTAGCTAGAAATGCTAAAAAATGGTATATTGAGTTAAGGGGGGGCACTTTTTCCATGTTTGGTGAACTAGCTACAATTTTTCTTAGCAATTTTCAGTTGCATGTCCGTTATGATGTTGGAATTAAGCTTCTGGATAAATTTGAGCAGGACAAGGATACTCATATTTTTGACCAAATTCAAGAGTGGCATATAAGGAAGAGCTTAACCAAGGCATATATCCCTAATGAGTTACTTCTAGAATGGTTTTTGAAATCATTACAAGTGAAGATATCTAAGGATGTGCCACTTTTTGGGGTGTTCACGGAATCACAAGCTTTTTTTAGAGCCCAACAGTTAGAACTTATTTTTCCCAATCTGGAGTCCTCTATAATATTTTTCCTGATGATCCTCGATAAAATATTGATATTTCCAAACCAAAACTAGGCCCCCATGCTAAAGGAGTTTTAGGATCGATCGATAGCGATACAGCTAGTTTTTTGCATCAATTACATCAATCGTCATTACAATCTACTTCTCCAACATAGGTTACACCGTTAGTGTCTATTCCTTCTTAACCTTTAGCGGTTAATGTTGTTCAACCTTCAAATACCAAAGGAAATCAACAATCTAATGGGAAGAAGAAAGGATGTGGTAAGAAGAAATATCAGAGTGGGAAGGGAAATGCTGATAAACCTAGTAATGATACCAGTAAGGGCAAGAAGGAATCGAAGAAGAAAGTTAAATTCCCATGCACGTTACGCAGTGGGGATCATCTTACCCATATTTTCCCCAAGATTTAGGATGCTTAGCACCTGTTAGTTCAACAAGGTTCTTCTAGATCCAAGGCTGTGCTCACTAACTCTTTTTCCCAAGGGCAATAATTACTTGCTGGCGTGAGTGCTAGTACTGGCACCCCCATGGGGTAAAACCAAGATGGGGAATCTACATAAAATGTATATATGGTTAAATATCATGTTGATGTTTGAACTAGATCTCATGATTATGGAGGTCCAAAACCTTCTAAGACCAAATCTACCTCCGATACTCCATAACCTCTCCATGTAGAGAGGCCCACATTTGAGCCTATACCTTGGATGCCGAAAGGCTCTTCAAAAAATTTGACTTATAATTCCAATGCTAGGGCTGCTAAAAAATATTCCATTATTGAATATTTAGCTCAGATCCCATGTGTTATGTCAGCGTTATAGGTAATCTAATCGTGTGCCACACAAAGGAGTTCTTTTATCCCTACGATCAGAGCAGTATACCCAAAAGAATATCTGGTAATTACATTTGATATGTAAAATGTTAAAACGAGACTCCCTCATCATATGGATTTTCATATCAAATCTATGTTGATCAGCGGTTGTCATTGATGTCAACCCAAGCAGCACCACGAGCTAACCCAATATTGCATGGGAATTTTGACCTACCAAATCAATATATTCTGGGTCAATAATTCTTTTTATGGTTTCTACTTGTCGAGATGTTTCCGTTGATATATGGCACGCCATGCAATTCTTCACGGTTTGAGCGATATTCATGTTTGAAGTTTGTACCCCTAGTTAGTGGGCCAAAACCCCATGGGGTTGGGGCATGGGTCATTGAAAAGTCATAATTAATATTTTTTAAGCTCCTAAAATCCCTCCCACGTTCACTTGTTGAAGCCCCTCTCAACTTAAGCATTTATATAAATTGTGATCTTCATTTCCTCCTTAGGCAAGGGATTTTGCCATCTGAAACAGGTCATTGTGGAATTTGCGCTCAAAATTTTTTTCTACGAAGGTTAAAAAGCTGAAATTTTTATGAGGCAAAGCTGAAATCATGAGGAAGCTTCTGTAAAAACTTCAGATCAAGGTGCGCAATATTTTTGGAGATATGACCTGTGGAAGTTAGGGTTTTTGCAGGCTCCTGAAATTCATCTCAAAGAAGTGACCTTGGTAAATTCATCATAACTCTCTCTCTGAGTATCAGATTGGAATTCCGTAAAAAATTTTAATAGTGCACAGTATTTAATTTTCCCTCTATCGATTTTAGAGCCAAATGAAGAAAAAGTTACACGTGGCATGCCAAACAAGTGCGCTCTTCTGAAACAGTCCATAATTAGGGCATTTTGATAGATTGGGTATAAATCTCCCTTGAAGAATCCAAATTGGGTGAAAACTGTGGCATTGGAAAGACGACTCAGAGGAATACTACAAGACCGAAAATTAGATATTGAGGATCTTAAATAACAGAGATACACTAGATTCAATATCAAGCTCCTAGAAGGCAATAAAAATCTAGATCATGTGTTGTCAAGGGTTGCAAAGGACCAAATTTTCTACGGTAGCAAAGCAAATCAAGGTGCATAAGAGGGTAGCATGACAAGAGCAGCAACCAAGGTGCTTAACAGTAGCAAGAAGTTCATCATATGAAGTCTTCAAGTGGGCAGCACTGCATATAATCATTGTAAAGGTGTCATTGTAAATACATTATTGTAAAAATTGTACTAGTGTCTCTCTGCCAAGGGTTGAAGAGGCAGTGTTGGGAGGTCTAGGATCATCATTAGTTGGTTGTGTCAAATTTGGGATTATGGTCTAGTTTATATTCTTCTTATACATCATTCTATATCATTCTAAAGTGGACCATTTTCCCTGGTACAGGAGTCCATTCTTATTTTATTATTCTATAGGGTGGTAGGGTGGTGCTAGGGTGAGTTGTAGCTCATTGGGTGTTGGGGCATCCGTTTAGTTGACTACTGAAGAATCTCGGGTGTTGGAACGTCCATCTAGTGGGAGCTGGAGAAGAATGATTTTATAGATTCTAGGAAGTTGGAGCTTTATTTTCAATTGGAGTTGAATATTAAAGAATTATTAGAAAAGCATTCGGTGGTTTTTTTCCTGGAGTGGGTTTCCACCTTAAAAACTATGTGCATTTGTGTTCCTCTTGTTTGCTGCTATCATTGTACAAACACTGATAATAATTGAAGATTAACTAATGCTCTAATTGAAAGGAATACTAATTCACCCCCCCCCTCAGTATTTCCAACAATCTACATATCAGAAGAAGAAAATATTTCGCACTGTAGTCGATGAAGGGGCTTCCAAATGCGTCATGTCTATGTCATGTTGGAAAGCTATTGATTCCCCTGAATTTTTTCCCTCTCCTAATATCTTAACTACATTCAATGGTAATTCTCATAGGCCTCATGGGATTATGCCTACCTTCCCTATTTGTGTATGAGGAAAGGTTGTTAACGTAGAGGTAGATATAGTTGATACTAATATTAATTATAATATTTTCTTGGGCCAGAATTGAGTTTATGTAATGGATGCCATTGTTTCATCATTTTTCCACGTCCTATGATTTCCTCATGAAGGGAGAATTGTTACGATTGATTAGTTAGATTATTCTCCCAACGATCCCAATGCATCTGCTAAATATACCATCCCTTGGTGAAGAATACCAAGCAACCTGATGATAATTTGGGAGTTGGAATGTATTCCTCTTTGATGGGTACTTTTGATCTTCCATCTCCTATTTCTCAAGTAAATAAAATTTCATTTTCCAGGATCGTTCCTCGACAATTTTATTTCATAACTCATTATTTTTTATATTCTTGGCCCTTTCCCCCTCCTGTTGCCACATTAGAAGAACAGAAAGTAGTAGGTGGAATGATTTCCTTGATATTATTTTACCATCTAAAGAGGAAATTTTAGAAGCAATGACTGGTGTAGAAATACTGTGGGATGATTTGCATCATTGGTCCTATTTTCTCCCTGACTCGCGTGATGTTGGGTCAAATTTGTCTAGTCCTTATTCGAGTGGAAGTGTTCATAAAATTTTAAAACCTTTGGATCCATCACATATTTTTTCCAAAAGGTAACACTTCTAATATTTCAGAAACCATTCCAGTGAAAATTTCCATGAATCCCAATGTTATTGAGAATATCTTCATTGGAGCTAAGTGTTCTGTTGAAGAAATAAAAATCTATACTGATATCTTTAAATAATTTCAAGATGTATTCACTTGGTCTTATGAATAAATTCATAGAATTGATCCTTCGATAGTTAAACATGAGATAAAGGCTTAGAAAAATGAAAATCTTGTACGAAAAAATCTTTGAGTAGTTAATCCTAGGAAAACTACGACTATTAAGGCTGAGGTAGAGAAGCTACTTAGGGCAAGATTCATCTACCTTGTTCCTTTGACTGAATGGGTTTCTAATCCAGTCCCTATTGATAAAAATCAAGATGGAACGATCTGGGTATGCATCGATTTTAGGGATTTGAATAAATCTTGTCCTAAAGACAATTTCCCCACCCTGTTTATCGATCAAATAATTGATGAGTGTGTAGAAATGAAATATTTCCTTCATGGATGGATTTTATGGATAGAATCAAATAACAATTCATCCTGAATATCAACATAAGACAACATTTATTTTCCCCTGGGGTATGTTTTCATATAGGAAAATGCCTTTTGGCCTAAAAAACATTTGAGCTTCCTTTCAACGAGCTATGTCCTATGATTTCCATGACATAAATCATATTATTGAAGCTTATTTGGATGATTTAGCTGATCACTCTCGAAAGAGAATGGAACATCCAAAGCACCTTGATTTAGTTTTTTAGAGATGTTGTTACTATAAAATCTAGTTGAACCCTAATAAGTTTGTTTCTCCAGTTACACCTAGTCAGTTATTTGGATTCATTATGTATATTGAAGGGATTCATGTTGACCCCTTCAAGGTTGAGGAAATACTTAAGGTTCCTCCCCTATCGAGTATCCGTCAACTTCAAAGTATCCAAGGAAAATCAAAATTTGTAAGGAAATTTATCGTAAACTATGCTGAGATCACAAAAGGATTTATGTGTTTACTTAAGAAAGGAGTTCCATTTGTTTGGGACAATTTCGCTCAACGCTAGTTCGATGCATTGAAAAAGACATTGAACTCTGCTCCGAAGGAGATGTTACTTATGAAGAGTCATTTCTAGATGATCATCTCTTTCTCATATCCTCACAATATATTTTCTATATAGACATCATTGTATATCTTTATACTTCAAATTTTTCGTTAGTATTTTTCTAAGGATGAACGTAAGAAATTGCATCACCTAACTAAAAATTATCTTATCATTGGTGATTATTTATATCGTCACAATATTGATTCAATCCTCATACATTATTTAACCTTAGAAGAAGTTTAGTCTGTTTTGAATGACTGCCATGGTGGAGCTTATGGAGGTCATCTGTCTTGGCTTGCTACAACCCAAAAAATCTTGTGTGTAGGTATTTTTGGCCCTCAATTTTCAAATATTGTATTGAAGCGGTCAAGAAATTCCATCCTTGTCAAGTTTATACTAAAAAAATGCGCGCTCATCCAAATCTGCTTTTCTTGTCATCAATGTTGGTCCATTTAATAAGTGGGGCATTTATTTTACTACTTGTAACCTGAATTTTACTAAGGGCCATAAGTCTATTATCATAGCGGTAGACTACTTTGTTGATTAGTCGTTATCATTGATGTCAACCCAAGAAGCACCAGGGGCTACCTCGATCTTGCATGGGAATTTTGAATTGACAACTTAATCTATTCTTAGTCAAGGATATTTTAGATGGATTCTAATCGTCGAGATGTTTCTATTGGTATATGTCACACCACGTAATTCTTCAGGGTTTGAGAGATATTCGTGTTTGAAGTTAGTAACCCTAGTTAGTGGGCTAAGACCCCATGGGGTTGTGGCATGGAACTCATCATTGGTTGTGGTAATTTAATAGTCAATAATTAATAATTTTTTAAGATCCTAAAATTCCTCCAATGTTCATGTTTTGAATACCATCTCAACCTAAGCATTTCTATAAATTGTTACCCTCATATCCTCCTCATGCATGGATTTCACTGCTTCAAATAGGTCATCATGGAATTTTCACTATAACGCTTTTTCTACGAATCTTCAGAAGATTAAATTAAACCCTATTTGAGACGAAATATTGATGAACCTCACGACAAAATTTGAGATCTTGGTTCTCTATATTTTAGGAGATATGATCTGAGGAAGTTAGGGTTTTTGCGGGCTCCCTAATTCCATGTCAAACAAGCGACCTTGGGAAAATAATCATAAATTTCTCTCTGAGAATTGGATTCAAATTTTGTAAAAAGTGACAGAAACAGGAAGGACTGTAGTTTTTTGGGTATAAATTTTAGGACCTAAGTTCGAATCAGTGCCTCGTGGAACTTCATACAAGTTCACTCTATTGAACCAGTCTATAATCAGTTCATCGTGGGCGATTGGGAATAACTCTTTCTTGAAGAACCCAATATTGATTAGACCTATGAGGTTGGAAAAAGGACTCATAGGGATACCAAAGGAAGAAATTTCAAACCTTGGAGATCCAAAATTACATAGATACAACAGATTCAATATAGAGCTTCTAGAAGGCAAGAAAAACTATGCATTCAAGGATCACTGCAGTAAGGACCACACATCAACAATCAAGGGTAAGTTTTCTACAACAAGGTATGTATGATTAGCATTTGCATTTGAATTTGAATATCATCTCTGACGTGTTTTTGCAAGACAATGTAAGTATTTTGTATGTATGTTTGTTTGGGTTTTGTTTATAAATACTGAACGTATTCACATTTGAATTTTGAATATTTCTCTGACATATGTTTTGTAAGACAATGTAAGTATTTTTTTTGTATATTTTTTTGGTTCTTGTTTATTATTGCATGTGCAAGATGTTGGGTGTGGAGCCTAATTAGCTTCTTTATTTAGATGTATCGCCACGTTGGAATCTTGTTCTTAATAGGGGGAAACGCCGCCCATCGTTTAATCACCGCCAGGGGGTCCAGGGGGTGGCGACGATGATTTTATGAGCCCTTCCTGGCAAGGGGGTTTATGAGGAAACACCCATGAAGCTAAAAAAAACTATAAAAATACCTTGTAAAATATTGTAATTTCGTAGTCAATTAGAACTATTCATTAGGTGGATGATCTGACAATAGAAGTTATGTTTAATGTAGGGTTTTTTTCCCCAAAAGATAACCCATCATTTTGTATGAGGGTATTGTATTGCAGCTGTGTATTGAGTGTATATTTTGAGCGAGAACCAAAAAGGAGGGCTATGTGAGAGAGTAGAGGATATTACAACAGATTTGTTGTAGGTCGTGTCTCTTCATTTTGTTGGATAATAAAAAGGAAGGAATGATTGTTTTCATGGATGTAGCCCAAGTTGGTTGAACCACATATATTTGTGTCTCTATTGTTTTATATGTTATTTATGTGCTTGTGTTTCCCAATATTTTATGTGTTCCATTTCTCTATAATATATAATTTTTTAACAACTGGTATCATAGTTGGAGGTATATTTGGCTGATAAACTCATAGGAAAGAAGGGCTCCTAGTTCGAGTAGGAGAAATGGCGGAAAATGGCAAGTTTAGAGGCGAGAAATTTAACAGCCAAAACTACTAGTTGTGGAAGATGTAGATGAAAGATTATCTATATCAGAAATATTTGTACCCACCATTGATCAGAAAAACAAAGAAGTCGTCGAGTATGATAGATGAATAATGGGATATTGTCGACAGAAAGGCACTTGGAACAATACGACTGTGCCTGGAAGCGTTGGTAACCTTCAATATTTCGAAGGAAATGATAACAAATGGTTTAATGATGGCAGTGCCAAAACTATATGAAAAACCATCAACCTCAAATAAGGTATTTCTTATGAAAAATTTATTTAATATGAAGGTGTTGGAAGGTGGATATGTTGCTGACCATTTAAATGAATTTAATACGGTTACTATTCAGTTAAGTTCTGTAGGGGTAAACTTTGATGATGAAGTTAGGGATTTGTTATTTATATGCTCATTACCATAAATTTGGAATGGTTTAGTTATGGCCATTAGTAACTCTGTCTCTAGATCTAGTACTTTAAAGTTTGATGATGTTATCGGTGCCATCCTTAGTGAGGAAATGCGACATAAAATCTTCTATGAGACATCATGAAATGCTTTGAGTGCAGAGGCTGGGGGAAGAAAAATGGAAAGAGGAAAGAGCTAAGGATATCTTAGTAAATCAAGGAAAGGAAGATCTGAGTCCAGATCAGGGATATTGTGCTGGAAATTTGGGAAGAAAGGACACCTGAAGAAAGACTGTAAGTCTCAGAAGGGAAAAGAAGGAGACACACAACACGAAAACAATCATGAAGAAAATGTGACAAGTGATGTGTTACAAGATTCTTTTATTCTTTCTTTAGAAAATGTTATTGATGCTTGGGTGGTAGATTCAAGGTCTCATTCCATGCCACACCTGATAAGAAACATTTTCATGACTATGTTCAAGGATATTTTGGACAGGTTTGTCTGGGTGATGATAAACCATGTAAAATCATTGGAATGGGTAAAGTTCTTGTAAAAAAATAGAATGGAAACCAATAGTTATTAAAGGAGATAAGGCATGTTCCATATCTGAACAAAAATTTAATTTCAACAGGGCAGTTAGGTGGTGAAGGTTGTGTGACAAATTTTTCAAATAAAACCTGGAAGGTCACTAAAGGAGCCCTGGTAATAGGAAAAGGAGAAAAGGTTTGTACATTGTATTTATGCAATGGTATTTCTAATTGTGTTAATGCTTTAACCCCCACAGGAGCAGATGCAACATTATGGCAATAGGATCAGACACATTAGTGAGAAGGGGATGAAGATTCTTCACTCAAAAAACTTGTTGCCATGTTTGAAGAATATTGATTTATATTTTTGTGAGAATTATGTTTATGGAAAATAGAAGAGAGTCAGATTTCTTAGAGTTAGGAAAGAAAAGAAGAGTGAAAAATTAGAGCTTGTTCATATAGATATATGAGGAATTTCTCATGTATCATCTCTCAGTGGCTCTCGTTATTACATTACTTTTATTGATGATGAAACTAGAAAAGCTTGGATTTATTATATTCGGAATAAATCTTATGTATTTGATACTTTGAAGAAATGGAAAGCTTTGGTTGAGATAGAGACAAGAAATAATTTGAAGTGTCTCGGATCAGAAAATGGAGGTGAATATTGCAGCAAAGAGTTTGATAGGTACTTTTTAGAGCATATAATTCACATAGAGAAGGAAATTCCAGGAACACCACAGGAAAATGGTGTGTCAGAAAGGATGAACATGACAATCATGAAGTGTGCAAGGTGCATGAGATTGCATGCAAGTTTGCCTTTACAATTTTGGGCAGATGTTGTAGATACTGCTTTTTATATAATAAATAGAGGGCCTTCAAGTTCCTTGGATGGTGGTATTCCAGAGGAGGCATGGATAGGTAAAATGGTAAAATACTCATTTTTAAAGCCTTTTGGCTGTGAGGCATTTGTCCATATTAATAAAGAAAATAAAACAAAGCTTGAGGCAAAATAAGGAATGTACCTTTATTGCATATGGTGTTAATGATTTTGTTTATTGCTTATATGATTATGAAAATAAAAAATCATTAGGAGTAGAGATGTAATATTCAATGAAAAGGTCTTGTATAAGGATCAATTTCAAGAAAAGAAACAAGACAAATAAAACAAAGAATACATAGTTCTTGATGAGATCACTGAAAAATTAAAGGTGCCTGAAAATAATAATAATCAATAGGCACAACAACAACAACCACCACAACAAAAATAGACACCTAAAACACCAGAAAGTGGTGTTAGAAGTTCTACCAAGATAAGTAGACCCCCTGAATGATATTCTCCTTCGTTATATTATGTATTGATGATTGATTCTGGTGAACCCGAATGTTATGAAGAAACAATGCAGGCAGAAACCAAGAAGAAGTGGGAGCTAGCCATGAAAGAAGAGATGGAATCCTTAATACATAACTAGACTTGGGACTTAGTTAGGTTGCCTGCTGGTAAAACAACATTGCAAAATAAATGGGTTTACAACTTGAAGGAGGAAGATGGAGGAAAAAAAAGGTAAAAAGCTAGACTTTTGGTGAAGGGGTTTGCACAGAAAAAAGGTATTGAATTTGATGAAATATTTTATCCTATTGTTAAAATGACTTCAATCAGAACTAATTTAAGTCTTGTAGCAACAGAATATTTGCATCTTGAAGAGTTAGATGTAAATACAACCTTTCTCCATGGATATTTGGAGGAAGAGATATATATGTAGCAACCACAAGGATATGAGGTCAAAGGGAAGGAAAAAATAGTGTGCAGGTTGAAGAAGAGATTGTATGGCTTAAAACAGAATCTGAGGCAGTGGTATCTAAAATTCGACAGGTTTATGTCTGAACAAGGTTATAATATATGTCACTCTGATCATTGTTTTATCTGAAAAAGAAAAATGATGGCAGCTATATTATATTGTTATTGTATGTAGATGACATGCTTGTTGCAAGGTCTAACATGCAGGAAATAAATGTGCTTAAAGGAAAATTGGAAAATTCATTTGCAATGAAGGATTTGGGAGCTGCAAAACAAATCCTTGGTATGAGAATAGCTAGAGATAGGAAAAATTGCAAATTAACATTGTCTTAGAATGAGTACATACAAAAGGTGTTGTAAAGATTTAATATGCAGAATGCAAAAGCCATTAGTACACCTTTGGCTATCCATTTCAAACTTAGTAAGGAGATGTGCCCAAAGACCCAAGAATAAATGGATTATATGTCTAAATTTCCATATGCATCAGCAACTAGAAGCTTAATGTATGCAATGGTCTACACAAGTCCTGATATTGCACATGCAGTGGGAGTTGTAAGTAGGTACATGAAAAATCTAGGAAAACAACATTGGATGGAAGTGAAATGGATTCTCAGATATTTGAGAGGTACCACAAATCAAGAATTATGCTTTGGTGGTTCAAACATTTCTCTACAGGGATATTTTGATGCAGATATGGCAGGTGATAGAGATAACATGACGAGCACTACAGGGTATGTATTTACATTAGGTGGAACAACTGTTAGCGGTGTTTCAAAAATGCAAAGTGTTGTTGCACATTCAACAATAGAAGTAGAGTATGTTGCTGCTACAAAGGTTAGTAAAGAAATAATTTTCTTACAAAGTTTTATGGATGAATTGGGTAAGAATCAGGAAATGGGGAGGTTATTGAGTGATATCTAGAGTGCCATTCATTATGCAAAAAACTCAAAATTTCATTCTAGGACTAAACACATACAACTAAAGTACCATTTCATATGGTCAATGCTAGAAGATGGACAATTGAAGTTGTAAAATATACACACTAGCCAGAATCCTATAGATATGTTAACAAAAATTGTAACCAGGAGAAATTGAGATTCTGCTCAATTTCAATTGGTATTCAAGTATTATGATGAAGATGAGGAACAACCAGGTCCAAAGTGGAGTCATTGTCCAACAAATGAAGTAGTGGTGGAGTTGCTACAATCAGTCTCCAAGTGGGAGATTGTTGGGTGTGGACCCTGATTATCTTCTTTATTTAGATGTATCACTGTGTTGGACCCTTGTACTTAATGGGGCGGAAAACCGCTCATCGTTTAATCAGAATCAGGTGGACCTAGGGGGGAGGCGACAATGATTTTATGAGCCCTCTTGGCAAGGGGTTTCGGGGGCAATGCCCCCGAATCTAAAACATATGTAAAATTGCCTTGTAAAATATTATAATTTCATAGTCAATATGGGCCATTCATTAGGCGGATGATCTGATGGTAGAATTTATGTTTAATGTAGGCTTTTTTTCCCTAGAAGGAAACCCCTTGTTTTGTATGAGGGTATTGTATTGCAGTTGTGTATTGAGTGGATATTCTAAGCGAGAACCAGAAAGGGAGACTATGTGAGAGAGTAGAGGATATTACAATGGATCCGTTGTAGGTTTTGTCTCTTCATTTTGTTGGATAATAGAAAGGAAGGACTGGATGTTTCCATGGAAGTAGCCCAAGATGAGTGGACCAAATATATCTGTGTCTCTCTTGTTTTACATGTTATTTATGTGTTTGTGTTTCCACATATTTTATGTGTTCCATTTCTCTGTAGTATATAATTTTCTAACATAGGAAGGAGGACACAATATGACAACTCAGACACATACTAGAAGGAAGTGTTGCGCCAAAGTATCATTAATTGAAGCAAGCATAAGAGTACCTCAGAAACTGCTAGTGATCCAAGAAGTGGTGTCAAGTCAAGTATCAGGTCATGTCAAAAGTGAGTGTTGTAAAAATCGTCTTTGTAAAATTGTAAAAGAGTCATTATTGTAAAATATTCAATCTTCCTAGAGTTGAAGAGGCATTTTTGGGATGTATAGGAGTCATTGTTTGATAATTTTATGGTTGGGTTGTAGGTCATAGTGTGATTGGGTGATTGGTCTATTTCAAGAAAATAATTGTGAATCATATTTTATCATGGATCATTGTCCCTTGTATGGGAGACCACACTCTTGTATTATTTATGATAATTATAGGGTGGTGGTAGGTTGGTGCATGAATTCACCTATAGTTTGGAGCCTATTAATACTTCAGGGTGGTAGGTCGATCTAGGATGTTGGGGCATCCATTCAATTGAATACTAAAGAAACCAGGGCGTTGGGGAATCCTTCCAGTGGGAGCTGAAGGATAATGTTTTTTCTAGAATTCTAGGAATTTGTAACTTTCATTTTAGTTGGGGTTGACGATTAAAGAATTTATTAGAAAAGCGTTCGATGGTTTTTGACCTGCAGGGGGTTTTCCACCTAAAATTCGTGTGCCTATTGTGTTCTATTCTTTACTGTGGTTACTAGATAAACATTAAGAATAATTGAAGATTAAATAATGCTCTAAAAATATTTAAAAGTGTTAATTTCTAAGGAATATTGATTCATCCCCCCTCAGTATTTCAAATAATTGGTATCAGAGCTTGGTTCCTTCAATAACAGTCTAACAACTAGAAGGATATCATGAAGTATAATAATAATAGAGTTCCTCTATTCAATGGAAATAAATATGCACTTTGGAGTGGAAGAATGCAGGTTCATTTGCTGGCACAATGATACGAAATATGGGAAATCGTTGAAAAATACTTTACAATAACCCATGATGAACAAGGTAAGAAAAATATGGTATATGATGCAAAGTCTAAAGATATCATTATACGCAGGCTTATCGAATCTGTCTATCTTAAGGTATTGAGTTTCAAAACTACTAAATAAGTATGGGGCAAGCTTGAGAATATATATGCAGGTGACTCAAACGTGAAAGAAGCAAAGCTTCAAAATCACAGGGAAAAATTTTAGTAACTAAGAATGAAGGAAGATGAAAATATTTCTACATAATTTCAGCATGTTAATGAAACAACAAATGCATTGGAAGGTTTGGGAGAACCTATGACACGAAAATTGTTTTCTAAGAGATCCTTATAACCCTACTAGAAATATTCAATGCAAATGTATCTGTCTTGGAATATAGCTATAATATAACCAATCTCAGCAAATATTAATTGTGTAGAGTCCTTACGGCATATGAAATGAGGATTGAAGAAGAGGATGACACATCTCACTTAGAAACAACATTCGCCGCATATAAGAAGACTAGTAAAGACAAGCATACTCCGAAAGCAAAAATTTGCAGTTGTAAGGAAGAATAAAAGGAAGAATATGAAGAAGAATTTTTAGATAAAAAATTTGCCTACTTCACGCGAAAAATGAGAACAGGTATGGGGAAATTCAAAGGTAAAATTCCATTCATATTTTTTTATTGTGGTGAGGTTGGGAATTTTGCAACCAAGTTCCCTCACAAAAATGAGGCTGTTATGAAAGGAAAGAAAGGTCTGAGGAAGTTCAACAAGAAAGGCAAGATGAAATGGTTTAAGAAGAGTTTCTTCTCCAAAGAAGATAGCTCCTCATCTGATGAAGACAATGATAATGAAGAAGAAATCAACAAAAGAGTATTTTTTATGGCCAAGCACAATAATCAAGAGGCATCTAATATAGAAGGATATGAAGAAGAAGAGATGATTGAGGTTAAATTTCAAAATGAAATAATCAAGGTTACCAAAGAGCTCAAGGCTGAGAATAAGCACACCAACACTCTTGAAGACGAATTAAAGACATAAAGGGAACATGTCCTAAATCTTAAAACCAAGGTTGAAGAATACAAACGAGTTGAAGCATCGCTCAGGGAAGAATTAAAGGAAAGCAACAAGGAAAGAGAGCATTGGAAGTTGAAATAGTTTCTATACGAAAGCAAGTAAAAAATGGAAAAACTCTTTGAAACTACACCAGTAGATCAAAGGCATTGGAATGAATCATCAGCAATCAATGATCAAACAATGAAAATACTGGTCTTCGTTACAAAGAAAAATTTGAAAGGAGCCAAGTACTTCTATGACAACAAAAGAAGATGGATATGCAAAATCAAACAAGCAGGTAGACCTCCCAACTAATTCAAGAGATCAGGACTCACAGGAAGAACCATGGAAGAAAATTCCTCGAAGAATATTTCCTCCCAGGTATCAACCTATATTCTATGGTCTTTGTTATTCATGTGGAAGGTTTGGACATCGAGCTATAGAATGTCACACGTATGTTTGGAATAAATACAGTTTCAGGAGATATTTTAGAAATGGATATTCTAGAACTCAAAAAAATATTAACAGATTTGATCATTTGAGAGATGATGTCGAATGCTACAAATGTAACAATTTTGGACACCTAGATAAAGGTTGCAGACTTGGAAGTTCTTCAAAGGAATTCTCGCAAAATCAGAATGAAAAAATATGAAAAATGAATACTGAAAAATGTGTTATCTCTCTCAAGGCTCAAAGCAACAAAAACATTTGGTATTTTGATATTGGTTGCTCAACTCATATGACTAGAGATAGGAGTAAGTTCTTATCCTTGAAGGAAAAGAAGGATGGAACAATGTCTTTTGGAAATGACAGGTCTTCAAACGCCATAGGATAAGGTACAATCACATTTGGAAGAAATAAAGAATTAGCGAAGGATGTGTTGTTGTTTGAAAATACGAATCACAATCTACTCAGTGTTGGACAGATGTGTGATCAAGGACACAATGCTATTAACTCTAAGAAATGTGAAATCAGAAAAGGCAAGTTCGGTAAAATTGTGGCTACAACAAGAAGAACTCAAAATTACATATATATTTTGGGTGAGACACCTAAAGGGTGATTTTTTGTGAAATGAGATGAAATTTGGTTATGGAAAAAATGAAAGGGTAAATTTTAACAATTTTGTCAGGATCAACAAGAAGGAAGCAGTAAGAGAAATGCCTAAAATTTCAACCTACCAATACGATATGTGAATCTTGTCAGCAAGAAAAAAAGACAAAAGTTGAGTTCAAGGCAAAAGAACACTTTGCATCACGTCCAGTGGAATTAGTACATACTGATATGTGTGGTCCTATGAGAACAACAGTTTTAGATGAATAATTTTATTTTATGCTAATGATAGATGATTACACCAGAATAAAAACCGTAATATTCTTAAAGAAAAATATTGATGCATTCGAGTGTTTTAAAATCTACAAGGAATTGGTTGAAAATGAAACTGATTTGAAGATAAAATGTCTGAGATTAGATAATGGCGAAGAATTCACTTCCAAGGTATTTCAATAGTACTGTGACGAAAATGGGATAAAAAGGAAATTCTAAACAACCAAAACACCACAACAAAATGGATTTGTTGAAAGAAAAAAACAGAAATGTGTAGGAAATGGCCAGAAAAATGTTAAATGACTCAAAATTAGATGATAAATTCTAGGTTCAAGTAATCAATACAACTGTATTCATTATAAATAGAGATCTACTAAGGAAAAAATATAACATGACTCCATATGAACTATGGAAAGGAAGACTGGCTAACGTCAAATACTTCAAAATATTTGGAAGAAAATGCTAAATCAAAAGAGAAGATAAAAAGTTGGGAAAGTTCAATTCCCATGTCGATGGAGGTATTTTCATTGGTTATTCACACAAAAGGAAGGCTTATAGATGCTACAATCTGAGGTGAAAAAAAATGGTGGAAAGTATAAATGTTAATTTTGATGAATATTGTGTTACAAAGGATGAAAATGAGATTGTCCCTTCAAGAAAATATAAGGGATTTGAGGGAGAATCTGTGAAGGATGAAGAAGAATCTCCATAACAAGACCAATCAAATAAGGAAACAACAGTCAACCAAGAGGAAATAAGAAATTATCAGTAGGATGTACATGAAAATTATCCAAAAGATTTAAAAGAATGGTGTCAAAAGAATCATCCATCAAATCAAATCACTGGCAACATAAATGAAGGAATTGGAACCATAAGAAGTCGACAAATTCGTTCATCACAACAAGCCCACCTTTATTTTTTAGCAACTTTTGAGCTTAGCAATTCTGAGGAAGCTAGTCAAGAGGAACACTGGGTAGCAGCTATGAATGAAGAAATATATCAAATTGAGAAGAACGACACTTTGGAATTGGGTCCATGAACAAAGGATAAAAAATTTATTACAACTAAATGGGTCTTCATAAAAAAATTGAATGAGGACGGACATGTTACCGGGAATAAGAAAATATTAGTTTGCAAAGGATATGCACAAGTTGAAGGAATTGATTTTGAAAAACATTTTCTCCCTTTGCTAGAATGGAAGCTATCAGAATTTTTCTTGCTTATGCATGCTCCAGAAAAATCAAGGTCTACCAAATAGATGTTTAGTCAACCTTTCTAAATGGTGAATTGGAAGAAGAAGAATACATTGAACAACTCGAATGTTTTCTGCTCTCTAAAAAGGAATACTATGTCTACAGATTAAAGAAGACACTATATTGTCTCAAGGAAGCTACTAGAGCTTGGTATGCCCGTCTTGATGGATATATACATCAAAAAGGATTCGAGAAAGGAAGCACCGATGAAAATATCTATGTGAAAGTGGATCAAGATAACCTAACAATTATCAAGGTATATGTGGACGATATAATCTTTGGAAGAAATTATGACAAATTAAGTAAAAAATTTGCCATAAATATGCAAAGTGAGTTTGAAATGTCTCTACTTGGCAAGTTTACATACTTTTTAGGGCTTCAGATATCTTAGTAGGCCGATAAAGGAGTATTTATATACAAACTAAGTACATCAAGGAAATGCTCAATAAATTCAAGATGGAAGGTTGCAAGCCTTTCCTTACCCCAATGGTAATGCGTTGAAAGTTAAGTTTAGAAGATTCGTCAAAGGATGTGGACCAGAGGTTGTATATATATATGATTGGTAGTCTTCTATATGTGACAAATTCTTGGCTAGATGTAATGCAAGCAGTTGGACAAGTAGCAAGATTCCAGGCAGCACCAAAAAAATCTCATAGTATTTTCATCAAAAGAATTCTTCGATATCTTAATGGAACAATAGAATATGGTTTATGGTATCCCAAAGGAAATGATCTAAATATCCAAGCTTATACAGATGCAAATTGGTGATCCGGGTGAATTTTTGATACCCTTTAAACCAATACCTTTTACTTCGGTTGATGTGTTAGAATTGCATTTAGTCAAAGCATTAGTGAACATAAATGAACATCTAAATGCTATAAAGAAGAGGAACATAACAAGCATTAGCAACATAAGACATTGATAACGAATTTCATCCAAGAGGGACTACGTCTTCGGGCCTCGGTCTGAATATGGTGTAGGTAATTGCATTAAGTGCTGCAAAAAGTGATGATGTACATGGATGGTGTTTTCTCTGTCGCAAGGAAAATGCCTCACGCAGGAGTGGACAGACCTCTCCACGAGATGTTCCACTATAGGAACTCTCATTCACAAAAAGGACTCCTATCAGTATGAAAATAACTCACACATAATGACTATGAGTATCCTAGCATCATGGCAACAAAGGGATCTCAAACAAACATACATGTGACAATGAGTATCCGGCCAACATGGCAGCAAATGGATCTCAACATAATACAAATCCATGACAGAAATTACATCTCACATCAAGAACAAAATAATATCCCAAATCAAACATCAACAGGGATCCATACAACACAATGCATCTCATGGCAAAGAGACAAAGAAGCATAAGATCACACTGCATATAACTCACATCCTGGAGCTATCTGATGACAAGGATGATAAACTGCTATGATATGGCTATACCACCAATCTCGTGGCGTTGAAAATCCTGAAAATTACTGCTCACACATTGAATGCTGACATCTGCAACTCCACTTTGAAAAGTGGCTAAAAAACATAAGGCTCATATGGAAAATATTACTACACCACTGAACTCGTGTCACTAAGAGGTGTAGGATCGACTGTCAATTTGATGAATTCTAACAAAGTGAAAATTTGGGCCTTAGGGAATCTTATAGATTCCCCTAGATTCCTCAAAGATCCTACTCCATAGGGAATTTGGAGATATGCAACTCAATATAGGAATCTGATCTCACCATTGAGATCCTTGCGAAATTATGAGAAGAGTGAGTATAAGGTTGACCTCATTCTGACACTGGTGAATTTCGGCCTCTAAGGACTCTAAAAGATTCCCTCAAGATTCCTAAAGATTCTCCTCCACGGGGAATTGAAAAAACCACTACTCAAAAGGAAAATCTGGGTGCACCATCGCGCTCCCTCTGAAATTTTGGTTAAAATGTATACAATGTTTAATACATTATGAAGATTTTACCTCCTTGGGATCAAAATATTCCTTTGGCATCAAACAACAATATGTCTCAAAATTCGTGCCTTCTCCTGCCTCAATCTACATGCTCCAACCTTTGCTTCCTGGCCTAGGTGCAATTTCGAATTGAAGGCTTAAATAAATTTTCATAGGGCGGAGTTTACAAACTGGGCGGTTGGGCTGTTGGTAAAAAATATGAATTCGTTGAAGGGAGGTTGGGGGGTCAAATCCCGACCCCTCCATAAAGACACATTTGTTTTAACAAAATCCAATGTAATTTTTAAATGGGGGGTGGGTCGGGCCCGCATTGGGTGGCCCACCAAACAAACCCCGCGACTTTGGTGGTATTTAATAATATATGGGTTGTATTACAATATCCATATAGTGAACGGTTGGGGTGGCGGGGTTGACCGTCGACCACCCCACCATGGTTATGGTTTACGATGGTTATGATTCCCATGGGGTTCATGGCCCACCGTCCCATATAATATATATATATATATATATATATATTTTTAATATATATAATATTCGATGGGGTGGCGGGGGTGGTGGCCTGCCACCCCCTTTTTTTTAATTATTTTTTGTTTTTAATAAAACAAACTGTCATTTAAAAAAAAAATTGAAAATAGGTCGTAGGAGTCTTTTTAAGGAGGCCACAATTTTTCCCGAAGTCTGGCAGGAGCTGGCCGGAATTCGGTGGCTGGAAAATTTTGAAATTGCGCCTTCCTTAAGCCCGCCACATGGGCCAAGTCAACCCAAAACTTTGACTGCTTCTAACTTCTCCATACGGACTCGGTTTGATGAACCGTTCACACCGTTGTGATCAAGATGATGAGATCTATGGCCTGGTCCTAGTTTGAAAGCAATCCAAACACTTTTATTTTTGAGCTTCCATAAGACCTCTTTGTCCTGTGTGTGTTTCTGGAGCCACCTGGATAAACTGGGAGGGAAGTGTTGATGATCGAAAGAGTACCAGTGGAGAAAAATTATATCTACGTGGTTGCCTTGTTTCATAGTTAAGAAAAATTTGGTCTTCAATCTCATTATCCACAATAGAAACAAAATATTTCGTGGCATCAACTTGTTGTAATCAAGTTCTCTGGATGAAGCAAACTTTAAAATATATTCAAGTCAAGTTTGATGAGCCTATTCCCATATTTTTTTATAACACCAGTTCCATCAGTACCTCACAGAATCCTATGATGCATTCCAAAAGATAGCACATTTCGATCAAATATCATTTTGTTAGAGAGCAGGTCGTCGAAAATAATATCAAGCTTAAATATGTTGGCACAAAGGAACAAATTGTTGACATATTTACCAAACCATTACCTCATGAAGCATTTGAGTATCTTTTCCAAAAGCTTGGGATCCTCCCAAGTTCTCATTAGACTCTTTCTCTTATCTAACAAAGTAGAAAAGGGGAGTGAAGATATGTACAGGTCCACATACTGACAATTTTTTAGGGGGAGTTACCCTTTGCCATTGATGACAAAGGGGGAGATAATGAAGTAGGAGTAGGAAGATGTGTCATGATCGCAGGGGAGTACTTGTGTTTCCATAAATGCCAAAGGGGGGTATTTTTGATAAGTGGTTATCATTGATGCCAACTAAAGCAACACCAGTGGCTACCCCGATCTTGCATGGGAATTTTGACTTGAAAAATTAATTTATTATGAGTCAAGGTTATTTTTGATGGATTCTACTCATCGAGATGTTTCCGTTTATATATGGCACACCACATAATTCTTCACGGTTTGAGAGATATTCATGTTTGAAGTTAGTAACCCCAGTTAGTGGGCTAAAACCCCATGGGTTTGTGGCATGACAATCATCATTGGTTGTGGTAATTGAATATTCAATAATTAATAATGTTTTAAGCTCCTAAATTCCCTCCAACTTTCACTTGTTGAAGAACCTCTCAACCTAATAATTTCAATAAATTATGAGGCTCATATCCTCCTCATGCAAGGATTTCGCTGCTTCAAATAGGTCATCGTGGAATTTTTGCTATAAATTGTTTTCTACGAAGCTTCAAAATCTTAAATTAAAACCCATTTGAGCCAAAATATGAGTGAACCTAGTGATGAAATTTCAGATCTTGGTTTGCTATATTTTCAGATATATGGTCTGAGAAAGTTAGGGTTTTTGCAGGCTCCCGAATTCCATGTCAAACATGTGACCTTGGGACAATCGTCATAAATTTATCTATGAGCATTGGATTTAAATTTCATAAAAAGAGATAGAAAGAGGACGAAATTTAGTTTTTTGGGTATAGTTTTCAAGACCGAAGGTTGAATCAATGACATGTGGCACTTCGTACAAGTTATCTATAATGAACTAGTCTATAATCAAGTCATCATGGGAGATTGGGAATAACTTTTTCTTGAAGAATCAAATATGAATAAAAAATATAGGGTTGGAAATAGGACTCATAGGGGTACCATAGGAAAAAATTTCAAACCATGGAGTTCCAAAATTACATAGATACAACAAATCAATATCGAGCTTCTAGAATTCAAAAAACAATATGCATTCAAGGATCACTGCAGTAAGGACCACACATCAACAGTCAAGGGTAAGTCTGCTAAAACAAGACATGTAGGATTAGTGTTTTCATTTGAATTTAAATATCATCTTTGACATGTATTTTTGTAGGACATTGTAAGTATTTTGCATGTATGTATGTTTGGCTTTTGTTCATAAATGCCGAACGTATTTACATTTGAATTTTGAATATTTATCTGACATATGTTTTGCAGGAGAATGTAAGTATTTTGTTTGTATATTGGTTTGCGTATTGTTCATTAATGCATGTAAAAGAAGGAGGACACAATACGATAACTCAGACACATACGAGAAGGACGTGCAACACCAAAGTACCATTACTTGAAGGAAGCACAACAATACCTCCACATTTGGTATTGATCCAAGAAGCAGTGTCAAGTCAAGTATCAGGTCATGTCAAAAGTCAGCGTTGTAAAAATTATCATTGTAAAATTGTAAAAGAGTCATTATTGTAAAAGAGTCAATTTTCCTAGAGTTGAAGAGGAATTTTTGGGAGGCATAGGAGTCATTTTTGCATAATGTTATGGTTAGGTCGCAGGTCATAGTGTGATTGGGTGATTGGTCTAGTTCAAGAAAATAATTGTGAATCATATTGTATCGTGGATCCTTTTCCCTGGTATAGGAGTCCACACTATTTTCTTATTTATTATCATTATAGGGTGGCAGGGAGGTGCTAGGTTGGTGAATGAAGTCACCTATAGGTTGGAGCCTATGAACACTTCAGGGTGGTAGGTCTGTCTAGGATGTCGAGGCATCTATTAATTTGACTACTGAAGAACTAGGGCATTAGGGTGTCCTTCCAGTGGGAGCTGGAGAAGAATGATTTTCTATAATTTTAGGAATTTGTAACTTTCATTTTAGTTTGGGCTGAATATTAAAGAATTGTATAGAAAAGCGTTCGATGGTTTTTCAACCGGAGGGGGTTTTCCACCTAAAATTCACATCCCTATTGTGTTCTATTGTTTACTGTTGTTACTGAATAAACATTAAGAATAATTGAAGATTAAATAATGCTTTGAAAATATTTAAAAGTGCTAATTGCTAAGGAATATTGATTCACCCAACCTCTCAGTATTTCCAACATACTTCACCAAGTGGGTCAAAGCTATGCCTACTTTTAATAAGGAGAGTGATACACCAACTCTTTTCGTGTTCAATCAAATCATTTCATGCTTTGATATTCCTAAAGAGATTTTCACTGATAATGGCAATAATTTTGAGAATAAGATGATGTCTCAGTTGGATTTGAAGTTGGGATTTTGGCAGGAGAATTCGGCTCCTTATTATCCTCATGCCAATGGTCATGTATAAGCTGTCAATAAATCCCTTAAGACTATACTGCAAAGGACCATCAATAAATCTAAGTCAAACTAGCACATCATGTTATATCCTCTGCATTGGGCATACTGAATGTTTGTTAAGATCACTACGAGTTTTACTCCTTTCTAGTTGGTTTATGGTTTGGAATCAATCTTCCCTGTGGAATGTGAGATTCCATCTCCTAAATTGGTAGTCCAACGTCTTCAAAACACCTCAAGTCTTGAAGAACACCTCATTCATTTGGAACATCTCGATGAGAATCATCGGGATGCAGCCACAATGAATGAATCTCATAAGAAAAGAGCAAAATTCCAGTATGACATGATTGTATGACCTAGGGTTTTCTATGAAGGTGACCTTGTCTTGGTCTATGATCAAGATAAAGACATGTTGGGGGCAGGAAAATTCAAACCTATGTGGCACGATCCTTTTATCATTAAAAGGGTCTTGAATAAGGGTGCATATGAATTGGTTTACATTGAGTGAAATGAGTTTTCAGAGCCCAGAAATGGGCTTTATATCAAGGAGTATTATTCCTAGGCTCTTGCCTAGCATTTGATTTGTTTTGTAAATATTGTACATATTTTTTTGTTTTTGTTTTGTTTTTTTGTTTTTTTTTTTTTGTTTTTAATGTTTTGTTTTGTTTTTGTTTGTTTGTTTTTTTTGTTTTTTTGTTTGTTATGTTTTTTGTTTTTGTATTTTTGTTTTTTTTTCTTCTGTTTATGGGTCTCATGGTGATGATGATATTTTTTGATTTGATTTGGTAGGTTTTCAGTGGGTGATTTGGTGTATTTAGGATTCACAAATGGTGCTAGTAGACATACTCATAACTTAGCCTCTGCCGCTTGGGTATTACATTATCCATCTGGTCAATTTTTAATCGCAAGAGGTATATGTATCAGTCATGATTCCAATAATATGTTGATTACAGTGCCATTATCAATCTCCTATCTGAAGCAATATCTTACAGTATTGAATCATTAGTGGTTTATTTTAATTCACAGCTGGTTGTGTCTCAATTAAACAAAATTTATCGTGTGAGGGATCCTTTATTACATCGCCAATTTCTGAGAGTGATATTATTGTAAATATCATTCACTTTCAGTACTTTCATTCATATTCCATGATCAGATAATGAATTTTCTGACTCTATAGCTAACTGGGCATTCGATTGGCATATTAAGCATTCATCACATTAAATTAAAATATCAAAAAATTCCTTTGTATATATGATCATACCATCGCGAAATATCGATATACATATAAGAATAGAATGTCAAAATATTACAAAATGTGGAAAAATGTCCTACAAAATTAGGGCTTAAGCCCGATCATGTCCATATATATAAAACATCAGCCATATAAAATATAAGGCTATGGGCCCTGCCTTAGATGAGCATCTCGGAAGAAGACGATGGAATTTTTCACTCATCAGAAGATCTGCACCCACTCTCGTGGTACTCCAACCAATATATCTGTATAACCACAAGGAGATCCTGTACTGCTGCGATGGGAACCTGGAGGGTAAAACTCACCAAGTTCCTTTAAACAACATGAAGAACTCTCTTACACTCAAATATTGCTCTCTCTTTGTCTCTGTTGCAACGTCTATGCCTCAGTAAACCCTCAGGTCTCACTGGTCCAATATTTGCATCACGATCATTTGATATTGTAATATTTTTTGTTTCACGCAAAATAATTTGAATTTATTAAGATTATATTAAAAAAATAAAAATCAAATAAGCTAAAAATAAAAAAATTTCCAACGTTTCCCCATACAGCTCCTACCAAAAGTACTAGCTTCGGGTCTACTTGGAAGTCTAAACCTGCATAAGGTAATCCTCTATGGCCAAGAATTGTTTCTCCCACCAGTGGAAGAACTCTTCATCAAAGGCCACCTTAGTGAATTATCGTCTGCTAAGTTTCTTGATCAAATCTGCCCATCTGGCCATCTTGGGATCTCTGGCACTACTAATGGCGGTAGATACTCTGGGTCATAGTGCCGAAAATCCACTCAAAGAAAAATGAGCAAAGGATGTTACAATCACTAAAGTTATTTTTTTTTACCTGTCTAAATGATGTTAATTGTTTCTTCATATTAGTCAAGATCCTTGTGCACCAATCATAGACTATTGGTCTTAATAATTCTACTACTAAGAACATAGCAAGTTGTGAAGCCTGATGCAATGAGGTTAAAGATGTTATCCTCAAAATAGAGAAAAATATGAATTTGACCGGAAAGTTGGTGATTTATTTTATAGGAACCTGTGATTCAACCTTGTTAGTATTTGGTGAACAATATACGATAATATAATAAAAAATTCTAACGCCTCCACGAGCCCTCCCTTTTAGGTCAACTGCTTCTCCCCTAAGAGAAAGTCTTGTTATGAAGTAAATATCCTCTACTTTGATCTACAAAGGCATATTATCTATGATAAATAATTCTTGCTCTGGGTCCCAATAATGAACTAACATTTCCAACAATTGATTTTGTGCCTTTCATGTTGGGAATCATGAATAATTTGACCAATCTGCAATTTTTTAATCCATCCAACGAGTCTTGAAAATTTTAAACTTCATTATCGAAATCAATATTCTCTCTCTCTCTCTCTCTCTCTCTCTCTCTCTCTCTCTCTCTCCAAATGACCGATATCCTGAAAAAAGGAGGGATTTCATCCATTAGAAATTGTGTTTATTAATTATACTCTGTGCATACGTGGATTTTCTAAAAAGACAGTCACGCACACATGCGACTTTCCCTCAGAAAACCCGCATGTTGGGATTTATACACACAAATTTCAAGTTATCAACCCGCATACATGCCGAGCACACTTTGAAAACAAAATTCTCTCAGCTAAAATCAAACTAATTCATGAAATATTCGATCAAATGGACGATTTTAAGGATAAAAATTACCTAGAAATCATGTTTGGTGAATTCGTTGGTAGATATGATCAAATAGGTTTGCCCAAATTTTCTCCAAGAACTATCTTCTCAACACTTGGAAGGTGAAAATGAATTGAGGAGAGTCTAAAAGTCATTTTTACAATAAAAAATTGAAAACCCACTTTTCTAAAGTTCATTATTTTAAACTTTGTAATTTTATGAACTTTTGACTTTTTGCTTGAAGTGTTGGGAGAGGTTGATTTTTAGGGTAAAAAAAGACTTAGTGATATTTTTTTTGTTGCTTCGACTCCACAATTTTTGACCTATCATGACAGGTATAATTTTCTAAACTAGAATATACATTAATACATATCACTTTTCTGTTTCATTATGCATCTTGACCTCATACTACAATATTTTTCCATAAGGTCGACCCCATTATGTTGTGATTTTTAACCACTCTCAGTCTTTGTATTATAAAGTCGTAACATAGTGGTATAACCTCTCCTTCCATGGGCTTCTTAGTTAGATCATCACTTTCATATATCACCCATGCTGCAAATATTGTATAGGCTCGGGAGTCCTCTTTAGTCCCGCCATGACTTTGCATTGAAGCCTCATTATTCCTCTTCTTCGCTATCTTTCTAGATTTATACCTTAGAGGCTCCCATGTGTTGATTTGTACTACTACATTGGATATTGACTACTTGTACCTTTTGGCTTTATGCCAGCTTCATTTGGACTCGTTTATAAGCCACTTTTGACCATGAATTTTCTGCAAATTCAAACCATGTATTCACTAGCCTTTGCAACTTGACACCTTTTATCCATGGAAATAACATCCTCTTAGTGTCGATGACCAACATTCGTTGCCTTGCATTGAGCATAGGAATGTTCTAGTCCTAGGAATGAGTGCACTTTCCCTTGACACTTTTTCTTTCCATTGTACTATAGGCATTATTTTATTCCTTTTTAGGCTTTAAATATGAAAAAGAAAAAAAAATACATATTCCCAAAAAAGAGTGGGAATAAGATAAATTCTTCATTATTTGATGGAAGCAAGAGTCGTTTGTGTCACCCTTGAAAAAAACACTTAAAATGAGTCTTTCCTCCATTTTTGATGGGAATGAATTTGAATTTATGGAAGCTATAACCTTGTTCTTAAGTCAGTCCTACTCTAGTTAGTTATCTCTTCCAATCATATGGATATTTTGTTCATGCCTCCTACATTGAAAACTTATACAAAGTTATTTTATGTTGTCATAGAATCACATCAAGTCGTTCTCTTTTTCAAGGGAAGTAAATTTGTGTCAGCCATTCTCTTGACTCATTTTTGTCAACCATACTCAGTCTGTCAAGTTATCTTCAATATAACGTCAACTATTTGGTCCTTCACTCATGCTATTTAAGAAGGTCTCCATTGAATTCTTACTAGAGGGTATGCTCTTATCAACTCTGACAAATTGCTTTGAGATTAGACCTAGAGTAGCACCCTAGCCCTATTTATATCATTGATAGGTGACCTTGTGCTCAACATTAATCAGTATCATGGGTCTTTTACGGAGTGATTTACCTTGTGTTCGACGTCAGCTTACATTATCAAACATTTGGATCCATGCAATACCTTGGTTTCCATTTGACCCTATTGGTGGATTCCTTGTCTCTTTGTCAAATTTTATTATTGGTTGGTTCAGAGGATTTATGGCGTGTGCTAGCTACATATTGTGTACGCCATAAATTTACTTTGGAATGGTTACTTCATCTATCTTTGTCTGATTTCTTTTAAATTATTGGCCCGTGAGTTGCAATCACACTGGTTGATGTGGGATGCCTTAATGCCTTCCTTCCAGTGGACCTTTTCCCATTGGATCCAACTCATTTCGATGGGAATAAGGTATATATTCCTCTTTTCAATACCTTAGGGTTTGTAGTCATCATTGGAAAACTCCTTCACTATCAACAATGATAATATATCAATGTCTCTTGATTGGTAGATTCTTTCAAGTGCTTGACTTCAACACATTTATTCACACATGTTAAGTTGTTTTGGGGTACCTTGAAACTCATTATCATTATTGGTGAGTTGTCTCGCGTTTGTTAATGTATACATAAATGAACGATAATGAAACGATTTCTCACATGGTTGACTTCTGCTCATTTATTCCCATAGTGTATAAATGTACCATCTGCGGTCGTTGAAGACCTTCAGCTGTGTCAACATCTTGGTTCACTTGACAGCTCCTTCAGTTTTTTTCCAGTGATATCTACCACCTTTATATGTTGTATTTCATCACAACAAAATATTATATGTTGACACCTGAGTTTTATGCAGTACCACTATTCCACCTATATGACTTGTTACTTTTTGAGGATCAGTTATGCAACATCATTGATCAGATATTATTCTAGCATCATTGATCGGAAATTATTCTATATGTGATATTGAGACATAGCTCCATTATGTTCCTCTACGGCTATGATATAATGATCCACTATGTATTCTTTAACTCTTTCTGTACACTTATGTATACATTTTGGATCCTCTTTATACTTGATCAATAGACATGATTTACTATTTCTGAGCATGAGTATGCCCACCTCATAAATGAATCTTATTTTTTACTCCTTCCATAGGTATTCGATTAGGCTGGAATCTGGTGATCTCCTCCCAGTTTCTCAAATGACTCCTCTATTGGGAATAACGATTGTTGTTAGACCAAAACCCACAGGTGTTAGTCAACGATCGCATCGCCAGAGATAAGGATCCACGAGAGGAAGTTAATCCATGTTGCGAAACACACGGGGAACATTGGTTTATCCAATGTCCAACAATCTGCCCCCCAACGTGAACTGGGTGTGTATCAAACTCGTGAACTACACTCTAATACCACTTGTTGGGAATCACAATTACCATTAGACCAAAACCCATAGGTGTTAGTCATTGGATCGCATCGCCAAAGATAAGGATCCATGAGAGGCGGTTATTCCAAGTCACGAAACACACAGGGAGCGTTGGTTTATCCAATGTCCAACATCCTCTCTCTATAATTAATACATTTCTGCCATCATGTAACCCTTCTAACTTCATATATTAGGGGGCATATTTTATAAAATAATTTAACACTTCTGTAGATCTGATGCTCTTTTGTGGCCTTGGTAAGCCCTTTTCCTATGCGGACTTGATATTATATATAAAAAAATATTTCAAATTCCATATGCGACTCTTCCCACACAAAACCGTGTAAATACGTGGGTCCTACAACACTAAACCCACTTATACTTTTAATAATATGAAAAAATAAAATAATATCCTATTTATCGGGCGGGGTTTACGGGTTTTACCGAAATCCCACCTATAAGATCTAGTGGCTTAACATAATTAACCAATTTCAGGTGGTATTTATACGCCCCTTTGGTAGGATTATATACAACAAGAGAGAACATATCGACATTATATCCAATTTTTTCCCTAGATCAAGTCTAATTTTCCTTGTGCCTCCTACACTCCCAATTTATAGGAAACACTGATTTCCTTGCATAAATTCTCATCATCTTTATATGGCATATTTTTTCACTTGTTTGAGAGGTTTTCTTTGAGGCTTCGGCTGGATGGATCTGGAGGAAGGTTTCGTCAGTGTCATGGACTGGATCAGGTTGTATCTTTCCTGTACTTATTGTTGTTAATAAATAAATAATCTCATGGTATCGTTCCTAATATGTTATTGTCTCATGATTCATGGTTTATATGCTTATATGTGATTATCTAACATGTATCTTATGTATGCACATTGAATTATAATTTATATGTATGATATTTAACAACAAAATTCTTTCGAAAAATCACATGAGAATTTATAGGGTTGACACATTTCAAACAACTAAGTGTATTTCATCATCAAGGGAATGTGATTGTGCTAATCCAAACACTTAAATATATACATCAAAGATATGAAAAGGTCAATGAATTAAATGCTATCAAAAATTAATAAAATAATAAAATTAAACATTAAGAAAATATTAATAACTAAAACTTTTACCCTGTTTAACTATATAATATTATTAAACCTAATCAATATGAATAGAAACAAAATAAAAATAAATAAATCGTAAAAATAAAAACTAAAAACAAACCAAAAATTGAAAACAAAAGTAAAACAATAATAAACAACTGAAACCATAAATAAATATTAGTAATTATATATATATATATACATAAAAAAAAACATAAGATAAAAAATTATACACAACAAAAATAATAATAAACAATTGAAACCATAAATAAACCAAAAATGTGTATCTAACACATAAAAACATAAATAAACAATAGTAGTAATAATAATAATAATAATTATATATATATATATATATATATATATATATATATATATAATCATGACAGAAAAAATATATGTAACATAAAGGGAATCGAAATAAAGAGAGATAATAAACAAAGGGAGAAGGAGCAGGAAAAAAATCACGAGGAAAGAGACGAGATCGAACGAGATGATTCTGTGAATTGACCTGTAGGTTTATTCGTTCTGGAGGAGGCAAAGGGTTTTGACCCTAGGGGATCGACATCAAATGTAGGACCTCCAGGTATCTTTCTAAACCCAAGTTTAGTAATCCACATGTTTGGTATGCTTGTATGAGTGCTTCTTGTTGATTATATTTTTCGGCTTAGTTGAGGTTTTCAACCCTGACCTTAGGGAAATATTCCCCTCATCTCTCCCTAATAAACTAAATATATCCATTTGTCCATGCATGTTTCCTAAGTGGTCATCCTTCTTTATGGAAAAATTTAATTATTCAAACACAAACCCTAATCAACAATAAATTTTGAAATATACATATATAAGTGAACATAAACCTTCGAGGCTCTTAATCATGTTGATGCCACTTAGTTATTTATATTCAAATATTAGGAAGCTTTTCTTTTTTCATTTCTTCAGAAACACCAAGACATCCTCAATATATTTCATATCTATTCATTCTTCGATTTATTATATAAGGTATCCATCATGATTATCATAATATGCCCTCCCTCTCAACTGGGGAGATGTATTCTTTTCTTCTAACCATGATCCCTCTTAACTTGGGGATATCAACCATTTACTTCTTCTATAACATTAGAGAAACTTTCATGGATCTAACCCTTCTTATGACACAACTTCCTTCATCATGATTATACGAACATATTCATCATCTGAATATTATGTTCTTGCAAATCTTTAAACAACAAGTACAACCAAATAAAAATAATTAGAAGCTTGAAGTTAGTGATATCAAAATCACATTATTATAAAGGAAGCATTTAGACTTTAAACATCAAACACCCAAACCTAATTAGGTTTATAATCAACAAAAGTTACATCTCAACTTCTTGCTAGTGTTTTTTCACAAAACCTAGACTACATCATCAAAAATTAATCAAGACATCAGTCTTATTATATATATGGCTTTAATATTACTTTTATAGATTCTACCATGACTTTAAGTAAACCCTAGATTTCATCTTCGAGACAGAAGGCATTAGATATAAAAAATTCAATCAAATAAAAATTATACATGTTAGACTCTACTAGGGTTTGTTGAAAACACTAGCTTTTATCATCAAAATTAAATCATATCAGAAATAATATCATTATATCCTAGAATATCAATCTTCTACAAAATTTTGCTACAAATCCTACAATTTATAAACTATGAACATCAATAATTAGGTTAGCATTCTCACATATACATATCTAGGATTTCATGCACTAAAATTTCTCATCAATGTCTACTAGGTAAACTCAAGACACATCCATCAAAGTTAGAAATATAATGATTTTTCTCTCAGTTAGGGTTTCGATCAAACATACAAACACACACCTAGGGATTCATTCCTAGGATATTTCTATAGATATAGTAAGGGTTTTTCTCATAAAATCTAATTCATCAATCCCTAAATATCTATGGGTTCAATAAATAACTTTAGATAGCAAACCCTAAAGGACTAGTTTTTATCATAACAATACCAAAATCCTAAACATAAAATGAATAGGTTTTCTAGATTTCATTAACAACCCTAAGTAGAATAGGTTTTCATAAACAATACTGAAACAACCTTAGGTTAGGGTTTTACATTGAACCTTTTATGGTTCCAAAATAATGATCAAAAGATAAAATAATGAAGGTAGATTCAATATAATTATTAATAACTCTAATAATAATATTTTTGATTCAAAACCTTAGACATAATGATGTCAGTAGTGTAAAGAAAAATTAAAGAGAAGAATGACCATATATTTTTCATGAAGAGAAATTTATAACAAAGCTTACAGTTTAAGACATACCTCGAGTTGTTCCTTAACAAACCTTGTATGACATCAATTCTTGAAGGGATTTATTTTGTAACAGAAATTATATCCTTTAAAGCTTCTTTCGTAGCCTTTGAGTATTCAACAAACTTTCCTAACTAAGGAAAATATAAAGAGAAATATTATTAACATATAATACAAACAAGTATTTACGAACGAGTTGGGAGGGAGAAAAAAGAAGCTTAATAAAGGAATCTTTCAGCCCTTGATCAAGCTCCTACGTAGCCCATAGTTAACTAGGAGCTCAATTGAGCTATTTTTTAAAAATTCCCACTGAAAACACAACGGGGAGTTTAGGGTTCAAAGGGCTCAATCAAGCTATAGCTCAATCAAGTCCTTATTTAACCATGCCAAGAGCTATATCGATGTTTTGTTAAACCCACGATTGAGATATTTCAAATTTTAGCTTAAGCACTTGATAAAGCTTTATAAGTGCTCAATCGAGCTATTGAGGGCCTAAACAACAAAGTTTTAGCTCACCTTCTGCAGTTTTCTTCACAACACCATTTTGTACCCTAGCGGACTTCAGACAATTTTTCCTTAAGCTGTGGAGTTGATCATGTTGGATTCATGAAGGAATCCTCTATCCAATGGAATATGAGTTTGAATTTTTCTAATTCACATGATATTTTTCATCTAATTTCTTTTAAAAATAATACCTAAATTTTTTTTTGGACATTTTCAAAGGGGTTCAATAAAAAATCAATATCATAAAATATACAAAATGATTTTTTTTCAAAAAAAAAAATATATTCATTTACGAGTCCTCTTTAAAAGGGAATTCTTGGTTTTTTAATTCATTTAAATAGTAAAAAAAAATATTATTTTTCCAAAAGAATTAATGTGTTATTTGCATAACGTATTTTTCTCTGTGTATATCATGCTCATATATATATATATATATATTAGACATTTTAGACTAATTTATGATATGTGAACACATACATACCTCTTACGATGTGCGAAATTTCCAAGGAAAGCATTTCATTTAATGGAAAATTGACAAAGTATACGCCACTAATTTGTTTTGCAAAATATCATCAGGGAAACAACATAATTCTCCACAAATTATCTTTTTACTTCGAATCAAAATTCACAAAGATTATATAAAATTTAAGGGCTTCAATTCAATAAAAGAGTAAACTTTTGAAATTTCATCGCCACATTTGTCCCAAAAGTGTAACCCATATTCATGTATTCACCCAATCATTCTTAATTCTTGAAGAGTCTCATGGGCTAGATGTCAAATATGATCAAATTAGTGGTTTTAAAGACTATCATCCTATCAATAATGTAGTCACTAATACTACTAATGATAATTGTTCATTTGTTGATTTCATTAAGCCATGAAAATTTGATGATCTATTATTTGAAGGTTCGAAGACTTGTCAGGAAGTTAAGGCAATTTAGCTTCTATTGATGGTTATGTTAGGTTCTCATGATCCCGATGAGATACCTGAACCAACTCAAATTAGGCTTTCCTCACAAGATTCTCTTTTCAATGTCATCTTGCTAGATGAAAGCTCATCTTTGAAGGATTCTAACTTGAGTGATGTTTCTTTGAGAGAATATTTTCATTTTCTATCATCCTCTATGCACCACTCCTTGTACTCTTAATTTTTATTTTTTATTTTTATTTATTTTTTTAATTTTAATTTTAATTTTATTATATATATATATATATATATATATATATATATATATATATATATATATATATATATATATATATATATATATTGAAGAAAATAAACCAACAATTGTTTCAAATCCTTCAATTTTTTTCCTAGCTGGTGTAGATCGTGATCATGTACAAGTTGGTGCTATCTTACCTTCCAAAGAGGAAAAAAATAAGAATATTTCTAATATTTCCTATGACTGAAAATCTATTGTATGTGAGGGAATAAGTCACAAGATTCATCTCTTTCAAGAAACTCATCCGGTTAATTCATCTGCATTTTTAAGACCAAAAGAATCTTATGCCTTCGGTAACCACCCTTCCAATGCTATAACATTTGAGCAAACCAATGATATATTCAATATATATTTTGTTGTCACAATTGATGGAATTTTTATGAATTCATATGTTGATATTATTAAGCCACCAATATTCAATGATTTACCATTTGGGCGTTCAGAGTTTTTTCAGGATGATGAGGCACTTCAACTTCTGCTGATGGTTATGTCAGGTTCTCACATTCTTGAAAAAATCCCTGAACAAGATAAGATTAGGATTTCCACACAAAATTATTCCCATATCACAATTACACTAGATAAATGCCCATCTTTGAAAGAATTTCAAGATTTTCAGGTTGGTAATTTTGAATATCATGGTAGGATTGTTGATTGGATTGGATTGTCTTATTTGGAAATTTCCTCTGCTTGTAGGAGACATCTCATCTCTCTTGTGTTGGATTTAGGGTTAAGAAAATACGAATGCATACAATGGATAAATTCTCATAGTTTTCAAGTTTATCATTTTGCTTATCAGGATAGAGTTGCGACCTGGTTGGAACAATATTTTTTGGCATGTTTTCCTGCTTAGAGGTAAGTATCTTTGTTTTTGCACAATATTTCATACTATTTTTAATCGCTAATATCTTTGTCTTTGCAGGCCGGGAAAAAATATGTTGGGTTACATTGGAATTTTTACTTCACATGACTTGATCTCCTCCTTGGTTAAATTAGTGTTTTAGGTTTTAAAGAGCTAGGGTTTACTTGTTAAGGTTTTATCCTTTTACACTAGTTAGGGTTTAGACATGCTTTCATTGTATTTTCTTTACCACAGGTAGTTTTTGTTAGAAAATCAGAGAGGCAGAAATATATTCTCTTGTTGATAATTACTTGTGATTTCTTTGAATTCTTATTATATTTCTTATGTTATTATTTTATATTTAGTTCATATAGAAATTACCAAAACCAAAACACGAATATCAATGACACTAGATGTTGGCACACATCTATGGAAAAACCCATATATAGGGGAAAACCAAATCAAGAACTCGTCCTTCAGTAATTAAAATGAGATAGAACAAGACCCTAGACCAATATACCCTCCTCCTCCACTAAGTCAACCTTTCAATATGTTATAACACACTTTAGTAGTATTTTCTTGTCCAACAACTTCAACCCAACATCGACACAAAAACTTCAACCCTAGCTTCACCAACAACTTTAGAATTTTGGCTTCCCCAACAACTGCATAATTTTTTCCCTTCCAAAATCTTCACATCTTCACACGTGTGGGAAAAGAGAGAGAATTTTGACTTGTTATGATTGTGATAAGCCTCCCTCTCCTTCACTATCATTTTTCTTCTTCCTCCTTGGAATTCACATTTTTTCCGATCGTATAAGTTGCAAATCAAACTTATTGTGAGTGTGTGAAAAATTTGGTCGAGTTGTTTCCTTTAAATCTAAGTGCCCCCCGCGCCCCCCCGCGCCCCCACTTTAGGTTGATTTGTCCAATTTGAGGCTGACTTGGTGGAGGAGGCATAATTGATTTATTTTACAATAAAATAAATTTCTTCTTTTAAAAATAAATCCCAAGAACGGTATTTTACAATGTGACATGGACAAGGACACTTAAAATAAACCTTATAAGCCTTTAATGGAGTATTTACTGAAAAGAAATAGACCCAAGCATGAAATCCTTGTTTTAATAAATAAATTTATTTTTATTTCTTTTTTGAAAAATAAATTTCAAATATAATTATGAAGACCGATACTAGTTACCTTCTTCAACACTCCCTCTTAACTATGGAGGTATTCATAATTACCTATAGCTATAGAGGTACATGGAAGATATCCAAAATGAACTATGAATGGTTCTAGCACACTCAGTGTTGCAGACTAGATACCTGACAAGGGTAATCTATCCAGGTGGGACTAAGATGGACTAAATATTTCATATAGTCTAGGTACCATCAAGCTTACTTAATAACCATCAACCCATAGATCTAGGTGTGTATCAAAGGTGAGAGCTCTATGGACAATACTACCCTTCGTATTCGGGATCTAGACAACAACACATAGGCTGACCCAATGTCCTCCAAAGCATCCACCATTAGATGCTTCATATATCCCTACTAAACTAGATATATCCATTTGTGCAAGCATAATTCCCAAGTGTTTATCCTTATTTATGGAGAGATTTACCTATTCAAACACAAACCCTAATTAGCAATAAATTTTCAAATATACATATATAAGTGAACATAAACCTTCAAGTCTCTTAATCATATTGATTCCACTTAGTTATTTATATTCAAATATCATGAAGATTTTATTCTTTCATTTATTCGGAAACACCAAGACATCCTTAATATATTTCAAATCTATTCATTCTTTGATTTCTTCTTTAAGGTATCCATCATGATTATCATAATATGCCCTCCCTCTGAATTGGGGAGATGTATTCTTTTCTTCTAACCATGCCCCCTATTAACTTGGTGAGATCAACCACTTCCTTCTTCTATAACATTAAAGAACCTTTCATGGATCTAACCCTTCTTATGACATAAATTCCTTCATCATGCTTATATGAACATATTCACTATATGAAGATTATGTTCCTGCAAAACTTGAAAAAACAAGTACAACCAAATAAAAACATATAGAAGCATGAAGTTAGTGATATCAAAATCAAATTATTATAAAGGAAGCATTTAGACTTTAGACATCAAACACCCAAACCTAGTTAGGTTTATAATAAAAAAAAGTCACATACTCAACTTCTTGCTAGGGTTTTGTCACAAACCCTAACTTACATCATCAAAAATTGATCAAGACATCAATCTTATTATATCTAGGGCTTTAATATTAATTTTATATATTCTACCATGACTTAATGTAAACCCTAGATTCCATATTTGAGACACAAGGAATTAGATATAAAAAATTCAATTAAATAACAATTATACATGTTAGACTCTACTAGGGTTTGTTGTAAACCCTAGATTTTATCATAAAAATTAAATGATAAAAGAAACAATATCATTATATCCTAGAATATCAATATTCTACTAAATTTTGTTACAAATCCTATAATTCACAAACTATGAGCATCAACAGTTAGGTTAGCATACTCACATATACATATCTAGGATTTCATGCACTAAAATTTATCATCAATGTTTACTAGGTAAACCCAAGACATAACCATCAAAGTTAGAAATACAACAAATTTTATCTAGGCTAGGGTTTTGATAAAACATGCAAACATACACCTAGGGTTTCATTCCTAGGAGCTAACTATATATATTATAAGGGTTTTGTTCATAAAACCTAATTCATCAAACCCTAAAGATCTAGGGATTAAATACATAACTTTAGATAGAAAACCCTAAAGGACTAGTTTTTATCATAACAATACCAAAACCCTAAACATAAAAGGAATAGGTTTTCTAGATTTCATTAATAACCCTAAGTAGACTAGGTTTTCATAATGAATATTGACACACCCTTAGGTTATGGCTTTACAGTGAACCTTTTAGGGTTCCACAAGAATGATCAAATGATAATAGAATGAGGGTAGATTCAATCTAATTGCTGGAAATATTGTCATTGATGGCAAAGGAAGTGGCAAAGGAATTGGCATCTGAAACTGTAACTAAGAACAGAGAAAAGACATGTAGCAGAGAAGAACAGAGAAAGAGTGCATCTACAGAGAGCAGTATCAGTCAAGAAGCAAATTGAATTCAATAGGAAGGATGTTTGAATCCCATTCCGGTGTGAACATATGTATGCATAATGATGGAGGATAATTGAAATCCATGATAAGTAAGAAATCCTATGAGGGGATTAATGGTGCTTTGTATGTTTTTCGAGGAACCAATGTTAATACGGTCGACAATGTATCCAAACTGGTAGACAGTGGAATGTTATATTCATTGATTGAAAAAAATTATGGTTTTAAGCTTCACATGGAAGGGTCTACACTATTAGTAAGGAGCTAACTGGCATTCATGGAGAAAGGAAAAAGGAGCCAGAGCAAATCAGTTATAACACGGAAGAACTAAAACAGAGTATTTGGCATTAAAATTTCGGTAGAACATAACAAAAGAAAGTGCGACGAAACCCGGCGTGGAAGAGCGGAACTGTGACCGAGTTGTGAACCTGAGTTAAGGGACCAAAAGGAATAGCATAACCAGACTTGACCGTGGGTTTGTCACTGTTCCAATACCACGAGCAGATTTTTGAGGACGGATTGCCCATATCGCACTGCTTTTGCGGGTTGAGCGGTATTCAAGAGGTTGGCTCCGATTCCATAGAACGGGCGACACGCGTCCTTGTATGAATCCACAAAACCGCTTGACACTGCGCGCCATCGCGCGTTATTGTTCGACCCAAGATGCCCAGCAATATCAATACAAGTCATTGATCTGGGAAGGAGCCATCGTACGGTGGTCGTTTGATAAAGATGCGCGAAGGTTAACCAAAGTACGGTGGGCCATCGCGCGTTATTGTTCGCACATCTTCGCCGAGCGATATCCGTCCAATCAAGTGAGGTGGCGCGACACGATTACAACTTTCGGATGAAAACGATCGTTAGCAATGGGCCCCAGTTTTAAATAATATTGATTAAGCCATCGATTATGCATGTGGGGCCGGATCCAAAGGTCTATTTTAAAAAGGCCATTTTATAAAAGCGTGGATTATTAATTTAAATATTTAATTATCAAAGGGTGTGAATAATATTTATTTATCAAATTCCACGAAGTTGATAAATAAAATTCCAATAAAAGAAAGAAAACCATCAGCGGCACGTTAATATTACTTAACCTTGGCTATAGTATTATTTGGCAGAGAAAAATATTACCTTTGGGACAATTCGTGCATGGAAGAACGAAGATTGGATTTTCAATTTGGATTGGTTCGAATTTTAATATGAATTCCATTAGTAGTTGAGTGGTTTTCTACTCATGGTATTGATAAAGGCAAAACTATATAAGGAGAAGTGCATTATGGTCCAGGGTGTGTAGGTGGAAGGGTTGTTAATAAATAAATCTCTTTAAGAGATATCTGAATAGATGATGCACCTATGGATATGATCTAGAAATGATGAATCTCTACGATGATTGGCAAAAAGAAATGATGAAGACCTGACGGAAGTCTGATGAAGAAATTGAAGAAATCTTGTGGATCTGAGGGTTGAAGCTTTCTGTATAAAAGTGGAATTATCCTACCAGTAAAAGCTGGTGTGAAAATTAGGGGGTTGGATCTCCCTTCCAGTAGTGGCTGGAGAACAAGAAAAAGGTTGTAGCCTTTCTGTAGGTGGGTACCTACGTGTTGGTATAAGTCTGCGCCAGCATAAATTGTAAGAAGTTTTCTTTATAATAAAAATTGAAGACTAAGATTACAACAACGGTGGTTTTCTCTCGAATTGGGTTTCCACCTTAAATACTGGTGTTCATATGTGTTATTTATGTTTGATGGTTTGTTCTGTTATTTCTGTTCATGCTTACTGCTTACTAAACATCTGATGAATGAATGATGCAATAAGATCTCTGGACATACAAGTTGGATTCAGTAATGTAACATATGGTTTTAAAGAGAAAGGAAAAGTAAAAATTTCCAGTCAGCTCTAAATATTGATTCACCCCTCCCTCTCAATATTTTTCCCAATAATTGGTATCAGAGCAGGTCCTTCTGAAAAAGCTTAGCCGCTAGAAGGAAGATCAAGCAAGATGTGAAATTAAGATGGAACAACATCTATCAGGCCTCCGCTCTTTAACGAAAACAATTTAATCTTCTGAAAGACAAGGATGAGATCCTATCTTCAGTCTCTGGGAGCAGATGTATGGGCAATTGTTGAAGGAGGATATCAATATCCAGCTGCAGTACCAACAGATTCGACGGAAAGAAAGAATTATGAAACCAATGCAAAGGCAACACTGCCTATTGGGAAGTCTAACTGAATAAAAATTTGTCAAATTCATGCAGTTGGATACAGTAAAGGAAATATGGGACAAAATCATTCTAAGTTATGAAGGTGATGCAAAGGTAAAAAGTGCTAAACTCCAAACTCTCAGAATTCAATATGAGAATTTAAAAATGGATAATGAGGAGAGCATTGCAAATTTATTTTTACGACTTGATGATATTGTAAATCATATGAGAAATCTAGGAGAAACAATAATTGAATCTACTCTGGTTGAGAAAATTTTAAGATCACTAATGGCAAAATTTAAGTCAAAATTTTCTGCTCTTGAAGAAAAGTAGGATCTTCAAAATCTTACTGTGGTGCAACTTCATGGCATACTAACTGCATATGAAATGAGACAAGGAGGACCATCTGAAGTCAAAGAAGCAGTCTTTAGAACTTCTACAAAAGGGAAGGAAGTACAAAAAACAGAAGGATCAGGATATATCTCAGAAGAAGATGAGATAAACTTTGTAAAAAAAATTCAACTTGGCACAATACGGTTCAGAGGTAAGATTCCTTTAAAAAAAAATTATTGTGGAAGAGTTGGTCATTATGCTGCTAAGTGTCCTAATAAAGAAACACATAAAAAGGGGAAGGAAGCAGCAAGAAGGAATAAGAATCGTTATAGCACTAGAAAAAGTTATTATACTCATGAAGACAGTGATGGGTTATCTGATAGTGAGAAAGAATGTGAACAAGATCTTAGACTTCTCATGGCATTTGAAAAAGAATCTAGAGAAGAAAAGGATACTTTTGTGGATGCTCTAGAAGATAATGATTTTCTTGATGAAAACAATAAACTCAAAATTTTCTTAGAAGATAGTAAAATAACCATAGAAACTCTGAAAAATCAGCTTGAAGAAAAAGAGAAACACAATGAGAAATTAGAATGTGAAGTAGTAAGTCTAAGAAAAGAACTTGAGAAAGTAAAGACTCAATCTAGATTTACTAAAGGATCTGAAACCTTAGATGAGATTATCAAGGTACAACGTTCTCCCCTTATAAAGACTGGTCTTGGATATATCGGAGAATCTTCTCAGGCTTCAGCACCAAATTATCTAAAAGCAGCTACAGCTGGTATACAACATGCTTCCACTCAGCAAGGGAATAAAGAATCTTTGCAGGTAAAGCATGATCATCTCAATTCAAAGAAAAATAATAGGAATATCTTTCAAAGAAACACCAATCAACAGGTAAATTCAAGTAGGAGATTTCATGATCGCAGAAATTTCTTCTTCAATGGACAATGTTTCTCATGTCACAATTTTGGTCATAAAGCTGTTCAATGTGTAGCATATAAAACAATCATGACAAGAGAAGCAAGAAAGAAAAGGATTGGTATTTAAACAAAGAATAATACCTATAAAAACTTTTCTCCTCTTCAAAATTAAGTTGAATGTGCCTATTGCAATAAATTTTGCCATGAAGAATCTGAATGAAAGAGAAAAGTTCAGCCAAAAGAACATGTTCCTTCAATCTCCAAAGTACGGAAAAAGAAGGAATTACAGGTTGAAAATTTTGGCATAGCGTTATTTGCAGAAGATGAAGAAAACCAATGGTACATTGATAGTGGATGCTCAAGACACATGACAGGTGACAAAAACAAACTTATTGCATATAGTGCTCTAGAAAAGGAAAAGAATGTTACATTTGGAAATGATACTCATGCGGTCATTAAGGGAAAAGGGTCTATTTTTCTAAAAGAAAAGGTGAAAGCTAATGAAGTCATGTATGTGGATGGATTAAAACATAACTTGTTAAGTATAAGTCAAATGTGTGATCAAGGAACCAAAGTTGTATTTAGTTCAAAAGAATGTGTGGTACGGGATCTTCATCCAGGTAAAACAATTATAAAGGAAAAAGAACTCCAAGCAACCTGTATGTATTAAAGGACTGCAAAGAACAATGTTACTTGAGTAAATCTTCAGAAAACTGGCTATGGCATAGAAGGTTGGGGCATCTGAGCTTCTCTCAAATCAACAAATCAAGAAGACTTAAAGTTGTTCGTGATCTAGTTGTTCGTGATATTCCCAATATTACTCTACCTAAAAATATCATATGCAAATCTTGCCAATTCAGTAAGCAAACCAGAGTAAAATTTAATGCCAAGGAAGGATCATCAAGTAAGCCTCTTGAACTCATTCATACTGACATATGTGGACCTATGAGGAAAAAGTCACCACGTGGTGAAGAATACTATATCTTATGCATTGATGATTTCTCTATAATGTGTTGGATTGGGTTGATTAAACACAAAGATGAAGAATTTGAGAAATTTTAGATCTTCAAAGCACTGGTTGAAAATGAATTAGATCTAAAAATCAAGTGTCTTAGATCTGATCGAGGAGGAGAATATACATCCAATGAATTCCTTGAATTTTGTGAACAACATGGCATAAAAAGACAGTTTTCTGTAGTTGGCACTCCACAACAGAATGGCGTAGCAGAAAGAATGAACAGAAAAATTCAACAAATGGCTAGAGCTATGCTTGATGATTCCGAAACACCTGACACATTTTTGGGAGAAGCAGCATATACAACAATAAATATTCTTAACAAGGCACATGTTCATGTAAATAGTGATAAAACTCCATATGAACTCTGGTATGGTAATTCTCCCACTGTAAAGCATTTTAGAATTTTTGGAAGCAAATGTTTTATCAAAAATAATGATGAAAAACTTGACAAGTTTGAACCCAGAGCAGATGAAGGAATATTTGTTGGCTACTCCTCTAGGAGTAGGGCATATAAATTTTACAATAAAAGACTTCGGAAGATTTTTGAATGTATAGATGTTGTTATTGATGAGTCTCCAGCAGCTCCAAAAGAAGAAAAACAAACAAATGAAGATGATGATGATGACATATATCCTTCTACATAAAATAGTAATGATACAAACAATGAATCCAATGAAGAACCCGAAGATTATTTGTCTGAAAAGGCTGCATCCAGATATGTTCAAAAGAATCATCCAGAATCTCAAATTTTGGGAGACAAGGAATCAGGTGTACAAACAAGGAGGACTCTTGTGGGATCTTCTAGCTATCTGGCATTTCTATCCACAATTGAACCACACAATGTCAATCAAGCTTGCAAAGATGAATGTTGGATTCAAGCTATGAATGAAGAGCTTGATCAAATTGAAAAGAGTCACACTTGGGAATTGGTGCCAAGACCTCATGATAAAAATGTCATTGGAACTATACTGATATTCAAAAACAAGTTAAATGAGAATGGGGATGTTATACAAATAAAGCTAGACTCGTCATAAAAGGGGTATGCTCAACAAGAAGGTATAGAATTTGTAGAAACTTTTACTTTACAGCTTTAATTTCTTGAAGCCATAAGAATGTTTCTTGCCTTTTGAAGCTTCCAACAAATCAAAGTCTATCAAATAGATGTTAAATCTGCTTTTCTCAATGGTGATCTAGAAGAAGAAGTCTAAATAGAAAAATCAGAATGATTCATATTGGGAAATGATGAAAAACTTGTTTGTAGACTTAAAAAGGCTCTATATGGTCTCAAACAAGCTCTAAGGGCATGGTACTATCGTCTTGACAAATATCTTCATCAACTAGGATTTTCAAAAGGGTCTGCTGATAGCAACTTATACACAAAAACTAAAAATGATAAACTATTAATTGTGGTTGTATATGTTGATGATATCATTTTTGGAAGTAATAAAGAGTCTATGAGTTAGAAATTTGCTTTTGATATGGAGCAAGAATTTGAAATGTCTTTAGTTGGGGAACTAACATTCTTTCTTGGCTTGAAAGTGCAACAAGCAACATATGGCATATTCTTATCACAAAAAAAATATCTTAACAAAATTATGAAGAAGTATGGTATGGAAGAATGCAAATCTGTAAGCACACCAATGGTAACCGGATGTAATCTTAGTTCTCATGATGATTCTCCCACAGTGAATCAACCAGAATACAGATCTATGATAGGAAGTCTACTTTATCTCACTGGGACAAGACCAGACATTATGCATGCAGTTGGGATTGTTGGACGATTCTAAGCTAATCCAAAAGAGTCTCACCTTCAGGCTGTGAAAATAATATTCAAATATCTACAAGGAACTCAAGACTTTGGACTATGGTATCCAAAGAATGCTGATCTTACTCTTCATGCATACACTGATGCAGATTGGGCTGGAAATGTTGATGATCGGAAAAGCACTAGTGGTGGTGCATTCTATATGGGGCCCCAGTTAGTATCTTGGTTCAGTAAGAAGCAAAGCTCTATTTCCTTATCTACAGCAAAGCATTACGTGGCTACCGTATCATGTTACCTAACTTCGGATGATGCAAACTCATGTGACTTTCTCAATCAAATGCTCACCTCCTATCTCCATTATGTGTGACAATACAAGTGCCATCAGTATCTCAAAGAATCCTATTATGCATTCCAAGACCAAGCACATTCCCATCAAATATCACTTCTTACGTGAACAAGTGCTTGAACAAAAGGTGAAATTGGAGTATGTTCCCTCCAAAGAACAAGTTTTTGATATATTTACCAAACCTCTACCCAGGGAAGTGTTCGAATATCTCAGACAGAAACTTGGAGTAGTCTCTGCCATGCAGAAGAGAAGATCTACTTAAAAACAGAAGATTAAATTGGTTGTGAGGTGTTGTTGGGCATCTCTGAATGCACAGGCTAAGGGGGAGCATTGGTCATATGAAGAGGATGTACTATTGGAATTTATAAGTCATTTTGTTTGAAGATGCAGCATGATCTCAGGGGGAGCATGGTATTATCGGTTCAAAGGATCTTTATCAACTCTTTGCCATTGATGTCAAAGGGGGAGGAAAAGAGAAAAGCAACAAAGGGCTTCTATAAGAAAATCAGAGGAAGAGTATTTCCATCAATTCCAAAGGGGGAGATTGTTGGAAATATTGTCATTGATGGCAAAGGAAGTGGCAAATGAATTGGCATCTGAAACTATAACTAGGAATAGAGAAAAGACATGTAGCAGAGAAGAACAAAGAAAGAGTGCATCTACAGAGAGCAGTATCAGTCAAGAAGCAAATTGAATTCAATAGGAAGGATGTTTGAATCCCATTCCGGTGTGAACATATGTATGCATACTGATGGAGGATAATTGAAATACATGATAAGTAAGAAATCCTATGAGGGTATTAATGGTGCTCTGTATGTTTTTCGAGGAACCGATGTTAATACGGTCGACAATGTATCCAAACTGGTAGACAGTGGAATATTATATTCATTTATTAAAAAAAATTATGGTTTTAAGCTTCACATGGAAGGGTCTACGCTATTAGTAAGGAGCTAACTGGCGTTCATGGAGAAAGGAACAAGGAGCCTATGCAAATCAGTTATAACGCGGAAGAACTAAAACAGAGTATTTGGCATTAAACTTTCGGTAGAACATAACAAAAGAAATCGCGACAGAACCCGACGTGGAAGAGCGAAACTGTGACCGATTTGTGAACCTGAGTTAAGGGACCAAAAGGAATAGCATAACTAGACTTAACCTTGGGTTGGTCACTGTTCCAAAACCACGAGCGGATTTGTGAGGATGGATTTCCCATATCGCACTGCTTTTATGGGTTGAGCGGTATTCAAGAGGTTGGCTTTGATTCCATAGAACGGGCGACATGCGTCCCTGTACGAATCCACAAAACCGCTTGACACTGCGCACCATCGCGCGTTATTGTTCGACCCAGGATGCCCAGCGATATCGATACAAGTCATTGATCTGGGAAGGAGCCATCTAACGGTGGTCGTTTGATAAATATGCGCGAAGGTTAACCAAAGTACGGTGGGCCATCGCGCGTTATTGTTCGCACATCTTCGCCGAGCGATATCCGTCCGATCAAGTGAGGTAGCGTGACACGATTACAACCATCGGATGAAAATGATTGTTAGCAATGGGCCCCAGTTTTAAATAATATTGATTAATACGTCGATTATGCATGTGGGGCTGGATCCAAAGGTCTATTTTAAAAAGGCCATTTGATAAAAGCGCGGATTATTAATTTAAATATTTAATTATCACAGGGTGTGAATAATATTTATTTATCAAATTCCACGAAGTTGATAAATAAAATTCCAATAAAAGAAAGAAAACCATCAGTGGCACGTTAATATTACTTAACCTTGGCTATAGTATTATTTGGCAGAGAAAAAGATTACCTTTGGGACAATTCGTGCATGGAAGAACGAATATTGGATTTTCAATTTGGATTGGTTCGAATTTTAATATGAATACCATTAGTAGTTGAGTGGTTTTCTACTCATGGTATTGATAAAGGCAAAACTATATAAGGAGAAGCGCATTATGGTCCAAGGTGTGCAAGTGGAAGGGTTGTTAATAAATAAATCTCTTTAAGAGGTATCTGAATAGATGATGCACCTATGGATATGATCTAGAAATGATGAATCTCTACGATGATCGACAAAAAGAAATGATGAAGACCTGACGAAAGTCTGATGAAGAAATTGAAGAAATTTGGTGGATCTGAGGGTTGAAGCTTTCTGTATGAAAGTGGAAGTATCCTGCCAGTAAAAGCTGGTGTGAAAATCAAGGGGTTGGAGCTCCCTTCCAGTAGTGGCTAGAGAACGAGAAAAAGGTTGTAGCCTTTCTGCAGGTGGGTGCCTGCGTGCTGGTATAAGTCTGTGCCAGCATAAATTGTAAGAAGTTTTCTTTATAATAAAAATTGAAGACTGAGATTACAGCAACGGTGGTTTTCTCCCGAATTGGGTTTCCACCTTAAATACTGGTGTTCATATGTGTTACTTATGTTTGATGGTTTGTTCTGTTATTTCTGTTCATGCTTATTGCTTACTAAACATTTGATGAATGAATGATGCAATAAGATCTCTTGACATACAAGTTGGATTCAGTAATGTAACATATGGTTTTAAAGAGAAAGGAAAAGTAAAAATTTTCAATCAGCTCTTAATACTGATTCACCCCCCCCCCCCCTCTCAGTATTTTTTCCCAACACTAATGATTAATTTCCCTAATAATAATCTTTGTGATTCAAAACCTTAGACATAACAGTGTTAGTAGTGTAAAGAAAATTTAAAGAGAAGAATGACCGTACTTTTTTCATGAAGAGAACTTTATAACAAATCTTACAATTTAAGACATACCTCGAGTTGTTCCTTAAAAAACCTTGTATGAAATCAATTCTTGAAGGGCTTCATTTTGCAACATAAATACTATCCTTGGAGTATTCAATAGACTTTCCTAACCAAAGAAACTATAAAGTTAAATGTTATTATCATACAATAAAAACAAGTCTTGATATGAGGAGGAAACCAAATATAAAAGAGGAAACAAGAAACAAGATACATATATATTGGTAAAATGGTGAAGGCTCCCTCTTAATCCATTATTTGAGGGATACCTACAACTTATCAAAAATTAAAAAATGTTCTAACAATACATGTTAGACCTACAAACTCTAGAAATAAAAACATAAGGAAAACATTGCAAAACTTAAAGTAGAAGGATATGCAAGGGATAGTGTCCCTAAGAGTCCTTAGAAAATAAGTCTTTAACTTCAGTTTTTTCCACCTTTTTCTTCTTTGGTCGAGCTTCATCGATAATATTCGCATGTTCTCTTTCTTTCTTCCGATTCCTTGGATTCTTCGAACATTGATTTTTGTATTGACCCATCTTGTGACAATTGTAACATTCGATCTTGGATAGGTCAACCTTCTTATTTGGTCCTGTGAACTTCTTGAAGGTTCTCTTCTTCTTGTGATGAGAAGAATAGGCATTAGAGGTGTTTTCTTCTTCATCCTCCTTATTTTTGTTTACTAATAATACTATAGCTTCTTCTTGACTGCATGCATTTTATATTTTCTCAAGTGTTGGTGTTTCCTTCCAAATTTTAATTCCTGATGCAAAGGAACTCCAAGATTTTGGTAGTCCTAGAAGAGAAGTAATTACCATCTTCTTTTCTATGAAAAATTCATCAATTTCTTAGAGTTAACATTTGATTTTAGATATAAATATGTTGACCTAGGCCGTCGCTCGGCCTCTGCATCGCCTCTGGCTCGAATATTTGATTTTAGATATACTTATAAATTAGGATAACACAATGTCATATTTTTTCATCTTAATAGTCCTTAATTCATTCTTGAGACTTGTTATTTGACCAATATTCTTAATTGTGAATCGTTTGGAAAGAGTCTCATATATTTTTTGAATGAAATCTATGTTGGATTTATATGGGATGAGGTTATCCTTTACTCCATCCACTATTAGGTTCATAGCCATGATTTCAGTTTCTTTGAACTTTTTTTTTCTGCTTCACTTGATTCATATGTAGGCTTCTTTATTTTTCCTTGAAAAAGATTCAAAACTTTGTTCTTTTTTAGAATAAGATCTATCCTCTTTTTCCAGGCCCTGTAGTTGGAGGCTCCTTCTAGTTTGTTTTCTCCCTTCATTGAGTTTGACATAATTCCTGTAGATATTAGAATTATCTCCTTATATGATTTTTTTTCCCTAATGACCTTCCTTTGATCTCCTTTTCCTCAATAGATATTCAACCTACCTTTTTCCTTCTTCTTCACCTTAGCTCTAATACCATTTTAGAAAATTGGAAAGGAAGAAATATTTTCTCTTGTTGATAATTAATTGTGATTCATTTTAGTTCTTATTATAATTCTTATGTTCTTATTTTATCTTTAGTTCATAAGGAATTAACAAAACCAAAACACGAAGATTAAGGATACCAAATGTAGGCATACAACCAGAGAAAAACTCCTATATAGGGGAAAACCTAGTCAATAACTCTTCCTTTAATAATTAAAATGAGATAGAACAAGACCCTATATCAAAAAACCTTGCTCCTCCACTAAGTCAGAGCCTTTCAATATGTTATAGCACACTTTAGTAGTCTCTTATTATCCAACAAATTCAACCTAACATCAACCCAAAAATTTCCACCCCAGCTTCGCTAATAGATCTAATGTTAAATGTGCTATCAATTAAAAAATTGAGGGTTCTTCTTAGCCGTTTTTTCCAGAATATTTTATACGCATAAATAATCATAATACAAGCTTAGATAGGCAAGAGATATTTAATCTAAAATAACATATTGTTTCTAAAGATACATATGGCACACACAATTGTGCATGGAAGGGATCTATATGACCAACAAATTTGTATTATGGAAATCTAATAGAAATGGTTCAAGGCCACAATAATGTTTATTTTCTTGCAGATAATTTCCATATCCATTGTGTCCTTCAATTGGCGGTATTCATTTTCTCTTAGTGCAATTTATTCTTTCTTTATTCACTTCATCTAAATGTTCAACACATACACATTAGATGGATTGCAGGTACAACCAAACATGTACTTTTCATATTTGTCTTCGTCAAGCGAGGGAAGTTCAAGTAGAGTGGATGAAGGTCAAAGATCTAATATTTCTAACATAAAAATATTAACTAGGGGTGAGAATATCAGAAGAAAATTCCATAGATGCATTAAATTTTTTATTACTGAAGGGGGGTTGTGTTCTTATGATGTTTAGAGCATAAACGACATTGAGGTGCCAAAATATAATGAAAATATGGGTACCCAAGGACCTTCCTCAAGTAAACACTATTTTCTAGTCTCAATGAGAGGATATATTTCATTGCTCCATCATCACTACATGGTTTGGAGCTATTTTCCATGAAGAGCATAAAGGTTTATTATAATGGATTAAATAAATTGATGAAGTGTGTTAGACCCTGTTACAATTACAAAGATTGGATGAAAATAGTCTAATATATGAAAGGTATGTGGAGATACAAATTGGCTGTAAATTATATAGAACTAAGAGAAAACGAAAAAAAAAAATCAACGCGTATCTATATTGATAGAACGCCAAAAACATCGGGGAATATTGCAGGGTTTATAAATAGTACACAACTCGAGACAACAAATAAGAAACCTAATTGCATATTTTAGGAATGTGAAGGAAACCATCATCATTCGTATGTGCAATAAGATTAATATTTGCAATATAAGAGTTGTTGATAAAATTAAACTTGAATCAAATAGATACATACATTTCCACGGTACATAATAACAAATAAGCATGAAGAATATGCTAGGTATAAAATTTTATTTTGTCACATAATATAAATTATATTTTACAAAGGAAAGTTGCTTATTATGAAGATTGACTAGAGATAAATACCTATTGATCACTCGTTAGGACTTAACCAAAAAGGTACATGAGTTGATTACTCCAATTATCAAGATGAATAAAATACTGCACCAATAATTTAACTGCTAAAATGCTCAAACTAACTCAAATTTGTGCTAATTTTTCTTGTCTCATAGTCCCATTTATGCAGGTCCTTTTCCACAAAAACATGTGTTTGAAAATACCATAATTACTCATATGCATGCTATAGGACTAGTCCTTTATTCATTTTGTATGTATGCATTTATATGTCTAACAATTAAATCATGTTAATGTTGGTACATATTCTTCAACATTTTTTTAAAATATTTCATGACTCTTGTTACACCAATTTTTGGTCATCTAACCTGTTACTATTAGATGGACTAAAGTACACCATGTAAGACCAATTTTACCATAGTAAACTTGCTTTCACTATGAGAAATAATTTAATAACCCATAGTTTATTAAATTATTTATGGTCTAAACACGAAACCCCATGAGGAATAATTAAATAAATCCTTATTTGTTTGATTTTCCTCTAGGGATAATTAACTAAAACAATGTTTAATTAATATTCCTAGACATATTTAACCCAAAACATGGGAATTAATTAGATAAATTATTATTTATCTTATTATTCTCTAGGAATAATTATTTAAATCATTATTTAATAATATTCCTTGTTGAATCTGACTAAATCATTTTTAAATAATTAAATAAATCATTATTTATTTAATTATTCCTCAACCTCATCCTTGAAATAATAAATAAAGGGATTTAACCAAATCTAAATTCCTTTTCCCTCTACCAAAAATAATAAAATACTCCAAGTAAGTTGGATCTAGAATTGGTTAATAATATTTTAACTATGCACCAATATCTAGACTAACTCGATATTTTGTTATAAATAGAAGGGTTTTTCCATTCATTCACTACCTTTTTTATTACCTTTTAATCTATACTTTTGGTATGACTTTGATCCTCCATCATTGTCATATTTTTTTCTACTTTTTCTTGTGAGCTCCCTTTGAGTTCTATTTTGCCTAGGTTTTATGCACCGTCAAGAGAGAGAGATATTGGATCTGAAGCACTGAGGACATACAAGAATCCATCCCATTGAGGGGGACTGGTAACATATTTTTTTTGTTCCCTTCCCAAGTGTCATAATACCAAAAATTATTTATAAATTCTTGTCTTGTCTATTGGATGTATGGAGCAACTCTTGTTTATTTTCGCTATTTAATGTATTTAACTGCATAGATCTAGATTTTTGTAGCATTTATTTCGATCACGTACTACAGATATAAGGAAATTGACAGCCACATTTGATGTTAGGGATGATTTTTATGCACAGTTAAAGTGATATTTTTTCATACGCTTGCGATTAGAATTCACTCTAACAACTAGCGACTCCACAAGGGTTTTTAATTACGACCGCTATCGTTTTTCAGATCCCTGCATGACCAGATGCTTCAACCACTAGGGTTTTTCTTTAGCTTCTTATTTTTCATTCCTTGATGTTGTTTTTAACCTTTTTACCCTAAAACGGTAAAAATTCTAACTTCCGTGTGTTTCTGAGCCATTGCGCAGGTAACAGGTATCAGCTGCGACATAGACAACTAACTTTTCTGAAACCTTCCGCCGAGATAGCCAAAAGTGAAGGTCACACTTTTCAGGCCAAAACCTATGACCTCAGCTCTTAGGTAGCAAAAAATTGCCCAAAAATTGTGACCTCAGCAGAAAACAGGTCAGTACCTGCGACCTCAAATTTTTTGTAGGATTTTTCTGTTATTTTTCAAAGTTTTTCTAGGGCACTGTTTAGGGTTCTCTGACCTCCATATTTACTCGTCTTGCACCTGTACTTGCTTACTTTTACTCTTCGAAGTAGGACCAAGCCCCTTAGGGCTTCAGTACACTTCCACCGTTTTAGGAGGAGTTTAGCTAAAGCAGGTCTTCTGATATTTTAGTGTTTTTCAACCATTTTTTCAGATCTAAACCTGTATTTTTAGATCCATTTCAAATCAGTTATTTGACCATCCAAAACACCTTTTTTAAATTTATTTTTTTCCTCCCTTTAGGGTCCCCTACATTTCCCTTTAGGTTGTAGCCTTTTGCCACCTATTTTTCAACATTTTTCCCTCTGGTTTCTTGTTGTTTTCTGCACCTCTTTTCAGTAGATCCGACCTTTAGATCCTTGTCTCTCTTGACCTTAGATCTATTGGCCATATTGTGTGTTTTGAGAATATTTCACCCACCCTTAGAATAGTTGTTTAGAAGCCCTCATTTTTGGGTTTAAATTTATGCTTCTTTAGCTGTTTATTTTACTATCGCTTTCAGTTTTATTTACAATTATACATCATATTTTTTCTTTTATCTATACACATGTCTAGGATTAATTAAAATTAATGCACTTATCACACACACACACACACAACTAAAGTGAAGAGCACTTGATATACACCGCCAGGCCAAGAATAAAACATTGTAATTAATTAATTAATCTGCACCTTCATGCCCTTGTTTACCTCTCTTCCTTATTGGGTTCCGTGTATATTTTCCATCATTACAGCCCCAAGATGTTTATCTCAGATACTCCAAGGCCTTCATCCTCAGTTTCCCTTAGGAAGACTTACACCACCGCGTAGGGTCCAAGTTAGTCCTCCGTTGAGTCCCCATTCCGACTCTGATTCTGGTTCATCGAGTTCTCCTCCACCTTTCACCTTCATCATGTCTGGTGCAGGACCTACCGCTGGTGGTGGCCCCGAATCTAATGCTAGAGTTGCTACTAGTGGAGCCGCAACAGGAACGGTTTCGGCTACTCCCTTGCTTCCTTATATGGAAAGCCTAAGCCTTTTCAATTTTATCCAATTGATTAATGACCCTATACACCATGATCTAGGTTGGCCAACTATGCCAACCAAGCTTCCTTTAGAAATTCCTAAGTTTGAAGGAAATGATGGAGAGTATCCTACCAACCATTTTGGTTCTTTCCACATGTGGTGTTCGTCCAAATCTATCACTGATGACTCTATCCGTCTTCGGTTATTCTAGTGTATGCTTACTGGAGAATCTTCCAAGTGGTATTTCAACTAGTCTGCTGCCTCTCATGCTACTTTTGTGACCCTTTCAAAGGCATTTATGTCCTACTTCTAGCTTCCCCTTCGCTATGACACCGATACCGAAATTTTGACCGCTTTTCGTCAAACTTCTGCCACCCACCTATCTTACCATGTTCAAGAATGGCAAAGAAGGAAAAGCTTATGTCGAGCTCCAGTTTTCGAAGGCCGTGTCTACATGGACTGGTTTCTTATATCCCTTTTTCCCTCTATTGGTAAATATGTCGCGTCTCACTTTCCTCAGACTGAGGAAGAATCCCTCCAAGTTGCGTTGAAATATGACTTGATCTACGCACAATCTGGTTATGTTTATTCCATCTTACCTTATCTCCCTAGACCTGGTGGTGCCAATTCACTAAGGCATCTCATGTTTTCGACAATATCGTTGGATACCTTTCACATTCGTACACTCATCCTCCTATGGGTTATGGTTTCTCTCATGGAGGGGCCTACTCCTCTAGCACTTGCCCCCTCCCGACAGCATGTATCCAGGACACGGCATGCCTCACACATTTTCCCAACCACATCCTCCAATGTGAGGGCTTGATATTTCTCAACCTCCTCACTATCTGTATCCACAAATAGGTGCTCCAGCTCCTCTGGCACAGACATCTCAGCCTCCCATGCCTTCTCAAGCTCTGCAGTAGCAGCCACCCCCCCTTCAAGGTTAGGTGTATGCGCATCACAGTGCGACTAATCCTCCCACTTCCAAAAATAAGAGGAAAGGAAACCAGAACCAACCCACTCAAGGTAATCAAGGAAAAAATCCCCAAGGGAATACATCTAAGACTTCAACTCAACAACAGGGCGATCAACCCAAGAAGAACCGACCTCTTTGTACGAATAAGCATTATTCTTGTTGCGGTGTCCATGGTCACTATACCCATGATTGTCCCCTTTTACCTTAGATTCTTCCATTGTGGGAATCTCAAGCAACATCTTGAGGACAACAAGCCTCTGCTTCAGTTCCTCCTAATGTTACGCCTACTCAACAGGTTGTGTTTGCCAATCCTTCCCCCCAGCAAGGATATGTGGCTTCCCAACCCCCTGAAGGTCAGGCAACTGATCAACCTCCTCCATCTGGTACCTCTGATTACCATAGCCTTATGATGCAATTTGACTAGGCCAATACCGTAGATCTCAACCTTCAGACTCGGTCGTGCTAGTACACCAAGCCTCCCGCTACGTCCGTAACCGAGCCCTAGTCCTCAAGTCCCACAGAGCCAATTTAGACACCCAATGGTACTTTATAGATCCCTCAACCTAAGGTAGAGGTACATACCAAGATCCCCAAAGGATCGTTATGCTGAAATGATTCTTCCGGTAAAGCCTCCCACACCTACAGTATAGTAGATGACTTGGCGCAATCTCGTGTCGCCATGTCAACGTTGTAAGTCCTATAGTCGTGCCCTTCAAAACATAAAGCTATAATAACTACCATGGGCACTTTGGATCCTTCATATGATCGTTTTATTTTCTTCGATGTTGACAAGTCATAGCATCCAGCCCTTCCTACATCTATCCCCTTCCAAATACCCATCAAGATCCGGAATGCCAATGTCTCCCGATGTATCATTGACGAAGGGGCATCCACCTGCGTGATGTCCACTTTTGTTTGGTAAAAGATTGAATCGCCCAAGTTATCCACTTCCACTATCACTCTCCATGCATGGGATGGCCACTCTTCCCATCCCCTTAGCATGTTCCGCAATTGTCCTATTACTCTTGTGGGAAAAACTATTTTTGTTGACGTTGAAGTCATTGATGCCCCCTTAGACTACAACATTCTATTGGGTCATAGATACACTTACGCAATGTCTGATGTCCCATCTACAGTTCACCATAAGATGTTATTTCCTCACAACGGAAATATCGTCACTATCGAACAGCTGATATATTACGAACCGAAGTCTCAAACCTCTCCAGAGTCCATTATTTCTTCAGTGGCCAATAAAAAAATAGTCGAACCTCCGACCATTGTCTCACATGGATTCTATAAATATTCCTCTTTGCTTGGTTCATTCCATGGTCTCCCCCCTCTTATCCTTGACCCTAGCTTGTCGAATGCTTGCATGATGCAATCATCTTGGTCTGACCTCAAACGGTCCGGTTCGACTATTCAACAACTTAGCCCTTTGCAACCTGCTCCTAGTACTTCGACTAAGCCTTTGGGACCTCCTGATCAAGGCCTTTCATCTGTAGATGGTGTCCCTGATCCTTTTTCTCCTCATGGAATCAAATAGATACATACATTTCCACAGTACATAATAACAAATAAGCATGAAAAATATGCTAGGTATAAAACTTTTTTTTGTCACATAATATAACTTATATTTTACAAAGGAAAATTTCTTATTATGAAGACTGATAGAGATAAATACCTATTGATCACTCGTTAGGAATTAACCAAAAAGGTACATGACTTGATTACTCCAATTATCGAGATGAATAAAATACCACACCAATAAGTTAACTGCTAAAATTTTCAAACTAACTCAAACTTGTGCTAATTTTTCTTGTCTCATAGTCCCATTTATGTAGGTCTTTTTCCACAAAAACCTATTTTTGAAAATACCATAATTACTCACATGCATTCTATAGGACTAGTCCTTTATTCATTGTGTTTGTATGAATTTATATGTCCATCAATTAAATGTTAATGCTGGTACCTATTCTTCAAAAAATTTAAAAAATATTTCATGACTCTAATTATATTATTATGTCGGAGGTTTATCTGCATGGAAAATAATCTGCACGGTCATAAGTAAACAAATAACAATATTTCTCTACATTTAATGTGAAATTTTGATTATTTATTTATATAATTGAAATAATAACTTATTTTTTTGAAATATATAGTTTGAGCGCCATGATGGTGATGTTATTTATGAGGAAGACTTGTGTCCATCCCCCAACCTTGAGGTCACAATAAGAAAATATGTGAAGAGAACAAACAGAAAAATTATGGAGTTGATTTGTAGTAGGGATCACATTCATGCCATTGAGGCTAGGATCAAGGAATTGAGAGAATATATTGAGACATACAAGGTAATAACCATATTTTAAAGTGAGTTTTTGTTTTTATTTTAAATGTCATAAGTTCAATTATGATTTTTTTTTTTTTAACTTCTAGATTATTTAATCAAAAAAATTATTTTTTTTCTTATGTAGTGTTATTTGGAGGAACTTTTCCCCATGCATGATTCAACTGATCTTTGGCTTAGTGTTGGTAGTATTGGAACTGTCAATACACGACATGAGCATTCATCCAATCCTCTCACCCCGCATATATCTACAGGGAAACTATTCACTTCTCCGCCTTCAAGTGGTCATGCTCCTAGTACTAACACTAGGTCCACACCATTAGTCATGAGCCATGAGCACATGGTCCCTGATCCAAACAAAAATCTAGGCTCTGGATCAGGTGGTGATAGAGGTGACCCTAGTACTGATGACATTGTGGGTTGATTTCTTGTAGCATCACGTGTAAAGAGCATGCAGAAAATTGCATTCACATTTTTGCTGAATGACAAAGGACTTCCAATAAAAATACCAAACAATTCTCGCCTTTTTTATGTTTTAAATGTTTTATATTTTCTATCTAAAACACAATTCACCTATATTACTATTTTCAAATTAATGATTGTATCTTTTTGCATGTAGGTAACAACATATTTATAAAAAATGTGACAACAAAGCATTCAATATTTTTGGGTCAACCATACGCAGAAGGTGGAATTGCCAAAATTCAAAACTTAAAAAAGATCTTATGGACTACCTTGAATATCTATTCAAGGTAGATACCTTTAATAAAATCAAGGTCGCCAACGCAGTTAGAAAAATTTAAAATGCGTACGAGAGAAATATAGGAATAACTTGGTATATAACCCTAGGTATGAGAACCCTCCCATAATTCTTGAGATGGAATGGAAACACCTGATCAAGGATGCAGAGTGGAAGAAATTGAAAAAATAAGGGAAAACACCACATGGTGAACCAAGCTATACATTACATCTTGAATTCAATACTTTTCATTTTCTTTAGTTTTGAATAAAATTGAATTATATAACATACTTGAAACTTTCCATAGGCTCCTCGACACTTCGAAGGAAACCAATGCAAGGCTTGAGAAGCATAGGCAACACAAACTAGGCCACAGTGACTATTTGAAGCTACAGACATGATTTGTAAGTACCCAAACATATTAACATTATTATCTATTCTATTGCCTTCCAACATTATGGTAATTGTGCTAGTAAATATTAAAACTCAATACTCGTATGCAATGCAAGGTAATGAATTCTAAACTAAAGCCACAAAGGAAGACCTCCATATTGGGTTCAAGTTTGGATTTCAAGGAGTAGTCGAATACAAAAAATGAATGGGGAAAACCCTAAGATCCAATTTGAATGACAGGATAAATAAAAGTCAATCCACATTAACCTTTCATTATTTATAAAATACAATCATGTTTGATATAAATCTAATGTGTTGCTTTTATTTAATTAGTAGGGGAGTAGTACAAATATAGATGATCCCAAGATTATTGAGCATCAATCCTTTGATATTGTGCGCTAGCTAGAAAATTTTGGTGCTCCCGAAGAACCCCATGATATTGGGGTGAAAAAACAAGATATTACATCGACATATGAGGCCCATAATAGTAATAGGGATGGATATTAATCATATACTTAATAATTTTGTACTTATAAAGTATGTTCTTCTATTTTCTTTTACATATTCATTTACGATTGTCTAATTATAAATTTTGTGGTTTCAATGGCAAAGCATGTCGTATAGGAGGATCCTCAACCAGAAGACGAGCATGAGATAGTCATTAAAACCGTCTTGACTAGTGCACTAGGTGAATATTTACGTGAAAAATATAATTTATATTATTAAAAAACTACTTCAATTATATCGAATAACTGGCGATATAAATTTAATATTTTTTTGTAGGCGATGCTCTCTCAGATTATTCTCAACTTTGTAAAAACATCATGACTAGGGGTGCAATGCATCATAAGAACCAATTAGAATCATCAACAGAAGAACCCCGACCAAAAGATGAAAATTTATAAATGGATGAAAATCTTGAGAATATTTAGGTCGTTCTAAGAAGAGGCAAAAAAAATTGATGATGTACAATGTTATAATGTATAATATAAGATTTATTTGCATTATACAATATTTTTTATGTATAAAAGGACATATTGATGTATAAATATTTTTGAATGATTTCTTGCATACTTTTTTGTACTTATGTTAGAAAAATATGAAATACACTTTCTTATAAGTTTCCAGAGGATGCATTTCAACATATATGTTTATCAATTTTTTGTTTTTCTAGTGTGTATGCATGAATCTTAATGTGTTGTTAACAACTTTTTTATATTAGATATATTCGATACTAGAGAATGGAGAGTGATATGGAGGGGAGGTGGGGCAGGGCATAAGACCTTCCACCGTCACATGGTTAACTCTATTCAGTAGATAATAATTTAGGATTTGGATAGTCTTGAAGCAAACCTCCCTCGTTCCAACAAAGGAACAACTATGTCAATGTTTACTTTGCTACTGCTCCATTGAATAGAGGAATGTTTTATCCAAGGTTATACTACTCCAATAAATTATTCTTGAAACCAAGAGGAGCTCATTCATGTATTCATGTGCTTCATTATTTCTAATTTTTATTTAGTCATAAGAATGTTTATTTAGTATTTCTAATTTGTATTTACTCATAAAATGTTTTATTGTATTTCTAATTTGTATTTAGTCATAAATATTCCACCCTAGTTGACATCCTTCCATTCAATCTCTTTGTTTTGGAACATGAATACTTCTAAAGGATGAATTAAACTATTGTTAGATTGATATCTTTTTTTTGGGCACAAGATTATTATTGGATGCCAGTGAAAATAGTTTGGCACAAAAATTCCCTTTAAGAGGATAACGATAGTTTCTTTTAAAATATAATCCTGAAATATCACATGTATACAAGGAGAAGTATAGCGAGATATCTCATGGATGGTTTAGATCCCATGAATTTGTTCGAAATATTGATAGAAGACTTAACCTTAGTCCTAAAGCAGAATTAGTCTAAGTTTCCCAGTAGAAATAATAGTGACTTTGGAACTTGAGGTCTGGGAAGGTCGAAGCTCTAAAGCAAGTGAAGTGAAGTCAGAGGTATGTTACAAGCATGTGTTTCGGTCTGTGAGTGGTCTGAAGCTGTCAACACTAAGGAGAAGTATTTACACAAGGGTAGCAAGGGTTTCCTTCTTGTAACCTAGTATTATTTCGAAGTTCGACCCTTCCATAAGTGCACTAAATTTGGCAGACTAAGAGTCTATTTTAGTGATTCGTATTTGATAACAATAAGACATCTAGATATGTAAAAGATTAAATTAGGTCTAAGGATCTATATATATAGTAGGAACTTTTTTAAATTTATATGCAAATCTACATGTGGAATATGTAGCTAATACATAAGGATTAGAGTCCATATTTTGTGAACTATACTTTCTAATTGTATTTATGCATTGATAATATTTAATTGTTGGTGTACTATGTTCCATGGTTCTATTGTATTTATATTTCCTTGAAAAAATCAAACTATTTATTTTTTATACCACTAAGAAGGAGAAATAGACATATTGATCATTGTAATTCAATTTAGCTGCTACACTAAAGCAAAAAAACCAATGGCTACAGGAAACCATAGGGAAAAAAAGTACCCTAGCACATTATAATTTTTTTGACATATAGCAGTATATTTATCATAGTGTGTAGGAGTGTTTATCATGCATAAATACTTCTTTTCATTTATTCCATTTGAATAATTTCAATGCTAAGCCATTTGATAAATTCAATGCATTATGATTTAAGTATACCTGTAAAACTTTGCTCAACATATCTTGTTCATACTTTTCACTATCATGGTTAGTTTTTGAAGCTCATATGTGTATTTGAATCCTATATAAATGTTCCAAGTTGTTATTTTTTGCAATGTATATAGGTAAAAATTTAGGTTTAGGATCTATATTTATAATCTTTGGTTGCTTTTTCCAATAATTTAGATGTGTATTCAAGTTCCAATTGGACCTTTAATTTTTGAAATTATACCAATTGTTAAAAAAAAAAGAGAAAAAAAATCAATACAATTAGATGGAAACTAATCTACCATGATCCCCTCACAAGAATTACTTAAATATCTACATGGAATTGACAAAAAAACCACACAAATTTCTATCTTCATTACTTCCATCCTATCATCTATGCTACTAATTTGATAACCTATTATATAGTGCCAATAATTTCTACTAATACAAATGTTTTTATACATGGGACTATGATATAGGTTTGTCATTGATATCCCATTATGAAGGAACTAAGAAATCTTCTTGATCCTACACAATAATTTTTTTTCTCTTAACACATTTCTCTTATTTTTCAATCAAATGAAGTATGGAAAAACATTTCTCTTATTACTAAAAGTATGGAAAAACATGTGGTGAATCTTACAAGACACTTTCATGATAAAATAGCTTAGCTAGAGGCATCTATTGCAACTTGTAAGAGATAATCCCCTTGATTCAAAACTAAAATTTTCCTTTGTGTGGTTTCTTTTGTAAGAGTTACAATAATATCACCATAGAAGAAAATGTGGTTATAGTAAACCATACTCACCATTTTTTTCCAAACCTCTACATATACAAGTAGAAATAGAGAAAAAGTTGTTGCTTTCAACCCAAAATTTTTGGTGAAAAACATGTATAGCATCTAAATTTCACTTATGCTTTCGTCTAGGTATTTGTTGTAATTGTTTCATCCATCCTAAGTCAAGTTGCAATTACAAAGCTGTTGTAGAGGGAAAGTAAAAAATTGTATAAGTTTTATGTATAAAGGGTTTGAATTCCTTGAAAACATAATGAATAAATCTTTCCGGATCTAATAATTGTAGAAAAAATGTGCACCAACTATAAACATAATTGGTTACCCCTCGTAATCCATACCACCATGGTATACTATCTTCATTTCTACACTAGCTAAAATGTTCCTGCCAAATTCTGATTCTTCAATGAATTTATGATTTATGAATATTCTTTAGTATCCAACCCATCATGATTTTTGGCTTGGAAAACCATTTCCATTTTACTATAAGTATTCCCCCTTTGATTTTTATTTTATTCCAGATAAAATGAAAGCATTTTTTCTAATATTTCCCAAGATACCAACAAGAATATAAGCTAGGGAATGCCAATATCTTGGTATGTACTCTACTAAGGTTAATGTACCATCCAAGAATACCCATCTTGGGATTATTTTTCCCACATTTTGATATGGAAAGAACCAATCTCCATACCTATAGTCGTTAAGTATTAGCATAAATCCCAAGTATTTGAAATGGGTGCACTTGGTTGCTTTCTCTTTCTAACATATTTTTCAAATGATTGAAAGAGATGGTAGACTTGTGTAGGTTTACTTCTATTCCAAATGCAACCCCAAAGCAGTTTAGAGCTCTAATGAGGGTTCAAATAATAGGCCTATTTACTGTATATTGCACGAAAAAAAAGATATCAACGTCCACCAATTAAAGGTTTCTAGAAAATAGCATATGTAAATGTGTGAGTGTTCAAAATATTATCATTTTTTAATTTGTTTAGGCATGGATATATTGTTATGCATCTTCCAGTTTGAAAAAATAGTCATGGAGTTAAGTGTTGATGCCATGTATCTTTTGAATGGATTGGTCTCCACACCTTTCCAGATGCTCCCACACCTGCGATTAGGTATTTTTTTTCTATCATATATATATATATATATATATATATACAAATTAGAAATACAATAAAACATTTTATGAATAAATACAAATTAGAAATACTAAATAAACATTCTATGTATGTATATATATATATATGATAGAAAAAAAAAATACCTAATTGCAGGTGTGGGCGCATCTGGAAAGGTGTGGAGACCAATCCATTCAAAAGATACATGGCATCAACACCTAACTCCATGACTATTTTTTCAATCTAGAAGATGCATAACAATATATCCATGCCTAAAAAAATTAAAAAATGATAATATTTTGAACACTCACACATTTACATATGCTATTTTCTAGACACCTTTAATTGGTGGACGTTGATATCTTTTTTTTCGTGCAATATAGAGTAAAGAGTCTTGTTATTTGAACCCTCATTAGAGCTCTAAACTGCTTTGGGGTTGCATTTTGAATAGAATTAAACCTACACAAGTCTACCATCTCTTTCAATCATTTGAAAAATATGTTAGAAAGAGAAAGCAACCAAGTGCACCCATTTCAAATACTTGGGATCTATGCTAATATTTAATGACTATAAGTATGGAGATTGGTTCTTTCCATATCAAAATGTGGGAAAAATAATCCCAATATGGGTATCCTTGCATGGTACTGTTTCGGAAAATAACTCCCTAGAGGTCGTTGGGTCAAAACCTCCACATATCAGGGCACGCTATTCAAGAAGGACTCACACAACCACACTTGTATACTGAAAACTAGATAACATCGATTGTAGAACTCACCTATAGATCCTATGTTTGATGTAGATCCCGCGGGGTCCAAACCCCCAACAACCCTTCTTCCTCTTCAACCTGGAAATCACAAAGGAACATGCACGGAAATCTAGTTGTACAGCATATATCTTTCCTAAATGTCAATGTAATCCATGTGAAACATCATATAAACAATAATAAATGCTTAATTAATAATATTTTCACATATGCAAGCAGATATTAACAGGTGAGTTCAGGAACAAGATGGTTCTTCTTCATTACGAACAGCATGTACAATGATAGAAAGGTGGAGAGATCACCTGAATCCTTCCACGATCTTCGAACAGACCATCGTCCAGATCCGTCCCGCCCTTGCCTCGCTAATATTCTTCCAATACTTGTGCACACGAGATGACATATAAACTGATGAACATCTCTAGGAAACAAGGGTTTCCTGTAATAAACTGGGAAGTGCAGGAGGCACAGGAAATCAGACCTGAATTGGGGCTCCAACAGAGTATAATATCTATAATTTCTCTCCCTTAGGCCATGCACATGAGGGGTTTTTATACTCCCTCAAAGTAGTTTCAATCAGTTGGAAACAGTTGGCCATGGGCTGGGGTGGTTGAATTACTGGAATAACCATCAACCCAACCTCGAAAATAGGTATTTTTATATATTTTTTAATGATTTTAATGGCATACGCAGAAAAGTATATATGGACTCGCGTATACACGCAAAAAAGTCTGGGCATACCCGCGTATGGGATTTTAAACACTGTTTTTTATGAACTTTCATTCAAGTCTATGGGAATGGGTGCCCAAGGCCAAAATACAATCATGAATCACATGAGGGTGAAAAATGATGCTATAACAGATGCCCCCTAATAGATGAGGTCAGAAGGGGTACATGATGGCCGAAATGTATTATGTGCATAGAAAGAACTTCGTGAGGACAAGAGAGGACTTCACTAGATTTCAGCTTGCCAAAAACCAATGAAGAAAACAGAGAGTAAACTCATGTCTGAGGCGGGCATACCCATGCTCAGTCAAAAATATATTCATATAGAAATTACAGAATAGATCCAGAATGTATAGAAGTATAGCTGAACTAAAAGTACACAATGAATCATCTGAGCATGGCCCGGAAGTACAAGTCGGAATCAATGTCCAAGTATCACATATATCAAACTGATCAATAGTGCTAAAAATAGATGTTTGATCACAAAAGTAACTGAATCTCCAAGTACCAAATCATAAGGGGTGGAACACATGGTACAATCACACAACTCGGGAGCCAACATATAGGATGCTATTGTACTGAAATGCAACATATAAGGGTGGACGACATCACTAGCAGGAACTGAATGAAATGTCAAAAGTGAATCGAAAGATGTTGATGCAACCCGAGGTCTTCACCGATCATGATGGCACAATTCTACATAATGGGAATAAATGAACTGAAGTCGACCATGTGAGAAATCATTGGATTACCGGTCAATAATGTGTACCGTTAACCAACGCGAGACAACCCACCAATAATGAAAATGAGTGTCAAGGTGCCCCAGTACAATCTAACAAGTGTGAATAAATGAGTTGAAGTCGAACACTTGGAAGAATATACCAATCAGGAGGCAATGATGAATCCCCACTGTCGATAGCGAAGAGTCTGCCACTGATGACTGCAAACCCTAAGGTACTGAAAAAAGACTCTAGACCTTATTCCTAGAGAAATGAGTAGGAGTCGATGGGAAAATATCTGCTGGAAGGAAGGCATTAAGGCATCCCACATCAGTCCAGCGCGAGTGTAACCCGCAGGCCAAAATTTAGAAGGAATCGAACGAAGCAGAGTGACGGAACCAAATCGAAGTACGTTTCCAACATGCACAAGATGAAGCTAGCGCATGGAAGAAACCCTCTGAACCAACCAATAATGAAAGCTGACACAGAGGTGAGATATCCACCGATAGGGTCAAATGGAAATCAAGGTACTGCACAAATCCCAAGTGTGATAATGTATGCTGATGTCGAACACAAGGGAAACCACTCAGTCAAAGACCCATAATGATGATCAAATTCTGAGCACAAGGTCACCTAGCAATGATGGAAATAGGGCCAAGGTGCAGCTCTAGGTTTACTCTCAGAGCAATATGTCGTAGTCGATGAGAGACAAACCCGCCAGCAAGAAGTCAATGGAGACCTTCTCAAACCAGCACGAGCAGAAGACCAAAACATCTAATGTGATAGAACAAGATACTGACAAGACCGGGAAGGCCGACTGAATAATGAGTCAAGAGACACTGCAGAATGGCCAACTCTGGTTAAACTTCCCTTGAACAAAAGCACTACTCGTGATGAACATGGTAGTAAAAATGACACTGTATAAGTCTGTTATGCAAGAGGCAAAAACAAACTCTCCATATTATTGGAAGAGATAACCAATCGGGGGAGGACTAACCAGTGAAACAAGGCAAAAGCTGAACCTAAATCAAGACTAAACCATCCCAAATGAAGGAAATATATAAGTGTATGTGCTTTGTTCAAGGGCGACAAACTGACACTGTACTGCCATCAAATTACGAAGTAACATCCTGTTCCCGCTCTTTTTGTTATATTTTATTTTTTTGTATTTTTCATATAATAAGCCTGAAAAATAATAAAATAATGCTATGGTACAATGGATAGAACGAGTATCAAGAAACAGATGCACTAGTTCCTGGGATAGGAACAATCCTATGCTCAATGCAAGGTGGCGGAAACTGGTCAGCGATACTCAAAGGAATGTTCCATCCATAGGTAAAAAGGGTGTCAAGTCGCGATAGCTAAGTGCATGGAATGGTTAACTTGTACAGACATTCAAGGTCAAAATATGGCTTAAACATCGAGTCCAAATGAAGCCGGCTAAAGGCCAAGATAAACAAGTAGCCAATATGCAATGCATTAATACAACTCAACAACACCAGGGAGCCTCTAGGGTAATAGCCAGAATAATGATAGTGAAGAAGAAGAAGAATGAAGCTTCAACACATAAGTCATGGCGGGACTAAAGAGGACTCTCGAGCCTACATACAACACAACATGGGCAACAAGTGATAGCGAGGAACTAACTAGGAAGCCCATGTAAAGGAAGGCTCTACCACCAAGTCATGATTAAAAATTGGCGAGTGAAATGGGTTAAATACTCATGACCTGATGGGATCGACCCTATGGAAAGTGATCAGAATGGAGGCTAGTATGCAAAATGCAACAAAAAGTGGATTTCCTAACCTATATTCCAGTGAATATCATATACCTGCCATGACAGGTCAACGGTCATGGATCAAAAACCGGAAAAATCTCAAATTCATCAAAATGTACCTGAAAATATACCAATTTGGGCACTTCCAAGCATCTGAGTTATGCAGATTAAGATAGATTGAAAAAATAGGCATAACAAATTTTTGCAAAAAAATTCAATTTTTTGGGCATAAATACACATGTTACCTCATATTTGGTTCATTGTTACTTGTTGATTTGGGAAAAAGAGCTCTGGAGAAAAAGCCTCTTTCGTCAAAACAGGAGCAATCGACCGTCAAACTTCACCAAACTAATCAGGTAAGCTCTTAATCCATCATTATCATCAATTTTTTCCATTCATAGGGTTAGAATTTGAAAATTTCACCGTAGAAATATTTGTTTTAAATTGCGGCTCTGCGCATACGCGGGTTTGTATGGACCAAGCCGCATATATACGCGACTGTGTACAGAGTAAGTCGCATATGCGCAACCCGAAATGAAAAAATGTGTTTCTAATGGACAAATTAATGATTTTTCTCAGGATGACTATATCTTGGAGGGAACATGAGCATAGTGCTATTGACAATGAAGTTATGCAAGACCAACAGTCGCTCAATGTCCTCCGAAATTGTGGATTGCTCAAATTTTTCAAAATGCCAAATATAAAGATTAATGTCCGGTTGCTCGAAATGCTAGTAAATTATTGGGAACCGGAGGAAGATTGCTTCATCATAGATCAAATGCCAATACACATAGAGGTAGAAGACATCTACTTCATTACTGGACTCTCCCAGAGGGGAGACCCAGTAGATTTGCACAGTAAGCCTTTGGGAGGGCTTACAGTGGATGACTATGTCCATGTCTACTATGTAGAGGGGTCCAAGAAAGTAGGGACTCAAATTTATATAAAATATTTAAGATATTTGCACACGAAAATTCTCTTGTTTACCATCGGCAGGGTGGCAGGATCTGCTTCCTTACATCAGGCATCCAGGACGCAGATGAGCATAACAGTAGAATGCTTAGTTCACCTATATGATTGGTGCACAACTCTGCTAATGAACATGAAGCAACAACTGACTTCCATCCGGAAAGCAAAAAAAAAACATTTCAGATATGGAACTATCTTGATGACATTCTTCTTTGAGAAGATTCCTAGGTTTTGACCCAAAGTGATCTCTTCAATTAGTAGCCCAAGAGACCCAAGAATTGCCCGATGGGCAGATCTGATGAAGAGACTGGGGGGGAGTGAAGTTCCCCGAACCACCTAGGATGACGAGTTCTTCCAATGGTGGGGAGAACAAATCATCGCCATGGAGGAGTACCCCTATGCCGGGATGGATTTCCGCGGTGATCCAAACCTCGTCCTTCCACCTGGCGCAGCATGGGGCACAATCGGTAAGATTTGCAATTTTTTAATTATGTGATTTTTTGGATTTTTTCAATATATGTGAAAAAATGTAAAAACAAAACATGTTTTTGATTGGATTCCAAATGACTTACGATATTATGATGACCATGATACAGATGTTGGACCAGTCCATCCTGAGGGCTACCCACGGCATAAACGCCGCAGAGGTGAGGCAGATACAGTAGACCCAGACAAAACCCTCCATGCTGTACAGAGGAACTTGGAGGGGTTAACTCACCAAGTACCTATGGCTGTAGTGGAAGATCAGCCTGAGGCCATCCGGAAACAAGTGGTGGGAGTACCACGTGACTGGGTGCGGTTATTCTGCCGAGTCGCTACTGCAGTCGTGTTCTATAGGAACACGAATTTTGGGCAGGGACCACAGGAGTAGATAGATATGATTACTGGATGACTGTATATTTTTGATACTGAACATGATCGGGCATAAGCCATAATTTTTGTATGACTTATGGATCCAAATTTTGTATAATTTTTTGAACACTCTGATGATATATACAGCGATTTACGATGTGATGTGACAAATGTATAAAAAATGCATGATGTTTTTTGATGATTAAATTTTAATGTATTGAATGATTAACATGCCAATCAATTGCTTGATTAGCTAATGAGTCTGCCATCCAATTGTCTGCTCGAGGAATATGAATGAATGTTAAAAATTGGAATGATCTTTGTAACAAACGTACCCTCAAAAAAAACCGGAGTAAAAATGGATCTCGAACCCGATAAGTATTGTTCAACTGCGACACCACCAGCTGGGAGTCCAAGAAAACTACCAGCGAATCAACACCCAAAGATATTGCCTCCGAGAGTAGATAAATAACTGCAGTGTATTCCGCTACATTATTGGAAGTAGGACCAATGCAGACTCCTCTTGACACTAACAGCTAATCGGAAGGATGATGGAGCACCCAAGCCGCGGAAGCCAAGTTTCGGGTGTGTCTACTAGCACCATCGGCGAAACCGTAATGACTCATGACATTCGACACAACCTGCCAAAGCAGATCAAAAACATCACCATCCCATCAAAGACCTAAAACCAGATATGTACAAAAAAAAACTACTATATACAAAAGCAAAATTCCAGGTCGAAGCCTAGGCATAATACTTTTTCAAATAGAGCCCATTTCTAGGCTCCGGCAACTCATTTCCTTCGAAATCAACCAAGGTATATGCTCCTTTTTTAAGGAATTTTTTAATGATCAAGGGGCCATACCACATAGACTTAAAATTTTCTGCTCCCAGGGCATCCTTCTCTTGGGCATAGACCAAAACAAGGTCGCCTACCGAGAAAACCCTGGGTTTGACCGCCTTATCATACTGAACTTTGACTCGTTTCTTATGTGCCTCATTCATCGTGGCGACATCTCGACGTTGCTAATCAAGATGTTCCAGATGAAGGAGATGTTCTTCAAGACTAGAAGTGTCAAGAAGAAGCTCAACGGCTAACTTAAGAGAAGGAATCTCACATTCAATGGGAAATATGGATTCCAGCCCATAAACTAGCTGAAACAGAGTAAAGCCAGTTGCAGTTTTCACTGACATCCTGTATGCCCAAAGTGCAGGATATAGCATGATATGCCAATTGGATCGAGCTTTATTAATTTTCCTTTGAAGAATGGTCTTCAAGGATTTGTTCACGACTTCGACTTTCCCATTGGCCTGAGGATAATACGGAGATGAATGCTCCTGCCGGAAACCTAATTTTAGAGCCAACTCAACCATCATGCTATTCTGAAAATGACTGCCATGATTAGTGACAATCTCTCTAGGAATACCAAAACGAGCAATAACTTGGTTGAAAAGAAAAAGAGCTGTTGTCTCACCATCATTCCCAAAAGTAGGCATAGCTTCAACCCACTTCGTAAAGTAGTCTACTACTACAATAATGTACTTGTGACCTTTAGCCGAAGGCGGGTTACAAGTAGTGTAATCAATACCCCACTTTGTAAAGGGACCGACAGTAATGACTGGAAAAAGCGAAGCTGGATGAGCGCACATTTTTCGAGTATAGACTTGACACGGATGACACTTTTTGACCGACTCCACACAATCTTTGAAAATTGAAGGCCAAAAGTATCCAGCACGCAAGATTTTTTGGGCTGTAGTAAGCCCAGATAAATGACCACCACAAGCTCCACTGTGGCAATCATTCAACACAGCCTCAGCTTCTTCAAGAGTTAAGCAACGTCTCAGGATTGAATCAACCCCTCGACGGTATAAAGCATCACCAATAATCAAGTAATTTTTAGCCAAGTGATGCAACTTACGGTGCTCATCTTTCGAAAAAGTAGAGGGAAACCTCGCAGTCTGAAGATACACAATGATATCTCCATACCAAGGATCCTATGGAGAGATGAGAAACAAATGTTCATCCGGGAAGGATTCATCATAGATTATCTCTTCTCCACAGGGCAACTCAGAGATTAATTCCGCGAAAACCAATGATTTCTTGGACTTGGCAGACATAAACTCAAGATCAAATTCCTACAAAATCACAATCCATCTATTGTATTTTCCCCCAATCACTCGCCTACTGAGAACAAATTGAAATGGATTGGTTGCTACCAAAACATAAGTTTTTCGTAGAAGAATATAATGTCTAAGTCGCTGCACAGCATGAACAGCTGCTAAAGCCAGTTTCTCTATCGGAGTATACCGTAGTTCAGGTCGTACCAAGCCTCGACTAAGATAGTATATAACATGCTCTGCCAAAGCATCGTCCTCCTGAACCAAAACCATACCAATGGTAGATTCTGCTGTTGCAAGATACAAAAGGAAATACCTGCCATAATCAGGTGGACTCAATAAAGGAGTAGAGGTCAATGCTTTTTTCAAAGCATCGAATGAGCGCTGAGCAAAGTCATCCCAAAAGAATGGAACTCCCTTCTTCAACAATCTCATAAATCCTTTGGTAACTTCAGCATAATTTACGATAAATCTCCGAAGAAAATTAGCCTTTCCTTGTAGACTTTGAAGTTGACGAATAGACGACGGGGGAGGCAACCGAAGTATTGCCTCAACCTTGAAGGGATATACCCTAATCCCTTCCATAGACACTATAAATCCCAATAATCGACCGGATGTGACCGCGAAAACACACTTGTTTGGATTCAACCTAATCTTGTAGAAACGACATCGTTCAAATACTTGATGGAGGTGAGAAGGATGATTAATTCTCTTTCAAGAACGAGCAGCTAAATCATCCAAGTATGCCTCAATGATATGTTTGATGTCGTGGAAGGCATATGACATGGCCCGCTGAAACGTATTTTATTTTTAAGACCAAAGGTACTTTACAGGGCACCAGGGACAAATAAAGGCAGCTTTATGTTTATCTTCGTGACGGATAGTAATTTGAACATATCTCGTGAGAAACTATTCAGAAGGAGAAAATTACACGTGGTGACACTCATCGGTTAATCTGATCTATAAATGGTGGTAATTATCTTTTGACATGCTTTATTAAGGTTCTAAATTCCACGTAAACTCGAATTGTCTTTGTTTTTTATCGACGTGAACAAGGATTCAAACCTACCCGCTAGGAGTCTATTGAGGTAACAATCATGCCTTGAGCAATCACTTTTGCTGATAATGCTCTTTTTATAACAATTTAACGGCTTTTGCCTCACAGGCTTAGCATTTTCATAAGTCTTGATCTCATGCTGGACAATAGATGGATCTATACCAGGCATTTCCTCATAAGACCAAGCGAACACATCCCTATACTCTTTAAAGAGATCGGTGTAAATCTGAATCTCTTCAGGGGAACATTCAGCTCCGATGAAGACATTCTCTATAACATTGGGATCCCTGGAAATGTTCACCGGGATAGTTGGAGAAATCACAACCATGTTCCCTTCAGCATATACCTGTGTTGGTGCTAAAGGGTTCAGGACTGGGCGAACAGGACCAGGAGACAAAGGACTTGGAAAAATTGATTCAACTTCGCTCAAATCAGGTAAAAAGTAAGACCGATGATGCAAATCATCCCACGGTCTATCTATACTAGTCATAGCTTCCAGGATGGCCTCTTCAGATGGAAGAGTGGTATCAAGGCAATCCTGGGCGGAAGAAGAACTAAGTGTCCAAGCCGGAGCCACATCGCCATCCAACTCTTCCGGAGAAAGAGGAGCTAGAATGGAATCTGCAGAGTCAATAATAGATTGATAAGCAATCTCAGCTGCAGACATCGGAAATTCCATTCCACCCACTTGACCTTCTGCTAATGTGGAGGTAGGGGAAGGCAAGGTCCAAGGATCCGAAAAATAATGAGTTCTGAATAACTCTCTTCAAATAGGAGCCCTGGAGGATGAAATTGCATTTATATGAATAGTAGGAGGTGTAATATCAAAAGTACCCATCAAATAAGAATACATTCCAACCCCTAAATTCTCAACAGGCGGCTTGGCATTATCCAACTTTGGAATAGTTGAGTCAGTAGATGCATTCGGGTCTACAGGAGAATAGTCCAGTTGATCCACTGTAACAATCCTCCCTTCGTGGGGGAAAAAATAACATGAAATAATGAGGATGCAATGGAATCCATCTCATAAATCCATTTTTGCCCCAAAAGAAGGTTGTAGTCCAAGCTTGCATCAACTATCTCAACCTCTATATTTAAAATTTTTCCCCCAACACAGATGGGCAAAGCTAAGATAATACCATGTCGTCTATGAGAATGACCAGAAAATGCAGTCAGAAGAGTAGCAGATGGAACACCTGCGGGAGATCCAATTCCCTTCCAACATGCGAGAGACATCACGCATGTGGAAGCACCCTCATCAACGACCGTCCGAAAGATATTAAATTTCCAGAATGACGAATTGATATGAAAAGCCATAGGATGGGGGAGTCTCTTTTTAAAATTAGACATATCGAATGTAATCACAAGAGAGTTCTTTGGATCGACAACCCCAATAGCAGTGAGCAAAGCACTTCGCTGAGCTGGACAAGACTAGAGCACCTCAAGAGCCGACATGGCACAAGGACTCTATGCCAGATATTCCACAATAGAGTAGTTGTGGGCAGCCCTAGCATTTGGATTAATCGTCGTACGCTTAGTAGATGTTTTTGGCATCCGAGGTATAGGCTCAATAGTAGGCTTCGTAATATGAAGCGGCTCAGTACCATCAGGAGCACCCTTGGCTTTTGAAGACTCATCTTCACCATAATCACGAGATCTTGTGGCGATATCTGCTTGAGCACTCATCTTGTATATGTTTGACGGAGTTTCCCCTTCCTGGGTGCCCCCAAAGGAAGCCCCAATATTTTGATTCGCGCCAAAAACTAGATGTTGCCCTTGGGGAAAAGGGTTTGTCAATACAGCCCGGGAACTAGAAGAACCCTGTTGAGCTAACAAGCGCTGCGCATCCTGAATTTTATGGAAAAGGTGAGTAAGATGGTCTCCAACACATAACTTGCATGGAAACTTCACTTTCTTTTTATCCTTTGGACCCTCACCAACATGCTCGTTGGATTTATTTGCATTACCCTTCCCATTCTTGCCCTTTTTCTCATTATGTCCCTTCTTCTTCCCTTCAGATTGTTGATTCTCTTTAGGGTTAGAAGTCTAAACGACATTTACCGACAAAGATTGAGAAGGCGATGACTCAGCAGGCACAGCCTGACCAGAAGAAGCAGATTGTATAGACAAATTCTACAATTGACTAAGCAGGTTAGCTGCACCACTATTGATCAACCCAATAAGTCCATCACCATGAGGACCGGGTTTAGTCTTGGAAAAGTCTAATTTGGAGCGAGGAGCATTAGGAAAATATTTATGAAGGACACCAGACTGAGAATATATCAATTCAAGCTGCTGGGCCCTAAAAATAGCCTGCTCCTCAGAAAATACCCCTGAGAGGGATACATCCTTAGAAATATCTGACTGCAAGGATTTCAAAAACCATTCCAAAATAAATTCTCCTAGAATATGAGCTTTAATAAGCCTCTTCCTTCTCCTCCATTCTTGAATGTGATCAGAAATGTGGGTTGCGTCGTCCTACTTAAAATTAGCTAGGAGTTCAGTCCCGGCATCATAACGGACAGGCAACTGGAAATGATTTAGAAATGTAGTAGTCAGATCTCCAAAAGTAGAAAAACTGCCCCCAGTTAACTCAATATAACACTTGGCAGCGTTTCCAGTCAAGGTGTGTTGAAATAACCTCAACCTAATCGAATCGTCGATCAGGGAGTTAGATGAACACCATAAATGGAAAGTGGTGATATGATCAGTTGGGTCCTCTCCATTCTTGCCTTCAAACTTTGGAATGTCTGAAGGTAGTTTGGTAGGAACCGGAGGCCACCCCGGACTATATCGGATAGGATCATTCGTCAATTTCGACAAATTTGGCATGTTCAACGTTGCCAGAAAAGGTAAGCAAGGAGGAGCCTGAGGATTCCATCCTTGATGGGATGAATTCCCAACATTATAAAAAGAATAACTTGGATTTGATGAGGCACCAGGTTGCCAAAAAGAACTCGTAGAAAATTTTGGGCCATAGGACCCAGCATTTGGAGAAGGACCCCCTCCCAACGTAGAGTTAACAAAGATCGGACTAGCCCCCCCCCCCCTCTCTTTTGAATGAAGATATGTTCGATAGGGGTTCCAAGCGTTAGAAAGAGGGGAAAAATTTTGATAAGCACTCGATGAAGGGAAAGAAACATTCCCTTGTTGACCAGCATAAAACTGATTCCCTGCCCCCACTGATGTAAATACAGGGTTCCAACCTGTAAAGGTAGTCGAACTCTGACCTCCAAACCAAGGGTTAAAACTCTGAGTCTGAGAAGTAAAAGGAAAAGACCCTAAGGAAGGATTCAAACTAGGAATATGCCCACTTCCGAAGGGCAACCCTTGAAAAGAAGCTGACCCACTAGCCATAGAAGACATGGGTACAGACGCAGTTGCAGCAATAGAAAAGGAAAATGAAGGAATCCCACTAGTGGGCATTCCAAAACAAAAGGGACCAGATTGAGAAGCATGTTCTTGGGTGAAACCAGAGCCAAACACAGCAGTACTAGAAGCAATCAAAGATATAGCAATTGTGCCTCCTCCTTCTATAGAAGCAGGAGTCTGAATGCCTGCAGCACTCACAGCCAAAGTTGCGTTCCCAGTCGTGGCCATCAAAAGGTATGAATAAGATGGATAAGGACTTTCTGGTATGCCTGACTTAGGTCCGATGTACTCAACAAAAAACGGATAATCAGGAGGAAGAGGAGATGGAAGTGACTGAGGAGACTCAGGTACTTCCTCTACTTCTATTCCTAATTCTCGTGGAAATAAGACTCTCGAGGTGAGCGGAGCGCTCCTCTCGGAACCAACATCGGAACCAAATACAAAACCTTCAAGCCCTTGTAGAGGATCTCTCTCTATTGCGTCAGATACCACTGGGTGATATTCACCTGTTGTATTACTCCTACGCCTTCTTGAAGAAGGCTCAATATTTTCGGGAGATAACCCCTGAACTCTCCTCGATCAACGAGGCGCTTGATCAGCCACTTTAACAGATTAATTAGACTCAAAAAAGTACAAATTTAGGCAAGCTAGGAGCAAAGAGCACTCACTACAAAAAATCCCTAAGATATAGCCAAGCAAGCAGCCTTTAGGTATTTCCGCTCCGAGTGATTAGGACCGGACACCAAAATACAAGAAAGCGAAAATAAGACCTCTCGAAAGTAGTTTGGCATAATTACAGCCCAGGCCTACTAGCGAAGGTAACAGAAACAGTTACGCCGACCTCCTAACAACAGCCTTTGCGGGTGCAAGTACCCAAGCTTCGCCGGGGCACCCTTCAGAAGTACTGCTGGAAGTGATACGACGTCTGCCTCAGGTACCATGGGTATTCCTCCCTGCAGTCACCTGTGTGGAACCTAGGAATGGCAACTATGGGAACCAATCCGTGTCAGCAGCCGGGCGGAACGGTCTTGAGGCAAGATCCAGCAAATCAGAGAGGGGGTATCTCTCTTCTCAGCCTTCACTTCCCCTCGCGCTTGACTCTCTGGAGGAGAGCTTTCCCGGTCCACCTAACGGTGTTGGATTTCGCTCATTTAATAAACTTCAATGTTTTAGTTTGAGCGGCCTTGGAGATTTAACTTTCCACTCACCTAATCCAAGGCCCTACAACCTAGCTAGTTGGTGTATGACACTTAATAAAAAACTTGCTAGTTGTTTTAAAATTAATGCGCTTATTTTAGTTGGTTGTTATATTAAGTCAAGGGAATATGGAAATGAAACTCGTGATGTTTTATGACGCAGAAAAGAAATTAATGAAAACCAAACTACATGCAAATGTAGTAATTGCCTTTCAATGAAAATAAATTTCTACACGGGTTCTACGAGACTATAATTTTTTTCTTTTCAAATAACAAACTTCACACTTGCAAAATTTATGAAAAATACTAAATGCTTAAGTGCACCTAATGCAAATTACTAAGAGCATGCCAATACTAAGATGAAAAATCTAATAAAGTAAAGAGAAATTCCCAAAGAATCCTTCATTTCTATCACTTTTCCGGCTGTCCACAAAGCTAGTTCCCCAAATCAGAAACTCTCAGTATAAAGACACCAAAATATGCTCGAAACAAGAGAAAGAAACTAATGAAAATTCCCTTCCCAAATCAAGTCAGAAACCGAAGGCAAGAAATCTCAACAAAGCTTCAAAAGATAGAAAGAAACCAAAACAAAAATGCAAAACAAAAGCAAAGGCAAAACAAAATGTTTTTGAGCTTTTTGAATTTTATAAAAGAAGACTTCAAAGAGACCAAGAAACTATCCAATCACCAAGCCAAACAATCTCCGAATTTCGCGAAAAAACTTCAACAAAATGCTCCAAATCTTATAGTGCTAATTAGTAGCAAGATTTATACGAGCAAAAAGGAAGACAAGAAACTCAGTAACTCAGCCCAAAATAATAGCACAATCTTGCAGCAAATAAAACTTCAAAGACCCAAAAATGACTCTTCAAAAATTGCAACAAGACCTAGTCACATGAAATCAAGAAAACCAACCGAAAAGTAGGCAAAAATTAAAGTGCAAAGCGAAACATAAAGTGAGGAAAGAGCATATGAGCAGAAGCTCTCTGTCCTGATAAAGCAAAACAACCAAGAATCTCCAGAAAGAGATCTTGGTACTCGAACCAGAAATGCAAGCACTAAAAAAACAAGATTTTCCAAATGAGCCAATCTTCAACCAAACAAGAGATAAAAAGACCAATAACCACTATCAACACAATCTAGAGACTATAAGGACACTGCAAGAACAGGTCACCACAGGCAGACAAGACCAAAAAGTCTAAAAATAAAAAATTTCAAAATTTTCCCAGGCATACGCTACTTATCAGTTTTGAAACAAGCGTGCATATGCGAGTGTGTCAAAGGGAACCCGCATATACGCGACTTCCTTTAACAAAAACTGCATGTATACGCGATTGTGTACAGGAAAAATCGTGTATGGAAAGGTAAATAATGAAAAATAAAAATGATCAAGCCTGGCTAAAGAACCAGGTCTTTAGTCTGACTAAGAAAAAGCTAATTGGACTGGAAATAATGATTAAAACTGTTGGAAACCTTTAAAATAGCTGAAACCACCCAACAGGGGAATCATAAGAATGCGATCCCCAGTGCAGTCGCCAGTTCTGTTTCGGGAAATAACTCCCTAGAGGTCGTTGGGTCAAAACCTCCACAGATCAGGGCACACTATTCAAGAAGGACTCACACAACCACAGTTGTATACTGAAAACTAGATAACATCGATTGTAGAACTCAGCTGTAGATCCTACGTTTGATGTAGATCCCGCGGGGTCCAAACCCCCAACAACCCTTCTTCCTCTTCAACTTGGAAATCACAAAGGAACATGCACGGAAATCTAGTTGTATAGCATATATATTTCCTAAATTTCAGTGTAATCCATGTGAAACATCATATAAACAATAATAAATGCTTAATTAATAATATTTTCACATATGCAAGCAGATATTAACACGTGAGTTTGGGAAAAAGATGGTTCTTCTTCATTACGAACAGCGTGTACAATGATAGAAAGGTGGAGAGATCACCTGAATCCTTCCACGATCTTCGAACAGACTGTCGTCTGAATCCGTCCCGCCCTTGTCTCGCTAAGATTCTTCTAAGAATTGTGCACACGAGATGACATATAAATTGATGAACATCTCTAGGAAACAAGGGTTTCCTATAATAAACTGGGAAGTGCAGGAGGCACGGGAAATCAGACTTGAATTGGGGCTCCAACAGAGTATAATATCTATAATTTCTCTCCCTTAGGCCATGCACATGAGGGGCTTTTATACTCCCTCAAAGTAGTTTCAATCAGTTGGAAACAGTTGGCCACGGGATGGGGTGGTTGAATTACTGGAATAACCATCAACCCAGCCTCAAAAATAGGGATTTTTATACATTTTTTAATGATTTTAATGGCATACATGGAAACGTATATATGGACTCGCGTATACACGTAGAAAAGTCTAGGCATACCCGCGTATGGGATTTTAAACACTGTTTTATATGAACTTTCATTCAAGTCTGTGGGAATGGGTGCCCAAGGCCAAAAGACAATCATGAATCACATGAGGGTGAAAAATGATGCTATAACAGGTACATTAACCTTAGTAGAGTACATACCAAGATATTGGCATTCCCTAGCTTATGTTCTTGTAGGTATCTTGGGAAATATTAGAAAAAATGCTTTCATTATATCTGGAATAAAATAAAAATCAAAGGGGGAATACCTATAGTAAAATGGAAATGGTTTTCCAAGCCAAAAATCATGATGGGTTGGATACTAAAGAATATTCATAAATCATAAATTCATTGAAGAATCAGAATTTGGCAGGAACATTTTAGCTAGTGTAGAAATGAAGATAGTATACCATGGTGGTATGGATAACGAGGGGTAACCAATTATGGTTATAGTTGGTGCACATTTTTTCTAAAATTATTAGATCCGGAAATATTTATTCATTATGTTGTCAAGGAATTCAAACCCTTTATACATAAACCTTATACAATTGTTTACTTTCCCTCTACAATAGCTTTGTAATTGCAACTTGACTTAGGATGGATGAAACAATTACAACAAATACTTAGACGAAAGCATAAGTGCAATTTAGATGCTATACATGTTTTTCACCAAAAAATTTGGGTTGAAAGCAACAAATTTTTCTCTATATCTACTTGTATATGTAGAGGTTTGGCAAAAAATGGTGAGTATGGTTTACTATAACCACATTTTCTTCTATGGTGATATTATTGTAACTCTTACAAAAGAAACCACACAAAGGAAAATTTTAGTTTTGAATCAAGGGGATTATCTCTTACAAGTTCCAATAGATGCTTCTAGCTAAGCTATTTTATCATGAAAGTGTCTTGTAAGATTCACCACATGTTTTTCCATACTTTTAGTAATAAGAGAAATGTTTTTCCATACTTTATTTGATTGAAAAATAAGAGAAATGTGTTAAGAGAAAAAAAATTATTATGTAGGATCAAGGAGATTTCTTAGTTCCTTCATAATGGGATATCAATGACAAACCTATATCATAGTCCCATGTATAAAAACATTTGTAGTAGTAGAAATTATTGACACTATATAATAGGTTATCAAATCAGTAGCATAGATGATAGGAGGGCAGTAATGATGATAGAAATTTGTGTGGTTTGTTTGTCAATTCCATGTAGATATTTAAGTAATTCTTGTGAGGGGATCATGGTAGATTAGTTTCCATCTAATTGTATTGATTTTTTTTTCTCTCTTTTTTTTAACAATTGGTATAATTTAAAAAATGAAAGGTCCAATTGGAACTTGAATACACATCTAAATTATTGGAAAAAGCAACCAAAGATTATAAATATACATCCTAAACCTAAATTTTTACCTATATACATTGCAAAAAATAAAAACTTGGAACATTTATATAGGATTCAGATACACATATGAGCTTCAAAAACTAACCATGATAGTGGAAAGTATGAACAAGATATGTTGAGCAAATTTTTACAGGTATAATTAAATCATAATGCATTGAATTTATCAGATGGCTTAGCATTGAAATTATTCAAATGGAATAAATGAAAAGAAGTATTTATGCATGATAAACAAATTAGAAAGACAATAAAACATTTTATGAATAAATACAAATTAGAAATACTAAATAAGCATTCTATGTATATATATATATATTATACATAAAATAATATATATATATATATATATATATATATATATATATTATTTTATGTATAATATATTTTATTCTAAGTCGAAGATGTTGCATTCCCAAGTCACAAATCTTGTAACCTCAATCCAAAATTGTTGCAACTTTAATGCACAATTACTGCAACCGGATACAAGCAATTATTTTATGGAACCTCTGCTGCAACCTTAAGTTACAAAAACTGTTACCTTACTAAAATAAAATAATTCTTGTATAAAGGTTGTTGTCATGTATCTATTGCTCAACTTAAATATTTACAAGGAATTGTCATGTTTAATGATATCTTAATATATATATTCAATTTTATTCAAAGTCACAAATATTTCATCCCCAAGTCACAACTCCTGCAACCTGAAGCCAATATTATTGTAAATTTATGCAAATTTACTGCAACCAGATACAAGAAACTATTTTATGAAACCATTGTTGCAAAATTAAGTTACAACCATTGTTAACTTACTCAAATAAAATAATTCTCGTATAATTTTTTTTTCATGTATCTGTGCCCCAACTTCAATATTGACAAGGACTTGTCAGGTATAACGATCTATTAATATATATATATATGTGTGTGTGTGTGTATGTGTGTGTGTGTGTGTGTGTGTGTGTGTGTGTGTGTTTTCTTCTAAGTCATAGATGTTGTGTCTCGAAGTCACAGATCTTGCAACCTCAATCCATAGTTGTTGCAACTTTAACGCACAATTACTGCAACTAGATACAAGGAAATATTTTATGGAACCATTGTTGCAACCTTAATTTGTAGCTTTTGTTCCCTTACTCAAATAAACTAATTCTCGTATAAAGGTCATTGTCGTGTATCTATTCCTTTGCTTCAATATTGACAAGTAATTGTCACGTATAATGATCTTTTAATATATATATATAATCTATTTTATTCCAAGACACAAATGTTGCATCCCCAAGTTACAACTCCTGCAACCTCAAGCCACAATAGTTGTAACTTTAACGCATAGTTACTACAACCAAATACAAGCGAATATTTTATGGATTCGTTTCTGTAACTTTAAGTTAAACCCGTTGTTCCCTTACTCAAATAAAATAATTCTTGTCTAAAGGTTGTTGCTTTGTATCTATGCATCAACTTAAATATTGTCAAGGACTTGTAAGATATAATGATCTCTTAATTCCCCATTATTTTCAAAGTGATTATGATTGATTGCAAAGCCCACCCTTTTCCTCTCACCATTCATTCCACTATCTTATATATAACTTGCGAGGAGGGGGTTTTTTCACTCTTTTAACTTCCAACTTTTATGGGATAAATTTTCCGATCATCAATAATATTGTTCTACTTTCTCCCTTAAAGTAACTTTTTCAAGCAATCTATGAAAATCCTTCTAAAAAATAGTATTATTTGATACCACAACAATTGGAAGAAAAAATAGCAAATTGGCTTAGCTACAGTTGTGATATAAAATACACTAAAGGTCATAAGTGTGCTGAGAAGAAATTATTTTACATAGATTGTGAAGAGGAGGAAGAAAAGGAACAATCAACTTCAAAATAAGAGGATATACCCCAGGAACCAACCCTAGAGGTGCTCTCGATCTCAATGAGTGGTGTTGATGTTCTACTAGGAGTACAATGGTTACAATATTTGGGGATGGTAGGTTTTAATTTTCATGAACTTTTCTTGAAAAAAAATTTGGAAGGAAAGGCAATTGAATTACGGGATATCATAGGGAAGTCACAAAATATAACCAGCTCTAATTTCATGACAAATCTTTTGAATAAAGAACAACGAGGCGTAATTTCACAATTATGCTCACTACAAGTTCAAACATCAAAATCATCTATTTCTCCATATCTCCAAAACGTCTTGGACAATCATTCCAAGGTATTTGAGACTCCCCAAGGACTCCCACCTATTAGTGATCATGATCATGCTATTCATTTGATTCTAGGAAGTGTTCCTCCAAAAATCATGCCTTACAGATATCCTTATGCTCAAAAGAGTGAGATTGAACGTCTAGTTGCAGAAATGATAGAGGTTGGTATAATTCAACCTAGTCAAAGTTCCTTATCTGCTCCAGTATTATTGGTGCACAAGAAGGATGGATCATGGCATATGTTTCCAGATTATAAGGAGCTCAACAAGCTCACTATTAAAGATAAATTTCCCATTCCCATCATTGATGAGTTATTGGATGAATTACACGGAGCAATTTACTTCACCAAGATGGATTTTCGTTATGGGTATCATCAAATTAGAATGAAGATTGAAGACATTATGAAAGCACCATTCAGAAATCATGAGGGTCATTATGAATTTTTGTTCATGCCCTTTAGCCTTACTAACGCACCTTACACATTTCAAGGTTTGATGAATTCCATTTTCAAACCCTTCCTTAGAAAATTTGTGTTAGTATTTTTTGATGATATACTAATCTACAACAAGTCTTGGAAGGATCATGTTCAACATGTTGACATGTTGCTCAAACTATTGGAGGAGAAACAATTATATGCAAAAAACTCCAATTTTTTCTTTAGAGTACATGAGGTGGAATAATTGGGTCATATTGTATCTCATGAGGGTGTTAAGGTAGACCCTAACAAAATCAAAGCATCCCTACAACCATAAAGCAGCTTCGAGGATTTTTGGGGTTAATAGGGTATTTTGCAAGTTTGTTAAGAATTATGGGAGAATATCGACACCTTTAAAATCATTACTGAAGAAAGATGAATTTTATTGGACTCCAAAAGTAACTAAGGCCTTTGAACATCTTAAAGAGGCAATGTGCCAATCACTGGTCTTAGCTATGCCAGACTTCACAAAAACCTTTATTGTGGAATGTGATGCCTCAGGAAATGGAATTTTTGTGGATTTAATGCAAGAAGGAAGACCCATTTCTTTTGAAAGTCGTCCAATCAAAGGAAAGTATTTACTGAAACCTATTTATGAGAAGGAAATTTTGGCAATACTACATGCATTAAAGCAATGGCTACCTTACCTAATTGGAAGACACTTCAAGGTAAAAACAGATCATGATAGTCTTTTAAAAAATTGGAACAAAGATTATCTTCATAAGAGGAGAAAATATGGGTCACAAAGATGTTGGGTTATGACTTTGAAATCATCTACAGAAAAGGAAAGAAAAATATTGTTGCAGATGCACTCAAGAAATTATGAGGATGTGGAAGCATTGCTTTGTGTGATTTCTATAATCCAACCTGAGTGGATAACCAAAGCAAAGGATGAATGGAAGAATGATGAAGAGGTGTGTACACTCATTCAAAATTTGCAGCAAGATCCCAATATATATGAAACATTTAGCTGGAAAAATGATTCATTATGGTACAAAGATCATTTATATCTTTGTAAGAATTCCCAACTCAAACAAAATATTATTTTGGAATTGCGCACCTCTCCCTTAGGAGGGCACTTAGGATTTAAAAAAACTTATAACATGGTCAAGAAGGAAATTTTTTTGGGATGGAATTAAATTTGATATTCAAAATTTTGTGGTAGAATTTTTGGTTTGCCAACAAAATAAAGTTGAGACAATTAAGACCCCGAGTTTGTTACAATCTTTATCCATTCCAAGTAAATGTTAGGAGGAGGTTTCAATGGATTTTATCATAGGTTTACCCAAGTTTGAACGAAATACTGTCATCATGGTGGTAGTTGATAGACTTACCAAGTATGCAGACTTTTGTGCATTATCTCATCCATTTAAATCCAATACAATTTCTACTGCATTTATGGAAACAATTCCAAAGCTACATGGAAACCCAAAGATTATTGTAAGTGACAGAGATCCCATTTTTACAGGAAATTTTTGGATGAAATTACTTTCTTGTTTGGGTACTCAATTAGCTCATAGCTCATCATATCATCCTTAATCTTATGGGAAAATTGAGATAGTGAAAAAATATTTGGAAGGATATCTTCGTTACTTTGTATCTGATAAACAGACACAATGGGTCAAGTGGTTACCTTTGGCTGAATGGTGGTATAACACTTCCTTCCATACTGCAACAAAAATGACTGCATTTATGGCACTTTATGGATATCATCCACCCTTCATCAAATTATCTTTAAGAGAAAATTATAAGGTTCAATCAGCGGAAGATCACATCGAGCATCAACAACAAGTTCTCCAACTCTTAAAGGATAAGCTCACCTTGGCACAAAATCAAATGAAACAACATAAATATCAACATCGCAACAAAAGAAGTTTTGATGTAGGCGACTGGATATTTTTATGGCTACAACCATACAAACAAATGTACCTGAAGCAAGCTAAGAAGGATAATAAATTATCACCAAATTATTATGGTCCTTGCAAAGTGTTGCAAAATATTGGTACTATTTCATACAAATTGGAGCTTCCTAATCTTCCCGAGTGCACCCAGTTTTCCAGGTTTCATGCTTAAAGAAGGTTATAGGTGACAAGCTCCCAGTTCAAAAAATATTGCCAGAACTTGACGAAGAGGGACAAATTATATTGGAACCTGAAGCAGTAATGGAAACAAGAGCTTGACAGCTACAAAATTGATCAATTTCAGATTATCTCATCAAGTGGAAGAACTTACCCACTGAAGATTTGACATGGGAGGATGAGAATTTTATATAGAAGCATCGAAAACTACTCAAGCATTGAGGACAACACTTTTTTTAAGGAAAGGGGCATGCTAGGTCCCTATAATACTAGTGTATCCCCTTATTGTTATTGTTAGTGTATCCCTCGTATTGTTATTGTTGTGCCCATGTAGTCCCAATATTGTTATTATTGTGCCCCATAGAAGCCCATTATTGTTATTGTTGTGCCCCTGCATTTTTATTGTTATGTTGGCTAGGATTATATTGTGACCCCTTGGAATCCTATATATAGAAAGGAGGTTTTGTCATTTTTATCATCCAAGAACTGTTCATTTATGGAATGTAAAGGAGGTTTCCCCCTCTAAGAGGCTAATTTCCAAGTCGTTGATATCTATTTTCTTCTATTTTGTGTGATGGTTTCATAATAAACAATCCATTCATGTTGAAGTACAAACTTTTATTTGTTTCTGTAGTCAAATATTATTTTTACATGGTACTACTACTACTATTATATTATGACTTCAAGCTATTTTATCTTCATGATTTTCTATACCATCCTACTCCCTAATCCATACAATAACATATATCAACTCACTTACTACGAAGATCTATCTCATTATCGTATCTTTTCTCTAAATAAAATTTGATTGTGAAAACTATATTAGGTGCCATTAGACCTTGGAGTGCTTGAAAACTGGTTTGTCAGCAGGCATTCCTTGGGCATAATAATTTTTTGTTATGAAAACCATTTTAAGTGCAATAAAACAAATATTTTTTGAAAACCAAATTATTGGAGAACAAGGTTAGAAAATAGTGAAAGAGAAAATAAAATTCCATCTAAGTTCCAATGCTCCTTATGTCACACATTTCTGTTGAATTATGTAACTAGGTTCGGTCTTCAAAATGACATATGTAATCACAATTTTATATATTTAATGAAAAGAGAAAAAAACAATTATCATTTTTATTCTTGAGGCATGGGTTTCATGCTCAAGGGAAATTTATTTATAGGTCAAGCACTCATTGAGTGCTTCTAGGTTTTTCAAAAAGTCAATTGAGTCATTTTCATGTATTGAAGACCCATTTGAGCATGTTACATATTGTAAATAAAACTTATTTGAGTAAAAATAGAGTCAAAAGACCCTCCAAGACCTCTTCACGGTGCAAAGATAAATTCTACCTACATGAAGGGACAAGGCATCCTTAAGATAACAATTCATACCCATCAAAATCCTATATATAAGAAGGAACTCGACCTCATTTGGACACTCTCTCAAGCAAGTTATATCTCTTAAGATAAAAGCTGTAAAAGGGATGAAAAGTAAGAAGAAGATAAATATCGGAGTTTTGGCCTCTTTCTCTCTCTCTTGTGTTAGGATTTCTACAATTACTGGGTAAGGTGAAGTTCTAAAGCTGCTAGTTTAAAATTATGAAGCTCCAAGGACAAAGTTGTGAAGATGCTTCTAGGTCGAAGTTGTGAAGCTACAAGGTTGAAGTTGTGAAGATACTTCTAGGTCAAATTTGTGAATCTAATTCTGGGTTGTAGTTGTGAAGATGCAAGGTTGAATTTGTGAAGCTGCATCAATGTCAATGTTGTGAATCTACTAGGTCGAAGTTGTAGAAATTTTTGATGGGGGTCGAACTTACTTAAGAAGTTGTTGGAAGGTCGAAGTTTGTTGCTGGAAGCTATGAAAATCAAGAAGGAAGGTTGACTTGGTCTTGGAGGAGTATTGGTAAAGGGTCATAGGTATTGGAATTCATCAATTGAAATTATATAAGAAAGAAGAGTTCTTGTTGGTTTTCCTCTCAAAAGGAGAGGTTTTGGACCTAGGTAATAACCTATATCTTGTGTCATGTTGTCTCATTGTTATTTACTTATTGATAGTTGTTTTATGATAAGAACACAATAATAATCAAGTTGAAGAAGAATCTAATCAAGAAAAGTAAAAATATATCCCAAGTAGTTATCAAAGTAAGAGAAATCACCTAATATAGCTGCCCCCTAGATTTATCAACATGGTATCAGAGCTAAGGTGACAAGATAAGGAAATGAAACTTGAAGCAAGACCCTCAAAATAAGAAATGAAAAATCATCAAGAATACATTGAACCGTCAAGAAGGGTACTAGAAGACCGAATCATAAATAGATCATCTAGGAAACATCAAGAGCATCAATCATCAAGGAGAATCAAAGGAAATCATTACATCATGATTTTGAAGGAAGTATCTAAAGAAGACCTTGAAGCCCTAGCGTATCCAAAGAAGGGTTATGCACTTGAAGCAGTCTTTAGAAGCTCCCATCATCATCATCAAAGAAAATATCTACAAGAACCTAACTCCACTTAAATAAGGACTTTGAAGCATCTTGAAATCTACACATCCCAGGAAATAAATAAGAAGGCGTTGTCATCATCATCAATAATTCAAGGTGATGTCCCTCTCGTTGAGTCAAGGATCACTTTTGAAGGAAGACATATTCTATCATCAACATCATCAAGGAAGGCATAAAGTTTTATATTTCATCATCAAGGAGTATCTTCACTTGAAAATTAAGTACCTTTATATTTATGACTGAATCTGCTATCAAAATGACCTCATTTTGCAAGGAAAGCAACAAATTAGTTGGGTCATAAAACTTTATTGCATGGAATAAGAGGACATATTTGATCCTCATAGAAAACAAAGTCATTGATTATGTTAAGGATTTAGTCACTAAACTTCCAAAGGAATAATCTCAAGCTCTAGTGAATTAAATGAAAGGGGAAGTAAGGGCTCAAAGGATCCTTATAGAATCCATCAAAGATCCCCTCATACCATATGTATAAAAGTTGGACACATCAAAAGAAATATATGAGAATTTAGTAGAATTTTTCTCTGTAAGTACAAGTGGAGAAGTAATATAATTAAGAAAAGAACTCTACAAGATGAATATATCAAAGGAATATGGAATAGCCTCATACTTTATGAGGGTGTCAAAAATACAAGACCAACTACAAGAGTTGGGAGAAATAATTTTTGATATAGAAGTGACCACCATAGTACTCAATGCACTAATAGAGGAATGGGGAAACTTTACATCAAGAATCTATGGAAATAAGGAAGCTACACAATTCAATGACTTTGGTCATTATGTAATATTTAAGAAACCAAGTTTAAAGCAAAGAGTGACGTTGGACCAAGCAAACAAGTTCAAGCATTTGCTGCCATGGCTAAGAGAAAAGTAAAGTTTGGTCCTAAGAAAAATAAGAATACGTCAAATATCCAATGTTATGGTTTTCATGAATGGGCACTACAAGAGAAATTGTCCTAAGCTCAAGAAGGACAACAACAAAAGAGGAAGGGATGAATCATGTTGAAAATGCAACAAGAAAATATAGTTTTGACTTTTCCTTTGTCAAACTAGATTAAAATCTAATTTTCAATTTCAGCAAAATACTTGAAGGTAGTTAACTGATGTGACATTACTCTTTTCACTCAATTAAATTAGTTAATTCAAGTTGGAGACACTTAAGCTCAGTTCATTATGATTGATTTCTAAGAAATCTATTTCAATTAGGTTGATTTATTTTCAGTTAAACTAGTTCCAAGTGTTGGAGAAAATAGTGGAAGGTTAAGTTGTGCAGTATAAATTTAATCACACTTAGTGGTCATCCAATTAACTGATTAATCAACCCAAAATAATTGATGCATGCAGAGAATTAAAGTTACCCTGTTGAGATTGGAGTTCAAGAGAAATGTACTATCAATTGTAAACTAATCCAATTTGTACATATGGTGAATGCAGTCAAAGAATTGGTCTATGAGATTTGTGCAATCCAATTGAGGAATTTCCCTAAAAAATGGGGGGCTAATTCCTCAATGAACAACGCAAGGAAATAGGAACTTGGAGGCTTGAAAATTTGGCTAAGTATTGGTTAGGTTAATTTAGGCAGGAAGATGATAGAAGATACAAGTGGAGGTTGTGCTCAATATTGAGCAAGCATATTGTATTCATCCAGATTATTTTGATTAATGTAATACAGATAGTAAGGGGTTTTGATCAGTTACTTTCCCCTAGATAAATATTTTTGCATGTGTGATTTTTTTTTTTGCATGTTAATAATTTGTGTTGTTGATTGTGAATTTGCTTCTGCAAATCAATAGAGTAGTTTCTAGTCTTGTGATTTAGTAAATTTCATGAGAAATTTAGAATATAGGCATTAATTTCTACATGGTATCAAATCTAGTTTCACAATAGAGAAAATATTTCGAATTTTTCATTGTAGGAGGTTCAAATTTGAAGATCGGTGTTGTAGGTTTTCTTTAGGACTGAGAAGATGGATTTCAATGGACTCGAGATTGAGTATGCCTTCGAAGGCATGTGAAATTTTGTTTCATGGAAGGACCACATGGAAGTAGTATTAGATGAAAATGGGATTCTAGAATACATCAAGATTAATGTAGCAAAACCCCAAACATTTTATTCCAAGTGTTAGCCTAGGTATGTTTGTGATCAAATGAATCTTTCAGTTATTTTTCTATTAATTCATAGGTAAAAAATTTTACTTTTTCGAACCAATTCTCAGGAATAATTTTGGCCACTGAAAATGTATAAACCATGTATGATGCTCCCTCATCTTATTTATCATCCCCATTGTCAAGGTCATCGCCATCATCAGTTTCAAGGTCACCATATCCATCATCATCACTAAAGAGGTCTAGGGTTAAGAGTTCTAGGGTTAGGTCATTCCATCTCATATAGGTCAAGTCTAGGTTCAACCCTGCCTTTGGAAAAATCTTCAAATTTTCACTAAACATAAGGCATCAACCCTCCATTCCATTCATAAAACCCTAATGAAGGAGCTATCTTGTATATGAATTTCAAATAAATCCATCTCTTTTGTTTCATATGGCTCAAGTTTCAAAAAAATTTCAAACGTCTCAAGTTTCAAAACAGTTTCAAACATCTCATCTCTTTGTCACTGTTTCATGACAAATTGAAGAATTATGTCTCACTGCATCATTTAAAAGACCAAAAAGTCATCATTGATTGTCAAAGATCCAAGGCAAGTCATTTTGACCTACTGTCCAAATCAAAAGAAAATAGAGTCATTTTAAGCTTCAAATATTCCTTATCTGTTTTGAAAGAGTCATTATCCCATGTGGAAGTCCAAAGGTGTGAAAATATTTCAAAGTTATAAAGAGAAGTTGTCTTACTGTCCCCATGAAAAAGAAGAAAATTGTGTCTTGATGTATCATCAAGGATATAAATAGTCACCTCAAATGTCAAATAATAAAAAGGTTGGTTTTTCCCTCTTCATCTCACTTAAAGGAGCAGCAAGTCACTTTTCAAGTGTAAAAAGGTTAAAAAGTCATGGTAAATGTCATGGGAAAAGGTAAAAGGGTCATTTTAAGATATAAAAGGAAAAACGAACTTCATTTTTTCATTGTTACCCTTTCATATGTGTGAGAGAAACATTTTTCTACTTCCCTTACCCCTCCATACTCTTAAAATTCTTTTACAACCCTCAGAAAACACTTGTGTTACGCTTCTGTGGTGAAGAAAATGCTTGTGTTATGCTTTTGTGGTGAAGAAAATGCTTGTGTTATGCTTCTGTGGTGAAGAAAACGATTGTGTTATGCTTCTGTGGTGAAGAAAATGTAGTCATTACGCTCCTATGCATTACAAGGGCTGGTTGTTACACTCCTGTGTGATATACAACCATAGTGTTACGCTCATGTGACATACAAGGGTCAGGTGTTACGCTCCTGCGCAATAGAGAACACACATTGTTACGCTTCTCCATCCTTTGCTATAGCGTCCATACAAAGTAAACAACCTTCCATGCTACTATTGTGGGTTAGATATTGAATATTTTAATATTTTTATGTCTTTTAATGTCTTCTCCATGTGATTCATTGTCCATACATCAAAAAAAAAAAAATTTATGACAAACACTAACCTATTCAAACTAAAAAAATAACCCATCATCTAAACTACATTCATACACCCCCATGCCCCATATACATTCCTATAACAACAACATTCATAACATGTTTTACACTATCAAACCCTCACTCTAAACTTTTCAACATAGTGAAGACTATCAACATAGGGAAATGACTATGTTTTATGGTTTTTACTACCCTATACCCCTTCATTTTCCCTCATTCCACTTGCACTGTGGAGCTAAGGTGTCAAGCTCCATGGCCTTCAAACATAAAAATCACTTCTTCACTAGTTTTTTCCCGCATTCATAATTGGGAAATGACTGTTTTTTGAGGTTTTGACCATGCTAGACTTATCCATTTTCCTTCATTCCACTTTCAACTTGAATCTAAAATACAATACTACCTACTAAAATTTTCCTAGAATTTTTCTCAGCTTCAAGACCCTTCATTTCATCCACCAAACTCACACCTTCCTACGCCCTATTTTTCCAAATTTCCATTCTTATTCACTCATTTCATTGACACCCTAGGGTTTTCATCATTCCAGTGACAATCACCATGGAAAGTGACAAGAAGAGCTTCAAATGAGGGTTCCATCTCAAACTTGAGCCATTCACCATGCATGATATTAATGCTTCGCCATTGGCTAGAAGGTACTTTCAAAGAACTTGGTGTTTAACATTTTGTGAAAGGCCTATGGAAGGGGGTGTCATCTTCAGTTGTCGAGCCCTTTTCCAACCAACTACAATATGGGAAAGGTCACTCTTACAAGTATGGAGATTAGCCTATCATCTGACCTAATTTCTTCAGCTATCGTATCCCCTCTCATGGAGAGTAGTGGTTCAAGTGTATGGACCTAGACATTGAAAACTACAAGCAGTTCCTCAAGCCTCATGCTAGAGATGATCCATAATTTATTTTTCCTTTTGGAAATATCATAAAAAAGTATGCTCCTCTGATGATGTTGATAATGAATTAATTTACATGCAAAGGAAGATTCTCCAGGCTATATAGGTATCACATCAATATTTTGATGCATTTTACCAGAGTCAAAACACTTGATTTGCCTCATTATTTATACAAGAGCTTGATTAAGATGTATGAGAAGGTTCACCATTCATTGACTTTCCTATCCAGCATTCAAAATATCAAACAAATTTTACTTATTTAAGCTTACATGTCTAGCCTAAAATCTTATGATACTCAACCATTCATTTGACTGTTTAAAGTGACAAACAGAGAGCCCTCTCTAGTTCGGGTAGGGCTAGCTACATGACCTAAAGTTTGTTTTGTGGTTACCTTTCTCCAATCCTACTATTAGCCTTAGGAAGTTGGGGAGAGTGATAACACCCATAATATTTCTTAGTGGAATAAGGATGTGGCCAAAGACATTAGAGGAAATTTCAGCCTAAAAGTGGCCTCCTAAGGAAAAATAATAAAATAAGAGTTATGAATTTTGGAGGGAAAAGATGAAAACTTCTTTTCTGTATTGTAATTTTGACTTATCTCCTTATAGGTTTACTCAAATTTCAAGTGTAGATAGTAATTGGATGTGGAATTAAATTCCGCATCAAATGAGTACCCATTATGCATACTTATGAGAACACCAACATCGATAAAAATTTAAGGTACATTAAAAATTTGTGTTCAACACATTTTTTTAATGTATCTTCAATTTTATCAATGTGGGTGTTCTCAAAAGTATGTATAATGGGTACTCGTTGGATGTGGAATTTAATCCCACTTCTAATGAGTGTTTACACTTGAAATTTGAGTAAACCTATAAGGAGATAAACCAAAAATACAATTTAAAAAAGTAGTTTTATTTATTTTCCCTCCAAAATATTTACATGTACCTCTTTTTAAATTTAAAGGATTTTGATTGGTTTACATATTATGTACGTGAAATTTTCATGGGAGTTTTTAGGCTAAAATGTTATCTGATGGAGGAGAATATTATTGGATGGAGTACAAGATCATATTGTCTGGAATCTCAATGGGAAAGAGACTTTGTTTGTGATGTGGAAAACACTGATAGAGTTTCTCAAGAACAATAGTGACCATAAGAAGCTGAAACTCAAGGACAAACTTCGAAGTATCAAGATTCAAATAATGACACAATTCCGCAATACCTGAGCATGTTTACAAAGTGTCATGATGAACTTGGTGGGGTCGGTGTTAATTTCCTTGAAGAAGACTTGGTAGCTATAACCCTTTTGGGCCTTCGCAAGAGCTAGCATAGCTATCAAGATTCGGTAAATGGTAGAGAGAAACTACCAAGGTAGGAGAAATTATGGTCTGATCTAGTGCAGGAATAAATAAGGAGGAATACCAGTTTCAAGACATCTTCCAATGGAGAGCATGAGGAGAACTATGCCTTGGATGGAAAGGAAAATAAAGCGAAATGGAAGAAATACAAATCCAAAGCAAAATCTAGTCAAGGGGGAAAGAAGAAATACTTTTCCTGAATCAAGTGCTTTCATTGTCATGAATTTGGGCATTATGCCACGAAATTTCCACACAAGAAGACAAGCAAGAAGACCTTAGGAGGAGCGATATGTGAAGCTTTCGCTTCACAATTTGAACTTGACTTCACCCTCATTGCATGAATGGAAAAAATAATGATGGGAAGTGTGTGGTACCTAGATAGTGGTGCCTCATTCCAGATGATGAAGAACAAAGAAATTTTTAGTGACTTGGAGGAGAAATATATCCAAATGCACATCAAGATGGGAGATGATGGAAGGTACAAAAAGACCTCGATCGACACAATCACCTTCCAGAGGGAGTCAGGCTCTCCTCTTAGGCTCAAGGATGTGATGTTTGTTATGGGTCTAAAGAAGAATATGGTTTCCATCACGACATTGAAAGATCGTGGCTATGATGTGATATTCAACAAAGGAAAGGCATTCTTGAGACACATATTCACGGGATAAGTGAAGAAAATCAAGGTTTGAGTGAATAACCTCTACAAGATGGGTGTGGAAGAACCTCCAAAATATGGACGTGGAATATTATGTTGCTTTGATCACAAAGGCGGAGAAGTTGTAGAGTCACGATATCAATGAATTATGGCATAGAATAATTGGCCATTTGCATCATCAAGCTTTGAAGATCATGTAGCAGATCACCACAAGCCTCCCCAAAGGAGAACTAAAGAAAAAAACACATGCAAAGGGTGTACCTTGGGGAAGTACACAAAATCAACCTTTAATGATAGGGATAGTAGGTCGTATGAAATCCTTGAAAGGATCCACTCTAATGTATGTGGAACTTTCTCAACAACCTCCACTGCCAAGCAGATGTATTATGTTATATTTTTAGATGATTTCTCACAGAAGTGCTGGATTTTCTTCATGGAGAAGAAAGCACAAAAATTATCCAAGTTTTTTGAATTTAAAGCACTTGTTAAGAAAGAAAATAACAATAAAGTGAAGGTTCACATGAGCGATAACTGAGGTGAGTAAATGAGTTTAAGTTTTTTTTGTAAATGAAGGCATTCGATGAGAATTGACAACACCACACAACCCACAACAGAATGGGGTGGATGAGAGGAATAATAGAAGTATTGTGGGAGAAACAAGGGTGATGTTGCATTACCAAATCCTACCTCTGCACTTGTGGACCGAAGCATGCAACCCAATGATCTATTTGCGGAACAAAATTCTTCATCATCTTCTTGGGATGAGTACACTAGAAGAAGCTTTTTCGTAGAAGAAACCAGATGTGTCACACTTCAAGATCTTTGGAGCATCAGTATACTACCATGTCTCCAAGAAAGAAAGGAAAAATAGAAATCCAACAATAGAGTTGGGGATAGTTGTGGGGTATGGTGATACACCTCACAACTATCATGTGTACCTTACATCCCTCAGAATGACAATTTTTCAAAGGGATGTGAAGTTTGATGAGGAAAGGGTGTTAAAATTTGGCAGCTCATGGATCTCATAGAAGAAATCATATATTTATGTTTTTTTTTTAACCACCTATAATAAAATTTTATTTCTAACAATTCTAATATGAATTTCCAAAAACAGCAAGTCACATCTCAATTTGGAAGTGACTTTCAAAAAATAGAAAGTCACGTCCAAATGATCAATGATGATCTTGACATATGGAATCCACTTTAAAATCAAATCAATCATGATTATACAAGTCAAGAATTAATATTTTTATCCTTACTATTATTAGTATTATTATTATGATACTATTATTTATAAAATATTCTAAATTAATTCACCTTTAATGGATTAATAAAAATGAATTCTCTCACGAAATAAGTAAATTAAATTTCTTACTTGGAAAATTGAACCTCTCTCTTGGAATAAAATATTAACTTCACACTTAAGAGAATGTAACTCTCCCTCACTAATTCAATGTATGGAAAAAGTGTAACTCCTCATTAAATGCACTTGTATCTCCCTTATTAAATTCAATTTGTAACTCTCACCAAATATTCTTTATTGTCTAAGTATAACTCTCTCTCTTTTTAATTCAAATTTTAACTCCTCAAGACATGTGTACCTCTCTCTTTATTCTTGGGATGAGTTACACTTCTCCTCAAGTAACTCCTCCCTCATGGAATCTGATTCTCCTATTATTGGCTCAGGGAATGAATTCATTTTGTAACTCCTCTTGTTTCTCATATATTTAAGCAAGAGCAAGTGAGAGTTGATGTAGCATGTTCATTGTGAAGAAAGAGAGCTATATTTGAGTGTGTGCAAGAGAAGTGTGAGAGAAAGTGAAGATTAATACCAAGGGAAGCGCTGGAGCAAGTGTGAAGGACAAGATCTAATCAAGATAAGGAGTATATATTCAAGAAAAAAACAAGAACACTTCAATTGCAAGTTGATCAAACATTGGTGACTTTATTCATTCTCTCTCTCTCTCTCTCTCTCTCTCTCTCTAATGAACAATTGAATAAATCTAATAGAAGAATAATCATTTGGGTTTTCCCCTTGTGGGTTTTACCATGGTCATTGGACCTAACTCTCAGTGTCTCATATTTGTGCTTGGTTGTCCTCATATGATCCTTAAGTTTATGTTCTATATACAATTGTTGATTTTAAAAGTTGTGAAGAAGAAATATGCATTCTAAGTAATTGTAACAACATAGTACATTCAATTTTTTGAAAAGTACATTCAATTTTTAGCAAAGTACATTCAACTTTATTCAAAGTACATTCGTTTTTCTACAAAGTAATTTTAGTTCCATTAAGTTTTCTGCAAAGTACATTTAATTTTTTGCAAATACATTCAATTTTCTACATATAACTTTCAAGTTTTTGCAAGTAATTTTTTAAATTTTTGCATATAAATTTGAAATTTTAACATGGTATCAGAGCCTTGGTGAAGAAAAGTCCAAGGATACCATATATCACCTGAAGGGACCCCACTTGCAGCTAAAGTTTTCTAATTGAGATTACTTCTTCCTACTTCAATATAGAGGAGAAGTTGAATGATGCTTCAAACTTTGGTCCATGGAAAGCACGGGTAGATATCACTCTTGAAGAACATGAAGTTCTGGAGTATGTTGAAGAAACCATAACTGATCCACCAGACAATGCAAGTTTTGTTGTCAAATCCAAATATAAAAAGGGAAAAATCAAATTTAGAAAAATTATCCTTGAATCTCTTAGTGATCATCTCATTACTTATGTTTCTGGTTTGAAGAGATCTAAATTAATTTATGACAAACTAATTGGAATGTTTCCAATAGTAAATTGAACTAAATTATTTTCTTGAAGAATTATCTGAAGGACATCAATATGAGAAGAGGATATATGGTTCAAACATACTTCCTAAGGATGACCAAAATTAGGAATCGACTGTCAACAGTTGGTAAAGTTGTACACGACAAATAAATGGTGTTGATCACGCTTGGAGGCATTTATCCTATTTGGGATACTTTTATCATCACCATCAGAAATATCAACACTCTTCCCACATTTGATGAGCTCCTGGGAAAGTGTATCCAAGAGGAGGCTAGAATGATCTCCAAAGGGATAATTTCACATAATGAAGAAGGATAACCTACTACATTTTAAGCCTATGACAAAATAAATAAAGGTAATAAAAATAAATATGCTTTCAAATCAAATAAAGGGAATATAGACATGTCAAAAGTTATATGCTTTAACTATAAAAAACATGGTACTTTGCTTGTGGTTGTAAATAATGAAGAAGAATACCTAGTTTCAAAAGAATATATGATTATAGAAAACACTCTTCTGTAAATAAAAGAAAAGGGAATCCTAAGAAAACAAGAAATCCAAGATATAGAAATGCAATGAAAACTCAATTAGAATACTTTCTTCTTTGATCTCCTCTTTCCAGTTCTTCTTCTGCAAATTCATTTGATAGTTGGTTAGTTGATAGTGATGCTTCCAAACAATTTACTAGTTACAAAGAAGCACTCTCTAATCTAGTTGAGAGGGAGACTAATTTAAATGTTATTCTTGGATATAATTGTACTCATCAAGTTAAAGGTTATGGTTCAATTTCATTTTAGTTAGATGATGGAAAATATATTTTCTTGCAAGAAGTTTTGTATGTACCCGGTTTGAAAAAGAATTTTGTATCCATATATTCTCTAGAAGATAAAGAAATGAAAGCTTTTTTTATTAATGGAAAAATTCTAACTTGGCCTTTGAACTCAAGTATGAGAGAAGCCTTCACTCTTGGAAAAATATGTGAAGGGCTTTACAAAGTCAATGATAAACCCATTCATGCATTGGTCTATGATATCGATCTTCAATGTGAGCTATGGCACAAAATATTTTCTCACCTACACTACAAAGCCTTAACTCATGTAAGGAAGATGGTTTATGGAATTCCTAATATTGGAATGGATCATGAAGGATTTTACCCATGATTTGAAAATGGAAAGCATATAAAGGGACCATTCCATTCAAGAAAAATAGAAACTAGTCAAGTACTTCAACTAATACATTATGATTTATGTGGACGTATGCCTATTACTTTGCTTGGAGGCTACTTGTATTCCATGTTTTTCGTTGATGATTTTTCTTGCAAGGCATGGATAATATATTTGGAAAATAAAGGGGAAGCATTTTACATGTTCAAATATCTCAAGGCTTTGATTGAAAATGAAATTGGAAAGTTGATCAAAGCTTTCATATCTGATAATGGGAGAGAATCCACCTCCAATGATTTTAATGATCTTTGAAAAGATGCTAGAATAAAGGAAGAAACCACTACACCATACAATCCACAACAAAATGGTGTGGTTGAGAGGATGAATAGAACCATTATGGAAGTGGTTAGAGCCATGCTACATTATCAAAATCCACTGAATTTTTTATGGGGTGAAGCTGTAAATATTGTTATTTATATGCAAAACAGAACTACTCATTAGGCCTTAGAAAATAAGACTCCTGAAGAAGTCTTCACTAGTAAAAGGCTCGAAGTGAGTCATTTGAGAATATTTGGTTTTCTTTTATACTTCCATGTTCCAAAAGAGAAAAGGAACAAGATAGAAGCTTCAGGTAAGAAATCCACATTTTTTGGTTATTGTAATAATTCAAAATATTATAGAATTTATGTACTTGTTCAAATAACTATATATTTTAGCAGAGATGTAACATTTGATGAAGATGCAACTATTAGAAAAGCAAGAGACTCTCCTCCTCCTTCCATTGCTGAAAGACAATTTGTTAATGAAAAAGAGGCTACATATAAATATGAACCATAACTTGAGAATGAGCTTGCTAATAATCCAATGGTTTCCATGGATCCTATAGATCCTCCACCACATAATACTCATACTAGAAACAAACCACTATGGCTACAAGATACCTTGAAAGATGTTGAACAACATTCTTCCCCAAGAGGAACGTTCAGAGAAAGTGAGAAGCTAATTTGGTTCAAGGGTATGTTTCTTCCATGAGCAACAACATCATTCAGGAAGAACTATTCACCTTTGAATAAGCTTCAAAAGAAGAAACATGGAAATATTCCATGACTGAAGAATATGAGTCCATCATCCAGAATGATTTTTGGGAAGTGTTTCCTATACCTCAAGGTAAATCTGTTTTCACTTCCAAATGGTTGTTTAAGATTAAACATGGTGCAAATGGTAGTATTGAAAAATATAAGGTTATATTATATAGCTAGAGGGTTCTCTTAGAAAGAAGTAATAGAGTATGATGAGCTTTTTGCACCTATAGCTCAATATACTACTATTCGATCTGTTGTTGAATTAGCTACTATCCAGGGATGGACTCTTAACCAAATGGATGTGAAAATTGCTTTCTTTCATGGCTTCCTCAAGGAATAAGTATTTGTGGAACAACCACAAGGCTTTGAAGAGCATGATAGGGAAACACATTTATGTAGACTGAAGAAAGTGTTATATGGGCTGAACCAAGATCCAATAGGTTGGTATTCTCACATTGATAGCTATTTGATAAAGCTTGGTTTCACAAGAAGTAGTGCATACCTAAACCTCTACTCTAAGATAATCCAATGTATACATTTTATTTTTGTATTGTATGTTGATGATTTATTCTTGATAGGAGGAGAACCTCTTATCCTCAAGTGTAAGAGGGAGTTAGCTTTTGAATTTGAAATGAAATACCTTTGTTTGATGCATTACTTTCTGGGTCTAAAGGTCTTACAAATACCTAGTGAAATTTATCTTTCTCAAGAAAAACATGTTGTTAAGCTTCTTGAAAGATTTTCTATGGTAGAACGTAAGACCATGCATACTCCTATGGAAATGAACTTTAAGAAATTATGTGGCAAAGTTGCAGGACCTAGTCCAGCAAATCCCATAGAGGATAGATAGCTCATTAGTGCTTTGATGTTTTTGGTAAACACTAGTCCTGACATATGCTTTGTTGCAAACACTTTAATTCAATATATGATTGATCCCTTTCGTGCCCATTGGATTGCTGCAAAACATGTACTTAGATACTTGCATGGAACTATCAATCTAGGATTTAAATACACTACTAAAAATTTAAGGCTTCATGGATATACTGATGTTGATTAGGCTAGAACTCTGCTGATAGAAATAGAACTTCTGGGTGCTACTTTAGCTTGGGATCTGCCATGATCTCTTGGATGAGAAAAAAGAATATTTTTTTTCCATTGAGTATAGCTAAAGTTGACTACATTATTGCTAGCATGGCTAGTTGTGAGGAAGTTTAGTTGAGGAAGCTTTTTGGGGAAGTATTTGAGCAATTTCCATACACAATAGTTATATATTATGACAATAAGAGCGGGATTCGTCTTGCAGAAAATCCTATGTTTCATGAAAATTCCAAGCATATTGAGATCAAGTATCACTAATCCGGGATATAGTGAAGAGAGGAGCAGTGAGGATTCATCACATCTCCACTGATGATCAGATGGCTAAGATTCTTACGAAGCCTTTAGAGAAAGGAAAGTACTTGTTTTTTAGAGAGAAGATTGGACTTATGGACATGAACCTTGCAGGAAGTAGTCACAACTAATTTAGAACACTAATTTTCCTTTCCCCCTTTTTGAGCTCACACAATTAAGGAATGATGTCAGAAAAATCTCAAGGATGAGGAACATATTGTTTAGTGTGTGCCACAAGAGTAGGCCTCAATATGCATCTGACCCACAATCTAGGACATGGGAAGAGCCACTTGTCTGGCCAATAGGTGTAGTGAGACTTATCTGTGTGAATTATCTAGGATGAAGGTGTTCCACCACTTGACACTTGGTTGTGTTTGATTCTTGTCTGTGTGACTATTTTGATTCTTGTCTATGTGATTTTTGTGTTCTATCACCTAATTTTTCAGATTAAATTTGGTTGAGTGTAATCCTTGTCTATGTGACATGTGATGGTTCTTTCCTTTCCAAATTTGTGTCAATTGTATGATTATTTTTTAGATTGTGACTTTATTGTTATAGATTTTACAAAGAATAGTTGAACTGAGATGAATGAAAGAGATCAGAGGAAGCAAGAATATTTGATGCGGAAAGAAATTCCTCCCTAGTTCAGAGGGAGTGTTAAAATTTGGAATCTTAGGGATGAATTTCTCCTACAAGATATCATATATTTATGTTTTGTTTGAACCACCTATAATAAAATTAAATTTCTAACAATTCTAATATGAATTTCTAATCTCAACATATGGAATCCACTTTAAAATCAAAGCAATCGGATTTTTTCTTTGTTTTTCAAGTTGTCTGTGATCCTCCAGGCTTGACCTATGGCTTGAGAAACTGTGACCCAGGGGAATCTAATCCGTCAAAATAACCTCAAGATCGCACCCGGTCTAGGCCACACCAACCCTAATTTGGCTGGATTTTTTAGCATGTCTCCTCCCCCTAGCACAGGGCCCATGAGGTTTGATCCTGGGTCGCCTTGCTCACGAGGCCCATCCTAAACCAGTTGTGCTAGTGGGACTTGAAAAATCAATCATGATTATACAAGTCAAGAATTAATATTTTTATCCTTACTAGTATTATCATTATTATTATACTATTATTTATAAAATAGTCTAAATTCATTCACCTTTAATGGATTAATAAAAATGAATTTTCTCATGCAATAAATAAATTAAATTGAGAATCTCTTGCTTGGAAAGTTGAACCTCTCTCTTGGAATAAAGTAGTAACTCCACACTTAAGAGAATGTAACTCTCCCTCACATTAAATGTATGGAAAATATGTAACTTCTCCTCATTAAATTCACTTGTAACTCCCTCATTCAATTTGATTTGTAACTCTCGCCAAATATACTGTCATGTCTAAGTGTAAATCTCTCTCTCCTTAATTCTAATTGTAACTCCTCAAGACGTGTAATTATCTCTCTATTCTTAGGATGAGTTACACTTCTCCTCGAGTAACTCCTCCCTCATGGAATTAGATTCTCCTATTATTGGCTAAAGGCATGAATTCATTTTGTAACTCCTCTCCTTTCTGATATATTTAAGCAAGACCAAGTGAGAGTTGATGTAGCATGTTCATTGTGAAGAATGAGAGCTAGAGTTGAGTGTGTGCAAGAGAAGTGTGAGAGAAAGTGAAGAGTAAGAACAAGGTAAGAGCTAGAGAAAGTGTGAAGGACAAGAATCATAGAAGAAGAATCATTTAGGTTTCCCCCTTGTGGGTTTTTCCCTGGTCATTGGACCTAACTCCCAGTTTCTCATATTTGTTCTTGGTTGTCTTCATATGATCCTTAAGTTTATGTTCTATCTATAATTTATGATCTGAAAAGTTCTGAAGAAGAAATTTGCATTCTAAGTAATTATAAAAACATAGTACATTCATTTTTCTACAAATTACATTTAGTTTTCTGCAAAGTACATTCAACTTTCTTCAAAGTACATTCAATTTTCTGCAAGTACATTTAATTTTATGCATAGAACTTTCAAGTTTCTGTCAAGAATTTAAAAAAAAAATTGCATAGAAATTTGAGATTTTAAGAAAAGGAAATGAGGTGTTCTATTGAGAGGGAGCTCCAGTTGCATGCATATCAGAATATTTTGATTCCAAAGGAAGAACCTCAGGAATTTTTGGAGTAGCCCCAAGATGAGGAGCAGAGAGGGGAGACAACCACTCAAGCAGAGACATCCAGAGAAGGAAGGAAACGAACTAGGGAGGCTGGAATATTATTGCAAGATGCCAAAGATAATGTGGGAGCACCCTCATCACAGTGTAGGCAAAGGAGGTCATCGGATCGATACACTAGATACATGGCTCTGATGACTGAGATAGTAGAGACATAACCATCCTCATTCAAAAAGAAGTATAGAAGCTTGTATGGGTTGATGTTGTGGTAGAGGCATATGATTCCATTGTTATAAATAGTATTTGGGAAGTGCTCCCAAGACTAGCAGACAAATTAGTGGTAGGTGTGAGATGGATTTACAAGGTAAAGCATGCAACGAACGGAAGCATAGATAAACATAAGGTCGGATTTTTGGCCAAGGGGTACTCTCAGGTTGAAGGGATTGATTATGAGGAGACCTTTGCTCTTGTAGCAAGGTACTCTTACATCAGATCAATTCTTGCTCTAGCTGCACAAATGGGCTGGAAGATCCATGAGATGGATGTGAATACAACATTCCTCAATGGAGTTATTGAGGAGGAGGTGTAAATTGAACAACCTTAAGATTTTGATACCTTCGACAGAGAGTCGCATGTGTGCAGACTCAAATGAGCATTGTATGGGTTGAAGTGAGCACCTCGTTCTTGGTACAACAAGATCGATAACTATCTTACTAGTTTGGGCTTCACCAAAAGTGAAGTGGATGCAAACCTTTACCACATCTTGGTAGAAGGTAAATTGTTGATTATTGTAGTATATGTTGATGACTTGATTTTGATTAGTGATGAAAAACTTATCAGGTCTTGCAAGGAGGACCTTGCAAGAGAGTTCGAAATGAAGGACATGGGTCTCATGCACTATTTCCTTGGTTTTGAAATATGGCGAGGAGAAAGGGAATTGTTTGTCTCTTAGGGCAAGTATGCCAACAATATACTTCAGAAGTTCCACATGGACAAATGAAAACCCATGGAGACTCCTCTAGTGACTAACTAGAGGAAGAAGGATTCCAATTCAGGTGAGGAAGTGGATGCTACCATGTACAAGAATTTGGTTGGTTCACTTATGTACCTTGTGAACACATGACCATACATGTGTTATGCAGTCAACCAGTTGAGTCAAGCCATGGTTCGACTGACCAAATTATTTTGGAGGGATGTGTTGGCGGTGATGGACACGCCAACATTCAAGGTGTGTCCTCGATATGTGGTCCAATTTGGACCTCACACCATTTGGGATAGGAGACCCATCCATAAATATATGGCTCGGTTTCCAATTTTTTAAAGGTTTTCCTTGGCTCTACCTGTCAGCAAGAGAAAGTACTGAAATTGTGCCTTCAAAAAGAAACAAGGTGTGCCTGGTGAGTGTTCAATTGTAGGTGTGTCAAAGTTCTTCTACCATGGAGGGAAATAATAAAGTGAGTCTTTAAGAGAGAGGTACATGTACCACCCAAGTAGAGACACACACAAACAAGAAGGATTCAACTAACCATTAGAGAACTTTTGAGGTCTAAAATGGACCTCCTAAGAAAAATGTGCAACCAAAATAAACTTTATAAGAACCAATAGGATTTAAGATGATGATGTCAACCATGGGGGATGATTCACCATTTCTGGGGTAAAAAAATAAAAATATTAAAAAATATTAAAATAATAAAACTACTTTTTCAACTTATTTCAATAATTTTTTACTCAAATTTTGAGCGGGAGTACTCGTTGGATGCAAAATTAAATTCCTTGTCTAAGGAGTACCCATGTTGCATACTTTCGATGGACCCTCCTACATGAAAAAATAGAAATACATGAAAAACCATGATTGCAATCACGATTTTCATGTATTTCTCATTTTTCGTGTAGTAGGGTCACTCGAAAGTATGAAACATGGGTACTCCTTGGATGAGGAATCAAATTTTGCATCCAATGAGTGTTCCTGCTCAAAATTTGAGTAAACCCATGGGGAGATAAGCTGAAAAAGTAGTTTTTTCCTTTTTCCCTCCAAAATTTGATGATGTAATCAAATCTTACTTTATTATTTCCACTATTATTTTTTATTTTCCTTAGGAGGCCCATTTTAGACCTAAAAATTCCCCTAATGATCCAGCAGAATAGTCCACAAAATATGTGACGGTCATTATAACCAATCAATATGAAATATTTCTCTAGTATCCTGCAGAATAGTCCACAAGGATGGGATAACATTAACAACCATTACAACACATTATCAATAATATAAGTACTAAAATAACTGAAATAGTTCAATTAATTTAACACAGATGAAATTCAACATGAAATACAAATATTCGTAGAAGAGTAGACTTACAAACATTCATAAGCAATGTATGAAGAATGTGTTGGCCTTGAAGGCTTTTTTTATATAGTAAAATTTTCAAGACACGTATAAAATGAACACCACTACCTCTAGTGGTGGAGCATTGGAGCAACTCCTTTCTCCTCAAAGGAACTAGCTTGTCTCTCTAATGATTTGCGGGAGGATCCAAGGTGAAAAAAGGTCCTTTGCTCATACAAATAGGGTGTATATATAACAATGAGGAGGTGATGCTTCACCTTGATTATGAATCTTCATCTACGCTCATGATTGCATGACTTCATATGACTTTTCAAATTTACATGACTCTTCATATTATTTACATGTCCTTTGGACTTTCACTTTACAATATATTTTTGAAACATCAATTACATAATCCACCATAATGGTGTGGCATGTGACAACTCATGACATGACACTACTGGCATGGACTGCTTGTTGATGTGGCAATGTCTAACCACTCTTGTTGCTTCTTTTTATGTGTCTACTTGAGAATTCTCTTTCATCCACCTCCACATGAATTTGTGGTAAGGATTCTTAAATTATTTCAAGTCTTGAATTGTGGTCGCAAAATGGTGTCCCTTTGATTTCTCTCAATTGATCAACTTGCATGATCAACTACAAATATGTCTTTTAACACATTTCCCTCATTCATATCCTTGTCCATCATCTTGTCATGTCATGATAAGATATCTACATCCACAATTCACTCATGATGAGATGACATCAATCTGAAAACCCCTAGTCTAAGATAGTGCATCTTGTTGCATTGGATGAGCCAGAATTGGGTAAAAAAATGGAAGAGGGGATCAGTGATTGCATAATTGTGTAGTTTAAGTAGTCAGGGGTGAGCCTTGAGCCTTGAGACTGTGCAATTCATGGTTCAAGTAGGACCGAGGGAGAAAAATATGCAATTCTGGAGGTCAATGTGACAGGTTGAGGGGATGGGCACTGGATCAACACATTGAGTAGTTCCAAGAGGCAGAGGAGGTTGGGCCATTGTGAAATTGCACAGCTCAGGGGCTCAACAGTTAAGCTTGAGGATAAAGATTGTGAAATGCGCAGTTGAGGCCAGGATGGGAAGATGAATTGCACAATTCTAGGATCCAAGGTCAGGGCTTGAGCACTGAAACTGTGTAGTGAAGCAGTCCTAGGAGGCAAGAAATATGGATTGCGTAGTGTCAATATAAAATTTCATAGCTATAGGACTGATATTTCATAATGCGCGGTTCATGGAGGCCGGGTGTAGCTAGGTTTCTTGGTCGGGAAGCTTTTCAGAAATTAGCTAAGTGCAAGATCGGTGAGTCTAATGTGAATACTGATAAGACTTCGACTGTGATCACACACTTGGAATACTTGATGACACAAAAACATATATCATCTAGGACACATGAAAAATTCATTTTCCTCAGTGCAACAAATTTATGACAACTTACGACAAGTGCAACACTTAAGATTCACTTTGCGACGACCGTGATGACACTTGTGCAACATTGCTTAAAACTTTGAAAATGAGTACGACAGATGTTTACATGGTTAGATTAACTCATTTACACAAATTTATCCCCTTAAAACCACTAGAAAAAGCTTATACATATTGTGCGACAATTAAGATGTGAAAAGAAGACATTTTTTCTATCTTGCAAAAGGGACCAAAACACCTCAAGAAAACACATGGAATGAGTTTCAATGTTTGCGAAGACAATGTACAAGACCAAGGAAGGCTCTGAAATTATGTGTAGACCATATTTCTAGAGGGTGTTGTAGTAGCGACAACACCTGGTGACACACTCGTAGAATTCAAGGCTTCTCCGCCTTGGTTAACTCTTCTGTTCAGGTTGTTGGTTCTTCATGGAGTATTAATTCATTGTGAAAATTACTTTGGTCTCCCCACTTACCCCGTGAATAAACATGGTCCCCTTCATACCTTCTCGGTTGAACATAATATAATACTTAGCAACATCGCAATGTTTCGAGTTGGGAAGGGTAGTGAAGTTCACAAGCTTAAGATTTTCAGAGTATGATTTTTCATCTCTAGTGTTTATCCACTGCCAACAGGCCTAGATAGTACACTGATGGAGTCACTACAGGAACACGAACATTCCTTTGTTGTCGGTGAGCTTATTCAGTACCCTGACGAATTTGATTTCTCCACCTCTCTACACATGAATCCTTTCTCTTCTTTCACCTTTATTTATTTATTTTTAGAGGATTGTGCATCAAAACCTATTCATTTATGGGAGAGAGGAATATTGACTTATGGAGAGCATGATAGGTTCAGAGAAGCATATGGAGACCTATGATTTAGGTTTGCTCATTTAGATTTTTCCCCTTCTCCTCTTATACTAATTAGATAAGTGTGAAAATAGTCGAACACAAAGAACCAAGCGTGGGCATAGGGCTTCCTGAATAAACACAAGTTAATGGTTTGATCCAAGACTCTCCTCACAGAAAAATCATATTTTTCATCAAAACTTCACGAAAAAATATAAAACCAACACAAGGAAGACGGACTAGAGGTTAGCCAAATCTTGAAGTGTCACAAGACTCTTTTCAATTCAGCCACACACAAAGGAGCCGAAGAATATGTTCTCACAGAACACTTATTTACATGACAAAACATAATGAAAAATAAATAAATAAACACGAAAATACTATGTACATAGTTGTTACACAGTAATTTGTCACCGTCCCTACCATTCCCCGTCCCGCACAATGGAGGACCCATTTTGTGACCTGTGAACATTATCATGCCTTGAAAACATCATCAATGCATTCCTCTAAGCATGAGCTTCAATTTCCCTAAAGACATCTCCTTGCAAAAAATCATGAAAACATCTTCCTTTGCATTGGCGCGGGCAGACAGTTCATCACTCGTGCCAATGGGGAAAATCCTACAAAGAGGCCGCGCCAACTGGCGCTCTGTCCCAGAGCAGTAGTCGCGCCAGCCAATTTAAGGAGTGTTTTTTAAATAAAGATGGCGTAATTTGTGTTTCAACAAACTCAGAAACCATTGCCTATCTTGAGTTGGGAGGTTTGGCTGCGGGAGTTCTATGGAAGGGAAGTGGTTTTGCCACCTCCCATGGAACCTTCCTTGTTGATAGGGCCAATCCCACAATAATAGGGATCCCAACTCCCTCCTTCCCCCTCTATAAAAGCCTGCTCAATTCCATGGCAAGCTAGTCTTGAAGTGCCTAAGCTTTGAATCTCCAAATTCCCAAGAGCCTTTGTGCTGTAAGAGCCCTCTTTCTTCCCTTAAGGCCGACTCAAGTAAGGAGACTATCGTTGAGAGACTCAGGAGAGGTTTGCCCTTTCCCTGGCGAGCTTTGCGAGACGTGAACGACTGGAGACCCATCCGAAGGAGACCACGACATCAGAACATTGGTTGTAATCTCTTTCGATTGTTATTTAATGAATGATTACGATTATGGTTCCACTCTGTTTTCGATTATGTTAATATGAGTAGTATCCTTTCCGACTGATATTTAGTTGCGTATGCTGGATTTTATGCTTGTATCTGTTTGTTTCTTGCATGTGCAGGTGTCCATCCGCGGAGATCGTGGAGGATCGTGATCTGCCGAGGCTGAGGAACGGGAACACTCTCTTCTTCAGATCGTAGCATTGGATTCCAGGTAGGCTTCCATCTTTGGTCTTTTCATTCGTAACGAGGAATCTGCGTCGTAACATTTCGTGATTGTTGCTAGACCCCTGCTAGGCTAGTAGGGATCGCCTCTGTCCGCAGAGGGGATTTACCTCCTCAACAATTTGGCGACTCCGCTGGGGATCGTCTAGACTTCACTGTCTCGTTTGGATTGTCTCGTTTTGATTATTTTATGATTTTCCTTGCTTGATGAGCCTTCTGGGTTGGGTTCTTTTGTTGTTTTTTGCTTCTTGGTTTGCTTAGTATACATTGATCTGCTTCTGGAGTAGTCCTTTTTGTTTTTGGCTGAGAAACTCGACTGGCGCACTTTTTAGCTCGACAGTCGCGCCAATTGGCGCACGTTGCTTTTGTTTAGCCCGCGCAAATTTCTTTCTGGCGCCAGTTGCAGCCTTACAGTCGCGCCACTCCTGTAAGGTTTTTGAGTTTGTTCAGTTTTGAGCTCTCTGGGTCTGGTCAGTGCTTTTCTTCTTGATTTTCCAACTACCTGAGTGTGTTGGAGTCCTGTTTGACTGGGAATTTGCCTCCATCCTTTGGTTGTTTGCTTTTATCTATCGATTTCACGTTTTAAGCCCTAGGGCATCTAGTAGCTTTGTGTATCGAGCCCTCCTTGGGAGTTTTGGTGTTTCGTTTGTCTAGTCGACTTTCTGATTGCTCCTCTGCATCCTCTTAGTAGTTGTTCACTGTTTTGTTGCGATTTTTGGGTGATTGCTCATTCCTTCATTAAAATTTCGTTTGGTCTTGCTTTGGGCCTAGATCACACGGTCCATTGGAGCCTTTGAGTCTTTTCTTGCTTTTGAGAGACTTTGGTCGATTTGGGATTTGATTGCTTGTATCATTGAGTGAAATTCGTTTGTTTTCACTCTCTTCATATCGTTTCTCAAGTTTTTCCGTTTGTTTTCAGTTTGTTTAGTGCATTTAGCTATCAAACATTGAAAATTATCAAAAAAAAAATCTCTTGTGCTTGTGGTTGAATTAGTGCAAATTGAAATTTTTTGATTTTACTAGTGATTAGCGATTTGAATGAAAAGTTTTCAATTTCATTAGTTGCATTAGAGATCTCATTGTTTGTCTTCTGAATCATTTTGTTTGTGTAAAGACTCTCAACTCTTCTGTAGCTAGTTTTCATTGAACAAAATGATCTACTGTGGCATGTAGCTTTGCACTTAGGAGTTTTTTGAAACAATACATTCGTTAGGGCCTGAAAATTGAAACCTAATTGAAGATAAATTTTAAAATCTATTCAATTAACCTAAGGCAGCATTGAAATCTAACGAAACATATTTAGAGGTCTAGGCTAGAGACGTGTTCCGGCGTCTTTAAACCTAGCAGTTGTCGTTCGCCTTTTGGCTTTAGACAGCGCTAGTACAGACTTGTGCTCCCCGTACCGTCCCGTATATAAAGGGAGACCCCTCTAGGTTTTCAATCCTTTATCCACAGGAAGCCGAGTCTGCCGCCCTATACCCGTGATACACTGAACACAACATTCGGGGAGATTGCCTGCACGTACGGAAAGTCCTTGGTCGATTTCTGTTTCATTATTGAAACCAAGGTGTATATTGCAGTTCACGGATATTCGGTACACCCTTTGTGCCTAGTTTTTTTTCCTGAGTAGTCATTTGGTCTTTTCTGACTCCCTAAATTTGAAAAGACCGTCAAGCGCTTGTCCTTTCACGCTTGTATCAAATCTGAAAGAGATAGAGTCATCTTTCTATCGTTTCTCGACTCTTAAAACATGAAACGATAGAGTTTCTTACTTTTCAATGTGGTAAAAATTAATCACCCACGATTACATGCCCGCTTAGATATTTCTTGTTGACCGTTTGATCGTGTGCCTTGACTCTTTTTTAGCCCGTGTGTGTGTTGGTTTTTTCTTCTCTTGTCGTTTGCCACAGTGGCGGAACCCTCGGTTTCGTCTACTGGTAGTCCTTACACGGACGATTCTTCAGAGGCTTCCCAATCCTCTGTCGAACCACAGCAGCCTGTTGTTTTTGACTTTCCTGACGGGGGACTGGTTCTCGCTGAGCAACCCTTTGGAGGACCAGTTGAGTTCAATTGGCCCTTTTCAGACCCTGTGTCTGAATTGAGATTAGGAACTGATTTCCTTTCTCTTACATTGGGTTCGCCTTTTGTTGTTGTTGTCTTTCCTCCTAGTCCTCGTCGTCTTTTGCGTGATTTAACGGCAGGATCAACCATGAGTGATTCTGGTGAGGAAATCCCAACGTCTGGTTAAGACTATCAGCTCTTCCCGTGAATATTGTTTTAGGGAGACAACTCTGAGCTGGCTGACATGTCAACAGCCAGTCCTTCTTTACCACAAGGTTACAGATCTCTGGGTCAGATCATTTCCGCTGCAGCCTCTATGGGAATATCATCTCCTGCTTTGAGGCCAGCTGCTACTACACCCGGGGTGTCTCCTCAGACGCCCGTCACTTCTGTTCCCGTCCAGCCCACTGTCTGTGTGGCCGCCTCTTCTCCTGTTGTCTCAGCATCTGCTACCAGGGCTGGGCCAACTCCTGAAGATGTTTATCTAGCCACTGCTATACCAGAGAACATCTCTCCGGAGGAGTATCGGTTGTCTTTGCAGCAGCCGAACGCCGAGGTTGGACCGTCCTCCCAAGATCCCTACCGATCTTACTTTTCGCACTATGCACAGGATGGTACTCCTGTGTATGCTTTCCCAGGTCAGTATGACGAGCACGGGGAGATTTTGCGTCTACCCGCTCCTGAGGCTTATCTCTATGCTCAAGGTTTACCTTTTAACCAGGCACATAACCCGCAAGGGCAGCCTTTCCAAGGCCAACCTACAGGCCAAGCTGGCTATCTTTATGATCCACAGGGGCAACCCATTCAAGGCTATCCTGTCGGCCAACAGGGGCCATCGTACGGTCCGCAAGGACAGTATTATAGCCCTCCTGGTCAACCTGTTCAACCTCAGCCGGGGTATCAACTGGGACCGGTCTATGGTCCTGGGGGGAAAATCCAGCCTTCTTTACCGATGCAACCGCAGTATCCTGTTGTTTCTAATGTTGCATATCAGCCGGGACCATCCTATGGTTCTGCTTCAGGTCAAACCGGTTTCCAGCAAGCACCTGGTCCTGTTCCACCACCGGGCCAACCGGTTCGTCCGGTACAACCTGGTGTCCCGCCTCCAGGCCAACCGACCCATCCGGTACAGCCTGGGGCTCACTTACAACCAGGTCAACCTACGCAACCGGCGTCGCCTGTCTATCCGGGTCAACCTGGTCATTCAAGACAGCCCTCACACCCGGGTCAACCTATTCACTCAGGTCAGCCCTCTCAGTCGGGTCAACCTGTTCATTCAGGGCAGCCCGCTCATTCCATTAACCCTGCACAGCAGCCGATTCATTCGATGCCGCAGCCAAATCAACAGTTGCGCCCTACTTATCAGGCTCCGCAGGGTTCCACTTTTCAGCAACCTACTCATCCTCAGGGTGGTTATTATCCTCATGGTCAGTCTCAACCGAACTATAACCACCCCAGAGGCTCTCAGTATTATCCTCCTCCACCCGGGTTTACCTACGCTCAGCAGCCAAATCCAAACGCTGCTTATACGGGGCCGACGCCTAATCAGGGTCCGTATCCTGGTTATCAAGCCCCGCACTATGGTTACCAGCATCCAAATCAGTCTGGTTATACGACCTATGCCCCCTACGGTCAGAATCCTGCGGGACAGAACCCGTGGGGGCAAGGATATTCACAACCATCATGGAGTATGGGTACCGGACCTCATCCTGGGCCTGGCATGGCAGTTAATCCTCCATTGCCGTTCCTGGCTACCTTGGAACTGCCGGATGTTTCAAAGTTGACCAATGATCCGATTTTACATAATCCGTATTGGCCTCCGGTTCCCACCAAGATACCAGGTGATTGCCCTAAGTTTGAGGGAAAAGCTGGAGAGGACCCCCAGGCGCATGTGATGACGTATCATCTTTGGTGTTCGTCTAACTCTTGGGTCGATGATTCGATTCGCCTGCGCCTCTTCCAACGTACTTTAACTGGAGCTGCTGCTAAGTGGTACATAGAGTTATCCCGTGGCATTTTCCAAGATTTCAACTCTTTAGCCATGGCTTTCCTCACGCATTTTCAGTTACCGGTTCGGTATGAAGCCGGGACGCACCTCCTGACTTCCCTGAAGCAGGATAAAGCCACTCACATCTCAGATCACATTCATGAGTGGCGGTGCCGTCGTAGACTGATCAAGTTTCACATACCTGATCAGATACTGACTCACTGGTTCACCACCTCCTTTGTGAATAAAATCGCTCAGGATATTGCGATGGGAGCGTGCGTGACAGAGGAACAAGACATCGCGCATGCCCAATACCTGGATCTTGTCTATTCTCAGTCCGGCATGCTTTATGACATCTTGACTGATGCTCCACGGCCCGGAACCACTAAGGCTCTGCCTACCCCTGTGGTGGATGGTGTCATTGGTTCTGTCTCTCAGAATTCGAAGAAATCTTTGAATGGGAAGCAGAAGCCTAATTCTTCCAACAATACCTCTTCTAATCCCGCCTCATCCGATTCTGGTAAAACCGTGGAGGTGAATGCCGTTCAGGCCAATCCTGCGGACAAATCCTCCAAGGGGAAGAAGAAGGGCAAAGGCAAATCTAAATCTGATGCCCCGAAACCATAATCTAAATCTCATACTGAGGATGGCTCTCAGCATAAACCGAAGTACCCTTGCCTCATCTGTGAAGGGGACCATTATACTAAGGATTGTCCACGACGATCTGAGGTTAGTCAACTTATTAAAGGCCCAAAAGGGACTCCGGCCGTGTTAAAAGAGCCATTTCCCTCTCAGCAGACCCAGATGGTCGAACAACCGTCACCATCTGCACCGTTTGGGTCTCAAGTTTTCATGGTGAAGAGTGTTGCACCTATCTCTGTCGCTACGCGATCGAAGGATTACAATGAATCGCGACAGGCACCCGGGAAGGCAGTTGCGGATGGGCCGCCTCCCCCACCTATCTCCGGTCCATTGGAAATCGAGAAGCCTTCTCTTGAACCCGTTGTGAAGCCACCTCCCAAAGGTGTCCTTCGAAGATCTTCTTATAATCCAAATGCTCGTGCTGCTCAACATTACAGCATTTTTGAGGATTTGGCACAGGCGCCATCTACCATGTCTGTGCTAGAAGTTCTTCAAAGTTGTCCTTCGCAATGGAAGGCTTTACTTTCTGCGATCGGGGGCATTGATCCCGCCGACTTGAGTCTTCTCACCTTCGATCTAGAGAATTTCACTCCCCAGCTTCCACATCAAATCGCTCTCGTTATTCAAGTCCGGATTAACGGTCTGAACATTCATAGGGCCATCGTGGATGAGGGTGCATCTACCTGCGTTATGTCCTCCGCTTGCTGGAAGGCCATCGGCTCTCCAGCCCTGTCGTCATCTCCCAATTCCCTTGAGGCATTTGATGGTCGGGAATCTAAACCCCTGGGCGTTCTCGAGAGTCTAGCGATCACATTACAGGGAAAAAATGTCAATGTAGAAGTGGAAGTGGTTGATGCTAAACTCAACTACAATATACTTCTTGGCCGCAGCTGGACCCATGCCATGCTCTGCGTGCCGTCCACCGTCTTTCGATTCATTAAGTTCCCTCATGAGGGCAAGATTGTCACAGTGGATCAGTTTTTATTTTTCACCTCTAACTCTGAGAACAACGTGCCATACGTGGATCAAATTCTGAATCCCCCGGACAGTGTAGGACCTGGTCTCTTCAAAGACCCAGTCCTCATGGGTATCTTTCCCGCACCGCCACCGCATACCGCTCAAGTCAATATGTTGTCCAGGTCTGATGACCCCTGGCTCATTCCTACACCTGAGCAGGTATATGAGTTTGGAGAATCCATGCCTTTAACGCCAATAGAGATCAACTACTGTGAGATTATTGCTACATCGGATCCTCCACCTCCTCAGCATGCTCCTTTGAGCATGGCTCTCGACGTCTACTCTCAATCCCCCTGGCTTGGTCAGGCTGATTCACCTGATCCTCTCAGAGAGACTTTTCCTTCCGATGAGGCTATCATTGAAACTATGTCTCTTGAGGAGCTGCCTTGGGGCGATGGACATCATCGCTCCTCTTTTATGCCTAGCTTGGGGGCAATGACTGATTGTCTGGAGCGTTATGCTACTCAGGTTCCTTCCCCCCCTCTTCAAACGCCCATTTTGACGCACGAGGTTTTTTCGGAGGGTAACCTGAGTAACATTACTCAAACTGTTCCAATCAACATCTCCGTCAAACCGGGGATCATTGAGAATATTCACGTGGGTGTGACTTGTTCTCCCGATGAGATTCAAGTCTATACTGAGCTTTTCAAAGAATTCAGAGATGTTTTCGCATGGTCTTACGAGGAAATGTCAGGGATTGATCCCAGTATCGTAGTGCACGAGATTCCAACCTATCCAGGTGCGAAACCCGTGCCCCAACGCTTACGCCCCATGCATCCTCGAAAAGCCGCCGCCATCAAGGCAGAAGTTGAAAAAATTCTGAATGCGGGTTTTATTTATCCCATCCCCCTCACAGAATGGGTGTCTAAAATTGTCCCTGTCGATAAAAAGCAGGGTACGATTAGAGTCTGTGTCGATTATCGCGACATCAATCGCGCCTGTCCAAAGGATAATTATCCCACTACGTTTATAGACCAAATCATTGACGAATGTGTCGGGAGTGAGATCTATTCCTTAATGGACGGTTTCTCAGGATATAACCAAATCATTATTGCACCTGAGGATCAACAAAAGACCACATTCATCTGTCCGTGGGGTACTTTCGCGTATAAAAAACTCCCGTTCGGGTGGAAGAACGCTGGAGCCACTTTTCAGCGTGCGATGTCCTACGCTTTTCATGACATTCGCCATATCGTTTAGCCTTATCTGGACGACTTGCCAGCCCATTCGGGTAAGCGAGAGGACCATCCTGAGCATCTCTGCCACATCTTTCTTCGTTGCAGGTGCTACAATATTAGGCTCAATCCTCATAAATGCGTCTTCTGCGTTGATTCTGGCTATCTTTTAGGATTCATAGTCTCGAAAGACGGAATTCGCCTCAACCCTCTAAAGGTTGAGGCCATCGTAAATCTCCCATCACCCTCCTCCCTGTATCAGTTACAGAGTCTGCAAGGGAAAGCGAATTTTCTTCGGCGCTTTATCCCGAATTATGCCGAGGTGGCCAAAGGATTCACTCGTTTATTAAAGCAAAACGTTCCCTTTCATTGGGATGAAATTGCTCAGGAATCCTTTGAGAAGCTGAAGACGTTGCTTGTCAATGCTTCGTTGCTTCGTCCTCCGGACTACCACCGCGACTTCACTTTATATCTAGCCACCACATTTAGCACCATAGCCATGGTCTTGGTGCAGGATGACGATCACGGGGATGAACATGTTGTTTATTACCTGTCACGGAACCTTCTCGACCCCGAAATGCATTATGCACATGTCGAGAAGTTGGCATTAGCAGCAGTACACGCCGTACAACGCTTTCGCCATTACATACTTTCGCGTATGATAACAGTGGTTTCAGACTGCAACCCTATGATGTATATTCTTTCTAGACAATTACTGGGGGGCAAGTACTCCAAATGGATTGTGATCCTGCAGGAGTTTGACTTGGAGTTCACTACTGCTAAGTCAACTAAATCACTGGTCTTCGTGGATTTGATATGTTTTCTCCCTACAGACTCTGCTCCCTCACACTCTGAAGACCATATACCGAACGAAACGCTTTTCCTCATCAGTACTCGTGACCCTTGGTACGGTGACATAATAGTGTATCTTCAGACCTCAACATTTCGGTCTGAGTTGGATAAAGCTGCCCACCGTCGGATTCGGCACCAGTCCCAACCCTACCGTATAGTAGGAGATACCTTATATCGCGTTGGAGTAGATTCGGTGCTCCGCCGATGCCTAACCTTGGAAGAGGCTGAGAAGGTCCTAAATGACTGCCACAGTGGCGCCTGTGGTGGACATATGTCCAGGTATGCAACTGCCCAGAAGATTCTGCGAGCAGGTTATTTCTGGCCTTCCATATTCAAATACTGTATCACTGCAGTCCGTAAATGTCATGCATGCCAGATATTTCAGCGCAAGATGCGCGTGCCGCCTTTACCATTGCATCCCGTTATTACCGTCGGCCCTTTTGCAAAATGGGGCATGGATTTTATGACGTGTAACCCTCACTCGGCCGGGGGGCATGCGTATATCATTGTCGCCGTCGAATACTTCACCAAGTGGGCCGAGGCGATGCCTACACTAGCTGCTGATGAGAAAACGGCTGCTCAATTTATATTCAACCACGTTATTGCACGGTTCGGAGTTCCTCAAGCCATCGTTACTGATCACGGTACTCATTTCCGAGATTATATGATGGCGGAGCTGACTTCAACGTTGGGCTTGCGTCACGACAGCTCGACACCATATTACCCTCAAGCGAATGGTCAGGTTGAAGCAGTGAACAAGGTTTTGGTCACTATGCTTCAGCGAACAGTTGGTATTCACAAATCCAATTGGCATCTCCAACTCTTCTCAGCTCTCTGGGCATACCGAACATCTGCAAAGAGTGCAACTGGGTTCACACCATTTCAATTGGTGTATGGCCTGGAAGCAACTCTTCCGGTTGAATGCGAGATTCCTTCGTTGAAATTAGCTGTGGAGCTTCTACCTAATACTTCTGCTGAGGAAGAACGTCTTATGTATCTGGAACGGTTAGATGAAACCCGTCGTCTGGCTGCTTTGGTTATCGAAGCACAAAAGAAGAGGGTCAAAACTCATTTTGATCAATCTGTTTCTCCTCGTTCCTTTATTGAAGGGGACCTCATCCTCCTGTACGATCAAGCACATGACAAGCTTGGAGCCGGTAAGTTCCAGCCTATGTGGCATGGGCCCTATATAGTAAAACGCGTTTTGAAAAACGGGGCCTACGAGCTTATAGATTATGAAGGAGTTCCGTTGGCGCAGCCCAGAAATGGGTTGTACCTCAAAAAGTACTATGCCTAAAGTGATTTCTTGGTGTGGTGTGTGTACATAGGTGTGTGATTTTCATTTGTGTGCATGTATAGTGTGGTGTGCTTTGTAAACATCTTTTTGCTGATTGGGTCTTCCTGGTTGTGCAGATGTCTATTCATCCATTTGTTGGTTTCGCGGATGGTGCCTCCCGCAGTACCAGGAATCTGTCTTCAGCAGCCTGGGTAATCTATGATCCTGCTGGTGAGTTGATTGACCTACAAGGAGTGTGTCTAGGACGTACCATGAACAACATCGTGGAATATAGTGCTGTGTTAAAATTATTAACCGAGGCAGTAAACCTTGGTATCCGTGAATTGCTCGTGTATCTAGATTCACAACTTGTGGTGTTACAACTGAATGGACACTATTCGGTAAGGAACCCGTCCATCTTACGTCTGTATCTGCGTATTCGATTACTGGAAAGAAATTTTGACTACATTACATATCATCATATACCCAGGCATTTGAATACATTAACAGATGCAGTAGCAAATTTGGTATTAGACAGACATTTGCGAAATTTGTAAATCATCATCACATGTAAAGAAAGATCCATCCGGAAATAGATATGCACATATATATAGATATCGAAATGTTTACATAGAGTGTGTCACATAAAAGTCAAAATATACATAATCGTCTTAAGTACATCCGGAGACGATACATCTCTCAAAAAATAGGTGTGGTATAAATCCTAAGAGCTAATCCGCATGGTGCTCATGATAGCATGTGACTGCACGCACTAAGCGTCTCAGGATTCAGTGGATCCGACTTGGAACTCCCATCGTGTGACGTTGGTATGCCATCGGTACGTCCGCCAACCGAACATAGTCTGGGATCCCTCGGGAAATGCCCTCGAGATTCTGGATCAACTCCTCTCCTCCGGTACCCTCTCCCTGAGGATCAGGGGCGAGTTGTGTCCTCCGTGAGATTGGAGACATCCCAGCTGGTCTGTCAAGTCCCACATCTGCATACATATATAAAATGTGTTAGGACGAATGTGTATTAACAAAAAAAAAACATAAAACATAAAATCAAAAACATGAGGTCTTACCCAACTCCTCGTCCCAGTCATCTCCTTCTGGCAGTGGGAGATCTGGGTCTCCGATGAAGTCAGTTCCTGCATAGGGCCAGTCTTCCACTACAATTAGCTGGCGCCGTAACCACCTAAAGAACTCCGGCCTCCAGGACATCTGTTGGCCGCCTCCAGCTTTGGGCATTAATGCTGCCCAGCGAGCCATTCTTGGCTCTCATGGTATCGGATCTGCTACTGAGGCCCCTTGGCCCTGGAAGATAGGTAAGCGTTCCAGAATGAACGATACCAGGATGGAACCATAACCAAACTGTTTCAGTTTACCTTGTTTGCATTTTGTGAGCTACCTTTTCATATTTATTGTTACTACTGTCGCCCAGTCAAACAGTAAGGGACTCATGCATTCTGAGGCCAGCAGGAGTTGGGCCTTGGTGGCCTCGTGCGGTGCCTGTGACCCTGCAGCCTATGTGATGGTATGTAGGACAACTCTCAATGCCAGATCAGGGATAGTGTGGATATCCACCTTCTTTCTTCCTGATCCCATTTGTGCTCCTCGGCACACTCGTGCCATCACTTCTTCCATCTTCTCCCCAGATGGTCTGCTTCCGGTCAACATAGGGATTGGACCTCTGCGGGACAATCCAGTGATAAAATAAACATCAGAAACCTCTAGCTCTAATACCTGATCTCGCAACCTGAACACTTGTTCATGTTCATCCCAGATACTGATCAAATACTGGAGGAGCTCAGGCTGAGCTCGTAGACAGGGTGTAAGGAAGAACTTCTTCAGCCCACAGTTTCTGAGGGCATTCATGCAAGCCTCACTTTGGATGGCCTGTTCATCCTCTTCTCCATGCTCTCGTTCTTTCCATTCAATCGCCATTTTTCTTGATTACCTACATCCATATGGTCATAAACCCTTAGTTAGATCTCTGATAGGCCTCAAATTCCATGCAATTTGGTTTAAATATCGATTTTTAGGAGGATTTTTAGGTTCAGACGCTGGCGCGGATGTTTTGTGAACAATCGCGCCACGTGGCGTGAGCCCATTGGTGCGGGTCTGTGCCCAATACCCACGCCAATGAGCGCGGCCCTAAAATTTCAAAAGTGGCCACAAAGAATTGATTTACAAGGTAAAACTATTAAAAAATGGATGAAAATGTAGAGCAGGGAAGCGCCTCTTACCTGTAGCAGACGAGAAGCTGAATGGTCAACCGGATTTTTCGCAATCGCCGTCAGAAGTTTCTGCTCCAAATGGATCATTGTTGCTTTTTACCAAGGTAAATAGTAAATGTAATTTTATTTTTACCAATTTGGCATATTTATAACTTTTTGACATAAAATGAGTTGTAAAAAGTCATTTTTATCAAATATTTTAATATGTTATGTCGAAAATGGGTTTTACGCTTGCTTGGTATGTGCAGCAGCAGGTTTTTGCGACTTTAACAATGGAAACGAGTTGTATTTTATACTTTTTCGGACTCGGTAAATACACAAAAAAGTCACTTTGGAGTCATCTTTCAGCTCTTTTCTGACTCTCTAAATATGAAAAGATTGCCGAGGCCCTTGTCGTTTCGATCTCGTTAAATTGGACACGAATCGACATCTACCTAGTATACGTTTAACCCTTTTTCGGGCTGGGATGGATTGATTACGAAAAAGGAATACCCTAGCCTATCGCGACTAGGAGGTTTTCTCGGATATTGTTTTCTACCTTTTCGGATCTGAGGAACTATTTACGAAAAGGGACCCGTGGAGTTTACTTTTCTGCTGTCTTTTCAAACTCTCTAAACATGAAAAGACGCCGAGTTCTCCCTTTGTCAGACTCGTTAAACCCTGATGACATCGGATTCAGTCAAAATGACGTTCTCCGAGTTCCTCCTTCCTAGGGCTCGTTAAATGTACTAGGATGGATTCGCCCGAAGGGCGGACTTACATTACAAGCATATGCTATCCCCTTCAAGCTTGTTATCAAAAATAATTGGGGTACTCACCAGAAATGGTGGGGGAAAAATGGAACCATCGTCGTTGTCGTCGGCAGTATGTCGCTCTTGAACATGGCACTTGTCCGCATTCGTGTCGGGTTGGGGACATCTCATCTCATTTCTTCACTTTGCCTCCGTGGGTTTGGATAATCCCTTTTGACCTCTCATATGCTCATTGCCTCGTCACCATGACCTCTGATCCGTTGATGTCAAATACTGCCAAGTCCACTGTCGTGTCGTTTATATGTTCAAGAGAAGTTGGCCTCTGCAAATATCAACCTTCCTCTGTTTCTCATACGATCTTGATTCACAACAAAAACATCATGTTCCTCTGTCTCGTGTCGATGATGTGGGAAACATTATGGCCCACCTTCGATCAAGGTCACTTCCTGTCGACTTCAGCTCATTATCCAAGAAGCTGATCTAGAGACTCCTTTATGGTACCTTGGAGCCTGCATGCCTCAATGGCAGGTTCGTCGCATTCGACGTGAGGTTTTCATCATTGGCCTCCGATCGAGTGATTCTGCAGGTGTTCGACGCCAACTCATTGATTCACACGCTGTAGATTGTACCTGTAGTACCTTGAGGGCCATTTTCATAATTGGTGGTTCCTCTCGCGTCTGTTAACAGCTTTCATCATTGGCTGGTAATCAGACGATGTTCCCGCATGTTCGACTTCAGCTCACATATTCACATGCTCGAACTTGTACTTTGTTTGGGTCGAGATGGAGTGCAAGACCCTGGATTGTGTCTGTTGTAATCCAGGCTGCGATTGTGGATTATTATCATTATGTATATGACTCATTGATTGGATGGCTGCGACCATACCTGAGTCTATTTATTTGATCCTCGTTGGATGGCTGCGCCCATACCCTGGATCCGGATTATAGTGTACTCTGTTTCGGATGGCTGCGCCCATACCACATATACATCATGTACTTGAGATATCAGTTGTATTTTTCTGCGCAGGTTTTCCGACGGCGGGCCTTCAGTTGAACATGTTCTTGTAAAGCATTTCACCCCTCTCTCTCTCGGGCCTCATACTTTAGGGGGCATCTGTTACACAGTAATTTGTCACCGTCCCTACCATTCCCCGTCCCGCACAATGGAGGGCCCATTTTGTGACCTGTGAACATTGTCATGCCTTGAAAACATCATCAATGCATTCCTCTAAGCATGAGCTTCATTTGCCCTGAAGACATCTCCTTGCAAAAATCATGAAAAACATCCCTTTTTGCATTGGCGCGGGCATACAGTTCAGCACTCGCGCCAATGGGGAAAATTCTGCAAAGAGGCCGCGCCAACTGGCGCTCTTTCCCAGAGCAGTAGTCACGCCAGCCAATTTAAGGAGTGTTTTTTAAATAAAGATGGCGGAAGTTGAGTTTCAACAAACTCAGAAACCATTGCCTATCTTGAGTTGGGAGGTTTGGTTGCGGGAGTTCTATGGAAGGGAAGTAGTTTTGCCACCTCCTATGGAACCTTCCTTGTTGATAGGGCCAATCCCATAATAATAGGGATCCCAACTCCCTCCTTCCCCATCTATAAAAGCCTGCTCAATCCCATGGAAAGCTAGTCTTGAAGTGCCTAAGCTTTGAATCTCCATATTCCCAAGAGCCTTTGTGCTGTAAAGAGCCCTCTTTTTCCCTTAAGGCCGACTCAAGTAAGGAGACTATCGTCGAGAGACTCAGGAGAGGTTTTCCCTTTCCTTGGCGAGCTTTGCGAGACGTGAACGACTGGAGACCCATCCGAAGGAGACCACGACGTCAGAACATTGGTTGTAATCTCTTTCGATTGTTATTTAATGAATGATTACGATTATGGTTCCACTCTATTTTCGATCATGTTAATATGAATAGTATCCTTTCTTACTAATATTTAGTTGCGTATGCTGGATTTTATGCTTGTATCTGTTTGTTTCTTTCATGTGCAGGTATCCATCCGCGGAGATCGTGGAGGATCGTGATCTGCCGAGGCTGAGGAACGGGAACGTTCTCTTCTTCAGATCATAGCATTGGATCCCAGGTAGGCCTCCATCTTTGGTCTTTTCATTCGTAACTAGGAACTTGCGTTGTAACATTTCGTGATTGTTGCTAGACCCCTGTTGGGCTAGTAGGGATCGCCTCTGTCCACAGAGGGGATTTACCTCCTCAACAATAGTGTTGGGAACAACCCCATATCATCATTGAAAATCATGTATTAAGTCTTGGCCATTGATAGGGAGAGAGTCAATATTCTCATCTAGTGATTTCAAATGATATGTTTGTTGGCAAAGCTTTTCCTAAACAATGAATGGTCCAATCCATAGGGATTGAAACTTTGTCTGTTTTCCTGTGTCCTCATGGGATTTTTCCCACTTCAATACTAAGTCACCCACACTAAAGTTATTCTTCCCTGAAAACTTCTTGTCGAACCACCTCTTGATATGATTTGGTGAAGGGAAAATTTTTCTTTTTCTTTCAACCTTTCTTCCTGTAGCTTGTGAAGAGTGTCCATCCTACACTAAACTAATAAACATGGATTGCCTTGGGATTCTTGTGAAAGTTGGAGAGAGGGAAAGTAGATGTTAGGAGGAAGGATGGATTCTTTTCCATACACCAGGAAGTAAGGGGAGGTATTCAGAGAGGGCTTTGATGTGACTCGGTCAACCCATAGGGAATTTACCAAAGAATAGTTCTAGTTCCTTTGTTAAGAGAATATGGTCTTCTTGATGATTTGTATAAGGTTCTTATTTGTAGACTCAACAAGACCATTTCCTTACTGATAGTAGTTAGATGAATGTTTCAATACAATTCCATTTTATAATGAAAAATCATATAATTTTAGTGATGAAAAGTATGTTTCATTATAAAAAACAAGTGAAGTCAGAATGTCGAACATGGAAATGATATTCTGCTTAACAAAGGTCATGACTTCCTGATCATTGAATTGTTTCAGTGGAACTTCTTCTGTACACCACGTAAATTAGTATGTAGCATTGAGGTTGTAGCAGTGATGATTTGAAAATGCAAAAATAGTTCACCAATGACTTCTATGCCCCACTGTTGAAATGGTTCTTCCACTACGATAGGTTTTAATGGGGCTGCTGACTTATTATTTCATCCAAAACACTTTTGAAAAATCGAACACTTGTAGGCATAGTCATTTAAATCTTGGAATAATGTGGGTCAATAGAAACTGACTCGCATAACTTTATGTGTATTTTTGTTACCCGTGAAGTGTCCCCTGGCTGGTCCGTCATGGAGATCACACAATACTCTTTCTGAATCATGCGCTTCTAGGTACCTAAGAAACACTCCATTATGGTGCTTTCTGAAAAGCACCCCATGCAGTAATTGATAATATAATGATTTAATTTTGAGTGTCATCTTTTTTTGTGCGGATAATTTCAAGGGCATGGCATCGTGCTCCAGGTATTGGCACAAATCTGCATACCAAGAGTTTGCGATGGTAGTTGGGGAAGCTCACTCAACATTGTAAATTTCAATCTCCTGCTCCCATCCGGAAGGATATTCTTCGTTTGCATCTACTACTTTTGTTGCTAGCCGACACAGACTTGGCTCTTGATTGTGTGAACTAGCTTTAACTTTAAATAATACTCTTTTAAACCAGACATATATTTGTTCTTCTCTCACACAGCTCTTGTTGAATGAATAGTGATCTGACTACTGGGTGTGGAACAAAAATGATACAATGATTTTTCAAGAGATAGGGAAAAATTGTTTCACCGCCTTGTACACCGCATAAGCTTATTTGTCAATGGTGGGGTAATTGAGCTCAGGTCCTTGAATACTAGTGCTCATAAAAGATATTGGCCTCTCATTGTTCTGATCATTCTTTTGTGTAAGCACAATGGTGAGAGAAGAGTTAGAAGAAAAAGTGTAGAGAAAACATTATTTACTAAAATATGGGTTATATAAAGCATGTGAATCTGGGATAACTTACTTAATATGAGAGAATGCATCCTTTTCCCTTTTGTCCCATTTGTAAATCACATCCTTCTTTACCATCTCCTGTATTGTCTTCATGATCTTAGCATAATTAGAGATGAACTTGTAAAGAAATTTGATTTTCCCCAGGAAGGATTGCATAACTCTATTGTTCACGGGGAAGGGAATCTGCATAATTGATTTGACCCTCTCCGGGTCTACTTTAATCCCATTTTTGGAAATGATACAACCTAACAGGTTACCCTTGGACACTATGAAAATGATTTTTTTTGGGATTAAGGGATATCCCATATTTGCGACATTGCTCAAAAATGTTCTTTAGATGGCGTATGTGGTCGAATATCTTCTTGGAAAACACCATGACATCATCAAAATAGACCATTAAACTCTATCTAATCATTCCACAGAATGTGATTTCCATGGCGCATTGAAATGTTGCACCAAAATTGATCAAACCAAATGAAATTTTTTTAAATGCAAATCTACCCCGCTTCATCCAGAATTTTGTTTTCTGTCTACCAAGCTCTGAGGCTAGAACCTAGTTGTATCCAGAATATCCATCCAACAAAGAAAACATCTTTGAACCTGATATTGGTTGCAATATCTATTCCATAAATGGCACAGGGTAATTTTATTTTTCCGAGGTGTGATTCAAGTTGAGGAAATCAACTCACAAGTGGATTTCCCCATACTTTTGTCTCATCAAGACCAAGTTTGATACCCAGATATAATGTCACACTTTGTATATGATCCTAGCATCCAACAGTTTCCTAAACTCTTGAATCATAGCCTGATCCAGGTGAATATTGGTGGCCACCCACCTATTCCACTTGGACCCCCACCATTGTTTCTTTCAGTTTTTCAGTTTCCTTAATTGTAGCATAGTTTACTATTTTTGGCTGTTTTTCGGGTCTTGAACTTTCGGGGCCGTTTTGAGGCCCTAAACCACGTTTTTTTGAAAAATGGGAAAACATGAGTCTTATATTAACATTTGAAGTCAAAATTTATAGTCAAATATATATTTCTAATGAGGTATTGTGTGCATCAAAAACGAAGATCGTATGCCAAAGTTACAACCTCAGGAAGTTGATGTACTAATTTACCCCAACGGGGCCCACAATTTTGGAAATTCATCTCATACGGTTATGTTTTTGGATTTTTAGGGTTTCCATTATTTCTAAATAATAAATAGGCCTTCGAGCCTCATTGTAACACAGTTTAGAGGCATGTAGCTGCCAAATCTCTTCTCAGAGGTAAGCTACCATCACTCGAGCTAGTTTATTTCCATTTTGTTTGCAAGCATATTTTAGTTCTTTGATATTAATGAAATGAAGTGTTATTTATGATTCATATTCATATTTATGTTTATATATATATATATATATATATATATATATATATATATATATATATATATTATGTTGCGTTCCTGTCTAAGTTCAGATCAGTGGTATCAGAGCAGTCTGATCTTTCTATGTTTTTCTTTCCATGCCCCCAACGAGGTCAGGGTATAAGGAGTTAGGGCTCGAACTGGTTGAAAATTTGCAAGAAAAACCTCACAAACCCCAACAACCTTCCATGGAAGAAGAAAATAAAGACGAGGGAGTAGGAGATCATTTCAAAATATTTCTCGAATAAGCCCTCGAGCGACAAAGGAATGTGATGATGGAAAAATTTTCCCAGATCCTTCGGCGGATTCCCACATGCGATGCATCTTCATCTGACTATTCTTTTGGAGGTGCCACTCCCTTCAAGGTACAAGTCAAATTTGACATTCACATATTTAAAGTCTAGATAGATGTAGACACCATAAGTAAATGGGTAAATATGTTGGAAGGATATTTTTCAGTTAATTATTTTTCCAATAGGGAAAATATTTCTTTTTTGCTCCTCAAAGTCACCCCCCATGTCAAGGACTGGTGGGAAACCTACTGTGAACAAAGGGATGCAAGAGAACCCTTGTTTTTTTCAATAAAACCCACTTGGATCAATTATTTTCGAGATTTAATCAAGGATAAATATTACCCTATGGGGAGATATGAGGACAAGTACATACAATGGACTATGTTGTGAAAACAAAGGGATCAACATGTGCATGAGATAAAGAATCTATTAATACCCTATGCACAAATTTGGGTATCAAAGATTTGGAGAAACATATAGTGCTTAAGTACCATAGTTGTTTTCACAGATACATTCAATAGGAAATGTATTTCCCCGACATCTCCTTGCTTGGTGCATCATACTGATATGCTACCAAGATCAAGTACAAATTTAAACAAAAGAAGCAGGACTTTGGATCTGCGAATGTGAAGCAAGGGAGAGGTGCCCCCAAACCATAGAACAAAGGAAAAATCCAAGGCGTTGCGACCCAAGACAATCCTCCAAAGTTACAAGAAAATAATAACACCATGGAGAGAAAGAACGACATGGGAAATTGGTGCGAGTTACATAAGATCCCCACTCACAACACAAGTGAGTTTTGGGCCAAGAAATCACTGGTGGATGAGATGAAAGCTTCTGAATCAGATGCATTCTTTGACTCTAAGTTAGAACCCGACAAGGGGAATGAAAAAGGGAAGAATATTATTGACGCGGAGCCTAGTGCCACCATTTCCACCACCAAGATCCAGAAGGATGAGCTTGAAGATCCAGAGGAAGGGGAGCACCTCTTCCACTCCCAGATGTGGGTGAAGGGTTCTCCATTGTAGTTCATTTTCAACAGCAGAAGCCAAAATAACCTCATTTCAGTAGACATCATGAAGCAATTGGTCCTACTGACCACAATGCACCAACAACCGTACACCATCGGGTGGCTTCACCAAGGATGAGATATTTGCATCAACCAGTAGTGTCTCCTACCCTACAACATCAACCCCTTCATAGATGAGGTATTTTGTGATGTTTCTACTCTTGAATTTTGTGATGCATTATTAGGCCAACCATACTTGTGGAAGAGACATGTTGTGTATGAGTCTATGCCTTACACTGTTATTATTAATTTTGGAAATAATTTGTACATGATATCATAGGTAACACTGCCTACCACCATCTCTTTGATCACTGCGAAGCAATGTAGTAAGCTCATTTACAAAATAGGAAAAAAATTTGCCTTATGATTCACCCTTAGAAGAAGAATATTGTGGTCACGGCCTCTAGATAAGGCTCCTCCACATGACAACAACATATGGACAACATTATTGTATAAAATAGGTATCCAATCCCATAGATTGATGTCCCTTTGGACAAGCTTAAGGGGGGAAAATATTTAAGCAAGATCGACTTGAAATTCGGGTATCACTAGATACTAATCAAACCCTCTGCTATGTGGAAAACTGCATTCAAATCCAAGGAGGGCCTTTTCAAATGGCTGGTCATGCCTTTCGGGTTGATGAATGACCCCACAAACATCATGAGGTTGATGGAAGACATCTTGCAACCTTTCACCAACTCATTTGGGGTGGTGTATTTGGATGACATCCTAATATTCAACCATAGTTGGAAAGAGCACCTCCGCCATATTCGACAAGTCCTTCAAACTTCACAACAACATAATTTGTGTGCCAATTTGGAGAAATTCACTTTTTATATGACCCAATTTGAATATTTTGGTTACATCATTGATGAGAGGGATGTGCATGTGGACCCAAGCAAGATACAAGTCATTTGGGATTATCCAACCCCAACCACTCTAATTAAAGAGCTCTGCAACTTTCTGGGTCTTGCCAATTTCTACCGTAGGTTCATGTTGGGGTTCTCTCATATCACTTGACCTTTGATTCAAGTCACCAAGGGCAGAGAAAAATAAAATTTACTTTGCTTCAAATCCCAACAAAAGCCATTTTTCGAGTTGAAGCATCGCCTCTGCTATGCACCAATGCTCACATTTCCAGACCTGCGACAACCATTTTAGATTGAGACAAATGCTTCTGACTATGTTATTGGTGTATTTATTACTCATAAGAGGCATCCAATAGCATATCACAGCAAGAAAATTTCAGGCACAGTCCGAAATTACCCCACTTATGACAAAGAGAGTTATTCCATTGTGCGGGCCTGCCGAAAATGGAAGCATTACATTCTAGTGAAGGAAAAAATCATCCACATAGATCACCAACCCTTGAATTTCATATAGACACAAGGGAAGTTATAGAATGATCACCATCAGAAATGGTCCACATACCTACAACAGTTCCATTTGAAAATTAAGTACAAGAAGGGAAGCACCAATAATTTTGCAGACTGCCTCAGCTGACCATCGATCATGAAGCCGAACATGGTGCTCGACTCTTGTGGGAATGAAACTTTAGAGTGACCAAATCTGTGCAAGAACGATCGAGAATTCGGAAACAGGTACCAAACACTCCTTGAATGCAAACAAGTTCCAAAATTTCACCTCCAGGAAACATTTTTATGTCACCTAGGACACCTCTGTGTTCCTACAAGCGAGCATGCAAGGATGATTTGGGGGGAGCACTAAAGTTAGGTCGCTGAACACTTTAGAGTAGAGAAAACAATGGAAATGCTATAGAAGTAATTTTTTTGGATGAATCTTCGACAATATGTTGGGAAGTACATCAGATCCTGTATTTCTTGTGCCATTTCCAAACTAGCCATCAAGAAGCAAGGCCTATATACTCTACCTACTCCTAGTCAACCTTGGGAATCCATCTCCATGGATTGCAGGTCGAGCCTCCCTTCGAATAATCATGGAAATGACTACGTTTTCATGGTCATCGACAAACTCTTAATCATGGAAATGACTACGTTTTCATGGTCGTCGATAAATTCTTTAAGATGGCCATTTTGGTGGCTTGCAAGAAGAGTATCACAACTGAGGTTGATTCTAAGTATGAGTATTGACGTGATCAACATCAAGTGCCACACAAGTTCCAGGTGGGCGACAAAGTTTTGCTACATTTGCAGAAGGAGCGCCTCATTGGGACCCACTGTAAGCTTCAGTCGCTCTGATATGGGCTATACACCATCACCAAGGATATAGGGGATAGTTATTTCAAGCTTAAAATTCCATTGTTCCTTGGCTTGCTCCCAGTGTTCAATGTGGACCGCCTTTGGCCATACTTCCCACCATTACTGGACACATGCGACATTGAAGAACAAGTCACACCAACAGAGCTAAACCATGACTGCATGGAACATACCACAATTGATCAAATAATGGACACACAAATCAAGAACACTCACCAGCAGAAGATCCTACTGTATTGGTTTGTCAAATCTGACCAACTCCTACACCAAGGCAAGTGGCTCACTAGGGACCAAGTTCAACAAAAGTTTCCACATCTCATGGAGGAGCTCAACGTAATGGGGACCATTTTTTTCTAAGGGGTAGAATTAATCCAGGTAGATATTGGTGGCAACTAGCCTATTGCACTTGGACCCCCACCATTTTTTCTTTCAGTTTTTCAGTCTTCTTAATTGTAGCACAATTTACTATTTTTGGCAGTTTTTCGGGTCTTGAACTTCCAGAGCCATTTTGAGGCCATAAACGACATTTTTTTGAAAATAGGAAACATTGAGTCTTTGCTTAACAATTTTAGTCAAAATTTATATTTTTCAGATAGATCTTTCTAATGAGTTATCATGCACGTCAAACGGAGATCGTATTCCAAATTTATGACCCCGGGAAGTTGATGTACCAATTTACCCTAACGGGTGCCAAATTTTTGGCGATTCATCTCCTAGGGTTATTTTTTAACTTTCACTTTTCCTAAGGCCAGCGGGAACATTTTTGGAACTCACACAGGAAGCACTGACCCTAGGTGATCATTGTGTTTTTTTCTTCAATAGTCGTGGAGAACATCACGACTATCCCTCAAATAGCCACGCAGACCTGAGGATGCATAATTTCACCATTCAGGACCACTTGGCACACTTGGAGAAAAATATTATCACTCAATCTAGCCAAGTACAACTGTCTTGGAGCCACCTTGAGGCTTTAGTGCAACACACAAATAAATCATACCCCCACTCTTGTGTCAACATCCATATTGTACCAAGATAGGGAGGGAAAATTTGAAATTTGTCTACAAAAGCCAACCATGGGAAGAGAAATGGGAGACACATTATTATGCTGGCCAAATTGCTCCTCAGTAAACCAGCTTGTGTTGTTGATCAAGAAGAGGATTGGAAGGATCTATTTGTTGGCCATCCAACACCTCAATCCAAGAGAGAAGAGTTCACCACATGTCCGTCGATCTCCCATCCCTTAAGAGGGAAGAGAGGCCTGCTGAAATCTTGAGGGGAAGAGACCCCCTTGTCTTAGATATTGGAGCTCCGTAGCTCAAAGGATCCACTATAAGAGATTTATATTCTATCTTCTACTACCACCACCACCTAATAAAGGGAGAGAGATCTCCATTATTGATTTATTTATTTTTTTCTCTATTGAGCATGTTTCTTGTGCATGTTGTTTTGTTTTTGTTTCTTTGTTTATGTAGCACGTTATGTTTCCATTTAACTTAGCTTATTACATGTTGAACTTTTTCCACTAATGTTTGAAAAACCACTTTGAAGTGTGACTTGCTTGTAGGAAAACAACCTCCCTACTAAGCATAGTGTATTTCATCTTCCCATGTGCCAAATACACTACAACAGGAATGGTGACTCCACTAGATTATTTCTTTTCAATTAATGGTTGTGGATGCAGGTCCTCTCTCCTACTCAGACTTGCTGCAAAACCACTCCTACTTCCTAGAAACACTTTTCAGTCACCCTCAGTGAGAAATTTGTCTTAGAGAAGGTGGATTTTTTCATTCTCTGTCATCCACGCACATTCTGTTTAGACAGATGTGCGGTCTTCATGTCTATGGGAAGGTAAGCCACGCAGTAGGCAGTAAGCCCAATTTTCACTTGCTTTTCTCAGTTTTTTCAGTTGTAAGGTGTTGGAAACCCATAAGAAATTTTCCATCAATGTGATCTGGTATTTCATGACTGGTTAGGACACTTATTTGCTAGAGTTTATCCTAACAACTAAGTAGTTTTAATTTTAGTTTTTATCATTGTAAATCACATGTAGTTTAAGTAGGGGAAAGTAAGTGGCCTTCAATCCACATATTCTATCTAAAAAAATGATTTGTTGGTAAAATATACATAGCACATAGAGTACTTAGCAGAAAATTAAGTGGCCCATACATCCACACATCTTTAGCTAATTCTTGTTTTTCAGTTTTTGCATTAGATTAGTTCAATTTTTTCATTAGGAATCGGGACCAGGACCAAACTTTCGAAAATAAAACAAGTAATATCTACCACACTTGCACCTCACAATGAGCTTGGGTATGCATATGAACACTTTCTTAAGATAATTTCCCATCTCCTTATAGTGCAAAACTTAGTCAAACTAGGAAATGTGTAAGTGGCCCATAATCCGCACATCGTTTATTTTTGCAAGGAACAATCACACATAGCGTAATTAGAAATGGATTGTAAAGGATCATCACATATCCACATCTCATAACACTTGTGATTTCACACTCCAAAGCACACATGAAGCATCGATAAGTATTGGACCAAAAGGCACCTAGTGTGTTGGGACCCTTGTCCTCTTCTTACAATTACTTCACCAAGGAACACCCTAAGAAAATTGAAACTCTCTAAAACTAATCAATAATCAAACTCACTAAATTCTCCCCACAGGGGCCACAAAAGAAATTTTAGTTCAGGTTAGGACTATCGGGAGTAGCCACCAATAAGTCGTTGTGGTCATTCTACATTTTGAAACATAGATGTTGACTTTTTAGGGAGCTTAATATCCATGTATCCGCCCACGGAACAAATACCCGAGCGTTACCAGAGATCTATTTCATAGGGGATTAACCTTAGGCCCAGTACGTGCGGTAATTTTTGGGGCTACCTGACCAATATAGTGCTTGGTACTAGTAGATGAATACAAAGAATCTCAAGACTGTAATGCTCACGTGGGATGTCGGTACTTTAGTGGCCAAATCTAGGGTATCCTTCCCTATAGGTGATGGTGCAGGCATCACTAGATCCTCTTACCATTACCTTGGTCGATTCTTCAGCTACTGGAAGACATTGCTAGTTCTTTTGGGACGTTAGCCCTAGTACCCATCAGAAGAAATCTTCATAAGGCCCAGTTACATTTGAGAGTGTAAGGATGATTAGGTCTATTTAGGATTTTGAGTATCATATGAAAAACAACCAAACCATATTTTTTTCTTGTTTAATCACATAGTGTTAATCTAAAGGAAAACTTACCTCTTATTTTTTCACTTTGTTTTATGCATGTGATCATATTTTCTTTGATACTAATCTTCCTTCGCTCAATAAACCAAAAATAGTGCCAAGTTTAAGCTAGTCGACACTATAACAGACCCAATTGGACCTCGTTGATCTAGGTGTTTTTTGTACCTCCCCCCATTAGAGGGAGGAGTGCCAGGTCTTTCTCCATTTAGGAATCAAAGACAACACACTGCCACAATTATTGGTTCATCCGTTATCGGGGCATATTTGTTTGGAAAATCCCAAGGGTCACCCAACACCACACCATTGGAAACCCCAGTAGGGTCACCACACTCAACTCCTCTCACAACCCCTAGAGGGCAAAGGAGCACTACCCCTTCGGGGAGTAAGAAAAAAATACAACAGGGTATGTCGTAGGGTAATATTCCCCAGGCACCCCCCATAAACCATTACACTTAGACAACTGTGTATCCACAATACACAATGGCAGTCAATACTCAGTTACCATTTTTAGCATCACTAAACCTTCCAGATCTATCAAATTTAAATAATAACCCCATTTCACATACCCTTCATTTGCCTACCATGCCCATGAAGCTCCACTCGGACATACCAAAATTTGAAGGGAAGCAAGCAAAATACTCTGGAAATCATATTATGACTTTCCACCAATGGTGTCCGTCCAATAGTATTATTGACGATACTATTCGACTGAGACTGTTTCAACGCACCCTAACTGGGCCTACTGTGAAATGGTATGTTAAGCAACCTTTCACTTCACATGGGACCTTTAGCACCCTCGCTACCGCGTTCCTCACTTATTTTCAGCTACCCATCTAGCAAGATTTAAGGATGAAATTTTTGACTCATTTTAGGCAAATGCCAGTCGTCCATATATCAGACCATCTCCGTGAATGGCAGCGACATCGTAGTTTGTGCAAATCCAAACTCGACAATATAGTTTTTCTAGACTTGTTTTTAAAAAATATCACAACAGAGATCTCAAAAGACATGGAGACACAAGGACCTACCTCCGAGGAGGACACCATTTGCAAATCCCAACAGCTCGAACTCATCTACACTCAGTCAGGATATATCTACAATGTCCTATCAAATGCCCCATGCCTACAAACTTATAGAGAATTTCCAGATGCGTTGAATATCGCAAACGAATTGATTGGGTCATTGACCAAAGGTCACCTAGGCAGTAGTATCTAGTACCTAGGATATTCATATGATTCTACCCCAAAAATGTTGCAACTTGGTTACCACCAAAGTCAATATGCACCTTTGCAAATTATGACGAATAGGGTGTCATCATATCATCAATAGTAGGGAGGCTCATACCATCCCTCATAGGGGACCTAGTACTCAGCTAGGAATGTTGATGGAAGAGATATCCCCCAACAAACTTACACCAACCAGGAAGGAAACCAATATTCCCCCTTCCTCGCACAAAATCCAACACCACAGAACAACGTGCCGGTGAACTTAGTGCAACCTTCCCAAGCTCAACAGTGCCATGATTATGACCAGGAGAACTGCAATAATCCTTCGAACACTGCGAAAAAGAAACTTAGGAATAAATAAAAGGGAGACTCTAGATAGGGGGGCAATAACCAACAATGCCCCCTGCGATATTATTCTGGGGGCAACCCCAACCGAAACCAAAACCAGGAGCCAAAAAAAAACTCCCAAGGGAAAAACAAGAGGTCCAGTCTAAGGACAAACCATTCTTGTGCCATATGTGGTGAGTATGGCCATTACACTCACCACTGCCGCGAACTCCCTGAACTGAAAAAACTTCATGGTAACCGCGAACAAGGGGGACCTACCCAAAAACCTGTTGTAATGCAGAAGCCTTTTCCCAACCAAGGAGTGGTTAACACCCAACAACAACAACCACCCAAAAATGATACCTGGAGTGGAAGCCACGAAATTTACATGACTGGCAAAGAAATGTTCTTCTAGACAAGGAATAGGAACTATGACACCCCCCCCCCCAAACACCAACCCATCAAGTATGAGCATGAGTGCACCTGTTGCACCGTTAACCATATCCAAAGTACCTATAGAGCCCCTTCCAAAAATGGTCAAGGGGCCAACTAGGAGTGTAGGATGCCACTCAAAAGTTGCACATAACTACAACATAGTGGATGAGTTAGCACAATCACCTATTGCCATGTCAACCTTAGAAGTCTTGCAATCATGCCCAAAACAACAGAAATCCCTACTTTCCACATTAGGTGCAATCGACCCTTTTGATTCATTCCTAAATATTTTTACCTAGACAAAGAAATCCCCAGGCTTCCTTCTCTAGTATCCTTCCAAATATCGATGTCATTCTAGAATATCACCATACATTGATGCATCATTAACAAAGGATCATCTACATGCATCATGTCCAAATCCATTTCACAAAAGTTGGGATCACCTGAAATGAAACCATCCGACATCATGCTTAGAGAATATGACAGTCGACCTTTAGCCTCGTCGGTCTATATCAGAATTTCCTTGCGAACTTGGCCATAAAGATGGTACATTAAGAAATTGAAGTCTTGGACGCATAGCTTGACTACAATATACTCCTTAGGCGAACTTATATGTATACCATGACTACAATAGAATCCTCTATATTTCAGGTGATGATGTACCCCAATGAAGATAAAATCATCATCATCGACCAGCTTACATACTATGATAACAAACCCATGATGGCTCTCGATGTCATTTTACCTTACATATACACAACTACGAAATCTCTCATGCGGTATCAAAAAAATTTCCTCGACCAATTAAAACCATCATCGATCTTAGGATCAGGGCCTAGGAGATCCCCCTATCATGATACCAGAGGTAGCCCCAGAGATCACAGGGGCACCGGTGTTCATTATGCTATCATCAAACACCGAGACCAGCCTGGATATGGAAACCATTAGTATGGAGACCGAAGCCACTGGCATGACTTTCCTGCCCTACTCCATCGCCCAAACCCCATTTTTATACCCCCACCTATTTTTGTGTCAAAGCAAGTCTTGGAAACTATTACATTGCCAAAAATGTCTTTCACAATACTTGTGTGGTATTTGGTCCCACCAGCCATGCTTGGAATTCCTGGCATCACTTCTATAGGGATAACCCCTATCACCCCTCAGGAGGCCACAACGGTTAACGAAACACCCGTATCAGTGCCAACTAATGCCACTAAGAAAACCAACAAAAAAGGGAAGAAAATCAAAAACCCCAAAATACCTAGGGAATTAAAACCTTGTGCATTATGTGATATCATAGGCCATCCTACCAATAGTTTCTTGGAGTTAGATGAATTAAAACCTCTTATAAACAATGAAATAAATGGTGCGGCCTTAAGTTCCCATAAAAAGGAATTGGCCACGAAAAATTAAGGGAAGGCATTGCGCACCAACCATGCATGTGCCATATGCTACCGTTATGGGCATTAAACCCATCATTACCCAGAGATGCCATGATATAGGAATGCCCTGCAAGCCCTAGAGAAATTGTACCAACAAGGCCCCTCAGTTACACCCATGCAAATAGAAGAGGGAGAGCCTAGAACCATATTGTACCTATGAGAGGAGCCTACATCCTGCTCATACACAGTCACCCCAACAGACCAAAAATAGATAACGGAGGCCACTCACTCGACCCCAGTTTGCACTCTTTGCAACAAGATAGACCACTTAGTCACACAACAGCATGAATTAAGGGCATTTAACCACTGGTACCAATTCCTTCATGTTGCCCAAAGAAACCTAGTTCAACATCAACGACATGCGTATCATTTTTGTCAAAGAAACCACCATGTGTGTCGTTGTCCCCACATCCGTCGGTTCTGGTCCATGTTGGATTTCTTGTGGTGCTTCATCACTGAAAACTCTGACTTGACTGGCTCAGACACAGGATCCACAAAAAATACCACCACTCAAGGGATGGAAGCAACAAGGACCATATTATATGTGCCTAAGGAGAGACAGTCACCTAAACAACCACCTCCCCCTCGTTATCGCCCTCAAGCTCCTATCCAACTCTGCACACTATGTGATGAAAGAGATCACTTAATCGTTGATTGTCCAACCCTAGATTTGTTTTAGAGATGGTATCCCGTCAACCCTATATACTATGACGGCTTATGAGAAATCCAATATTCATTTCGAGTGTGTTTATATGACCACCCAGTTTGTCATTGTCCCTATATCCCTCAATTCCAGTCGGCATTAAATAGTTTACGCCAGGACATAACACACCCCGCCGCAGTAGATGGATCAGATTCAGAAACCGTGGAAAGTTTGACAACGCAAGAAAATGTGGCAACCAGATCCATTTTATTCATGTCATCAGAAAAATGACCAACAAAGGGGTACATCATCACTCCCAACCGCCATCCACGAATAAGCCCAACCTACACATTATTTGACTCACATAACCACTTGGTCGCCCAATGCCCGAAACTAAGATCATTTCGCCAATGGTACCCAATCACTCCAGCAATCCAAAGGGAGTGGAGAACTAGGTAAAAACAATCTTTTCTAATTTTTCATGACAACCATCAGACCCGACAATGTACTTACATCTCCTAGTTTTGACCTTTGGTAGACACCATACGCTCATTGGCTACCCAATACTCGGATATAACTGGTATAGAACCAAGGTAGCTTGACACAAGGCAACCTACCCCAAGGTAGCCTACCCCCCATCATTATCAAAACATTAGGAAATCTAAGATGACCCATCATCCTAATAGGGCCCAAAACTAGCCAAGTACGACATGCGGGTTGTGCGGCAGAAATGATCACAGAGTCAATCAATGTCAGGAACTTAAGAATCTCACTGACAGTCTTCTCATGGTCACCACCATCCCACTGATCAATATCTCCAATCAAGAGAATATCACATGCTGTGATTGCAGGATTTTCTCTCAATTCCACCATATTATGGATTGTGAGTACCTCCCAAGGCTAAGAGTGGCAAGGGTAGTGTTGATTATAAACTATCTAAAAGAGCCATACCAACCAAAACCAAAGATTCAGAGATGGCAAAAGCGCAAAAATTCCCTAATGCCAAATCATCTCTGAGCATCCACTTCAGGAACAAAGAGTAGCGTTGGTTCTCACACCATCTACTTGATACACACCTTAACACTGTGCACCATCTGCACAAGTCACAATCACGAAACTGAATTGTGCCCCTTAATAGAAACATTTAGGCATCTATGCACTCAGTGCAACTTCCAAATCTAGGAAAGTGTGAGTACCCTTATTATGCCACGAGAAGATCACAAGCTTGCTCTCACACAAGCCACCACAATAGAAATTACTCCACCATTCAATGTCAATGACACAAAACACCATATATGATTCATCTCATCGTGCATGGGAACCATGACTCATGCTGTCTACTCATCTATCATTGGTGTCAAGACTACTAAAACTACAATAGTAGTTGTACCATCTACGGTGCAAACTCAACCAGTCTTCACCCTGTCAACCTCGTCGGCTTCCACAACATCAACTATGGAATCATATTCATGTTTGTTGACCAGGTTATTTCTGGCCCACCTAGGATTTACACATGAATTTGTGTCACCATATTACCCACAGTCCAATGGAAAGGCAGAAGCTATCAATAAAGTGCTTAAAACAATATTACAGCGTATGGTCAACAACCATAAAAAAAACTGGCTCCATATGGTTTTTTCAGCTCAGTGGGCATATTGCATGATAGTTAAAACCTCAACAGGGTTCATACCTTTCCAACTAGTGTACGAAGTAAAAGTCGTGATTCCCATCGAATGCGAAATCCCCAACTTACACATAGCCATCAAACTCCTTGATGATACCCAGCCTTTAGAGCAATGGTTGGTGCAGTTAGAACTCATTGACGAAAATCGACGAGAGTCACTCCAACATAATGAGGCACATAAAAACGAGTAAAATCATCATTCAACTACAACATCACCCCTTTCTCATTTACAGAGGGAGAGTTATTCCTCCGCTACGATGTTGCAAAAGAAGTCTTAGGACCTGTGAAGTTCAAAACATTATGGAAAGGTCCCTACATTATAAAACATTTCCTCCTCAAGGGAGAATACATCATGTTAGAGCCCGACGGTACATGCCTAGCTAACCCTGTCAATGGGCTCTATCTCAAACAAATTTACCCATAAGGTCAGGAAGTCTCAACCTTAGAGATAAGATGCATGTAGCATAATTTTTTGAGATGATCACAATCATTGAAGACTTGTTTTAAAAAAATTTCTGGTGTCACAAATGGATCGTCCCCCCATCCAATTTTTTGGATTCGCTAATGGAGCCTCACGATGGTCACAAAATCTAGCAGCAGCTGCCTAGGCCATATACTCTCCTAACCGATTGTCATTCCTAACCAATGGAGTATGTATCAGATCAACCACCAATAATCAAGCAGAATATGATATAGTCATCGAGCTATTAAGCAATGCCTCCAACTAAGGCATTCACCATCTACATGTATACTTGATTCCCAGCTAGTGGTATCAAAATTAAACCAAGATTTTTAAGTACATAATTCACAACTATTTAGGAATTATTTTCATACATGAAGATTAAGTCGTCAGTTTGATCATAATACATTCACACATATACAAAGAAATCAAAACCAGGCAGTTGATCATATATTTAATCACATCCTAGACTGGAATGCATCTCGTATTAACCACCATCCATAGAAAATAAAAACATGAAAACATAGATATAAATCATAGGTACATAAAATCCATCAATAAACACAAACAATATCCATAGACACATCATCAGAGCCGCAAAAAATATGCATATCGCATATATACATCAAAAAATATATGAGTCATAGTATACAAGTCATGTCCCTGGCCATTCTATCAGTCAAAAAATATGTCTACATGTCATCAAAAATAGGGAAGCATCCTAATAATGGGTGCATTCCCTGAACATACAAGAATATCTATGGCTGAGCCCTGCCAGGTGGGTCCTCAGGACCCACAGCTGCACCTGGTGCCTGTACATGTGCAGTGGCCAAAACTGCAAGTGTGACACGGTGCAAAGTTGGGCAATGCATCCTCTCTCAGGCCATCAGAGTCTCGAGCCATGTATCGTCCAATTCATCATCAAAACCCCAGGTTGGAATCCCCTAGGTCAACCTCTCTAACTGACTCCATTAGTCAGCCAAATCTATTGCACAAGCATTCGCAGCTCTGACCTGAGACTCAACAGCAGCGAGTTGCTCATCGACTGTTGCCGCCAAAGCCTAACCATATCGGCACTAACAAGAAGGCCAACATCCCCCCTGGCAACGGAAACACTACTGCCCTTCCGTGAAGGGCCCCCAACACTTCTCTGCCCCCAACCTGGGCCTCTCCTCAGTGGTTGATGCCCCACCAAGTGGGCAAGAGGACGCGCTGCCAAACCCACATCTGCAGGAGAAACAAGAATAGTGTCAGTGTCCCCATAAAATACATAAATATACACATCACAAAATCTTCAAAAAAAGTAGAAAAAAATAAAAGGTCGCACCTGAGGGACCCCATGCATAACTGGTCAAAAGACCCATATTCGGGTCCCCCCAGAAATCCATCCTCAAGTATGGATAGTCTAAAAACATCTGTGGGTTTTCCTGGAACCATGCCTCAACGGTCACATCCTAATAGCGACCAACCTCCCCTCATCCACCAGGAGGCATCATGGGCGCCCACCGCTGCATATGAGGATCCTTAGGAGGACCTAGGGGCACTAGCATAAAAGGTCTAAGCATCAACACCCTCTCGAACATAATACTGCATAAAATTCTCACATAGGTGAAGAACTTCGACCCCCCTTAGACCTTCCCAAGTTGTGACAAAATGCCATCATAAAAATGCCACACCCAGTCATAGAAGTGACCAACCCGTAGCCGGCACAATATGCCCATATGAGGACCCAATTCCCTATTGGGAGATGATGACCCTTTCAAGTGAACTATCACCGCTAGGGAAACCCTCTCAACTAAATCGATCATAGAGTCAATGTGAACACATCCCTATGTAAGCAACTCGCCACCGTAATGATGCTCAACCCAACGTCGAATTCTCACCCTACCAAGATGGATTGGGTGTGGAAAAGCCTCCCCCTTAGGCAATAAAATAGTCACAAAGTAAACATCCATATTCAGATGGATGACGATGTCTCTATGCCACAACATCATCACTTGTCGTCTCTTGTTCCAGCAATAGACCAGGAAACAAAGAATATTATCATGTGATCTCAAAAGGTTGTTCTCTAGAAATTTCAACAACCCCCATTGTGCCAAAATCCCCCGAGCATTTGGGTCTTGCACCACAATTATGAAAATATCAAGCCAATCTCGCTCATGCCACAACATCCTATTATGAGAGAAAAACCAAAAATCAGTGGCTAAAATCAAGAAACCAAAAATAAAAATTTTTAACCATCATCGTGCCTGTGTAGAGAATAGACATGATGACCACGCATATGTTTCAGATACAGACGCGCGCATCATCGCGAAAAAGGTTCACTAAGCACAATAACCTCGCAGGAAGACTTTCTTCTTCGCGAGGTGCACACAACTCAACCTCCATCGCCTGCGTGGTCGAGGCCAAAAATAAACAGGAAATCCATACAAATCAAATTTTTACATACCCCCCCATAAAAAAAAATGACCAAATTGAAAAGCAGGACGTTCAGGGCTCTACTTGACACTAACGGTGCGAATCTTGGGTACTCAGGCTGACCGCAACGAGAAGAAAAACTCGGAAAAAATTTCTCATCTATGACCTTAGACTATCAAACAACACAAATGAATTGAAATGAGCCATATTGGCCAATATATCTCCCTTTTCACATTATTCGACAGACCATAACTAGAGCTCAAAACACCCAATTTCAAAATCGCAAGAAACACAGTCATCAACACTCATTATGTTCAAGATAAGATCCATACAACCACACCTCAGAAAAATGTCATTTTTTCAGTCACAATAGGTATGCCCTCTCTTATCGCTTTCCATTCAACATTATTTTTAATATTCCCGAATAGAAAAGATGATTTTTAATTGGGGTATTGGTTGCAGGTATTACAAAAACGCTGAATCACCAGCTACCCCAGCAATTAAAGGTACAAGAGCAGGTATCATTCTATCCTTAGCATGATAGGCTCCCCAAAGAATTTTTTCATATCTTGGCATCATTTCTCCATAGATATCAACCATAGGTTCCAATCACCCAACCATGTTTATCATCACCTCACCTTGCACATGGTAAACATTCTCGCAGGTCGGTAGGACCTCACCCTCTATGGCATCCATCACTTATATAGAAAATACACCAAAGGTCTACAGCCATGGCCATAAAATTCAAGTTTGTGAAGTACTTCATGTTCACTCATTTGTCTACATCAAGTCAAGTTTCACCCATGTCATGATAATACCCCTCTCCCGGACTACCATTCTCATCATCAGATCGAATACGCACCATCACATCTTGCACTTGGCCTATCACACCCCCACCAACATAGCCCATCTGTGACATTGTTCATCTGCTTCATCACCCCCTCACCAAGACCAACCAATGGGGCCCCCACCCTCAGTAAAACACCTTCCTCACACCATAGTGATGGATTATTTCCATGTTTATTGGGGCACTCGTCTCTATGCTTGTACATCCAAACCCATTCTATATTCTTTTGGCAAGTGTACAAAGATTTTTTAGGAGATAAATCCCACCCACCCATCCACATTTCTCACCTGGAAAAAGTCCCTAATCACCCTTGGTCGAAGCTTTGCATTCTTTACCAAACCCCACCATGAAACTCATAAAAACCACACACCCACCCTAGATTTCCTACTGACTCCAGAGATTTCCTCACCAAAAATCATTATGACTGTCGCCACTTGCATTTACAAGCTTCGAACTTAGGCCACTTAACTACCATCATCAGTTATACCCATTTCTCATCATCACACCTCAGTTAACCTATCACACCACACCCTGCTACATCAGAAACCATAGTCCCTTGCATAAATACTCATCTCCATCGGTTAGTGATTCCTTCTTGTCGACCACAACACACATTTTCCAAGAAGGAGGTAGTACCTTGGATGACTCCCCACCCTAATATGGGCATCCCCGAATGGAACTATGGGAATCATCATTTCCCATTGATGTCATCGATCCTCTTGACATTCGACTTCAACATAAAATGTCATGTCAAGATGGTATCGTACTTCATAACCGTTGCACTCTACTAGAATTAGTCAAAGACCTGTGGCTTGATAAGCATCTCTTTCAGAAATTCTTACACAGGACAGTCCCAAAAAGTCAGAGACCCATGCATACAATGAGAATTTATTCTAAAAACAAACATGCCATACCAATATTATGTGTTTGGGCACCACATTCAACCTTATTTCAAAGAAAAAAATTCCTCTGAGAGTATCAGCAACCATCACCATCCACCAGTAGTAGGTCACTACCACAAAAGTGACATAAACAAAACCTTTATCTATTAGATAAGCTTAACTAGTCAAAAAATCATGAGCATGGGACATGCCCACCTCGTAGAAATATTTATTCATTCTATCTCTTGCATGGTTCCAACAGAGCACGGTGCCTCTTTTTACTCATGGGAAGGGGTCTCCAACCTTAGTTTTCAAGCATGTTACTCTCTCTCTCTCTTTCTCTCTCAAAAGGACTACAAAAAAAAGAAACTATAATGTATTTTGGCTATATAGTTCTTCCTAGATCTCATACATTAGGGGGGAATTGTTAACACTGAAAAATCGTACAAGCAAAAGACATTATAAAATTTCAAGTAGAAAGTACAAATAAATATTTACAAGGAATAAATACATTAAAGGAGCTGAAACTTTTAACTTTTCCTAAGGTCAGCAGGAAAAGTTTTGGACCGCACACTAGGAAGGAGTTCCAAGTGTGTCCTTGGTGGAACTAGGGATGGCTGAGTGAGATAGCACCCTATATCAGTTTCCAATAAGAAAATCCCAAAGATAAGATCTGTAAAATCCATTGGTTCATTCTTACCATCGAAGGGAGTAACAATGTGTTTCATGTACCGCTCTAAGTTCACCCGGATTTGATTGTTTCTGCCCTTGTACAGAAGTCGTCAATGTGACCAGTCCGTAGAAAAATACCCTTTTATCTTGTTGGACCAGTTCTTTCTCAACAATACACTGTATGCTTTGGGAATGTCCATAATTACTATATTTATACATTGGTGAAATCAATGGTTAGATGATAAGCAAATAAGCATGTTTCTAAGTTCACCAATCGCATGGACAAGAGTCTTGTCTAGCTTAATTATCTTTGCATTATTTTTATCCCATTTTGTATTGATTTTATTTGCAACATATAATGGAATTACATTCACCAATGCACCAAAATAAACTAAGAAATTTTGTACATTATAATTGAAAATTTCAAATGTTAACAGAAAGGGAGGGCAGAGTGTGTTTGCATCTATCATTAAATAATTACGTATAGATTTGAGGGGACCATAGGACTTACCAAATCCCTTTTATGAAGAAGCATCGTTACTTGAGGAAGATTTTCTGAATGCACGTAGGAGCATGTCCCGCTGGCTCACAATCTTCATCAGTTCGAAAAGTGAAATATTTGTGTGAGCTTTCTTCATCCCTTCAATTATGTTGTAATCCAAAGTGGGAGAGATTGTCGAAGTTTCTAGAGGAGTAACTTGGTCTGTGACTTCCAGAGTGATAGTCTTTCTCTTACTGCTTGTATAAGTACTTTTCGTTGTAACTACATTTCCAGACTTGTTATAAGTATTATGGGTTGAGTAGACAGGTGGACTGATCTTCCTTAACAAATTCTCTTTCAATTTCTTCTTCGTCAACTCTTGTTCGATGGCTGACCCTTGTCTTCTCAAATTATACTGATTTTTATGCTTTTGGGTCAAACCATCACTCAGAAGCTTCTTTTTGAAAATGCTCTTTTCATCCACAAGTATGCAACTGAATTTGTTCACTACATGCCCCACGCTTGGTGTTTCCTCAATTGCAACAATTTCTTCCTTTTCTTCCACAGGATCGGTCTACTCATCAGAGAGTATTGTATCAATAAATGTGCAACAAGAGAATTCATGTTGTTGTTACATTGCAGGCATGTCTTTTCTGAATGATATTCTTGGAGAAACGAACAATACTAGTCCATGTCCATACTCTCAACATTCAGCACAATGTTCGAGATTTGCGTAGACTTTCTCGGTTGGTTGTTGTTATTGCTGGAGTTGGTATCCCTTCTTAGGATGTTGAATCTCGGAGGCTTGTTCCTCATGGTGGTCTCACTTGACCTTTGTTTCAATTCTTCCAAATCATTTGACAAAGTCTTGATGGTGCAGGTCAAGCTCTCACTATCGATAATTTCTTTATCCTTGGACTTGCTTACGAAGGCCTGAGACATCTTACCTGTGTCTTTGTATTATTTAGCCAGTTAATCATCTACTCTGACCCCAATTGCATGCAAGTCATTTTCATCTGTGATTTCCTCTTCATAGTTTTCTGCAAGAGTTACTTTCACAGTCCTCTTCATGAACTACACAATGCTTGTTGGTAAGGAAGATGTGTAGTAATCAATAGTGATGGAGTCATGAGGCTTCATGTTTTCCAGAAATTTATTCAAAATGCGGTTAAACCTATGATTAAAATATTTCACCTTTTCTTTGTGCTCCATCTTAAGATTTCCCAGCTCTTTCAACAACATGGCGGGGGTTTGATCATCAGAAAAATTTTCAAGAAAAATATTTTTAAACCCCTTCCAATTATGGATGGAATTCGGAGGAAGACTATGATACCATATATATTCTTTGCCATCTAAAGTGAAAGGAAAAATTATGCATGCAACATCATCACAACATACCTCTAGAATTTGTAGATGTAGGTAAAGTTTGTCTATATGGTCTTTAGTTTTCATTGCTTTCTCAGGGTCATACTTTGTCAATAGCTTTTCTGGATATCTTCGCATCATGTGTAGAACACTAGGTAGTGCAAGTGGGCCTTGATATATCCAATCCAGATCTTGGACCGGCATATCTTCGTCGATGTCTTCCTCTTATTTATCATAATCTGAAGGCTCCTCTTCTTCTTCTGCACCACCCAACCCACATAAAGTATCATATGAGAGTACAACGTTATCTTCGTCACCAAAGTTGTAAGTTGGAGGTATTTCTGAAATTTTTGAATTTTCCACAGAGTCTACTAATTCTTTAAGGGTAGCGAAAACGAAATATTCAATCGTATAAATCACTATCCCGGTAGGGGTGGTTGGGTTCTTCTTCAAAAAATAAGAAAGGTTGTGTACTCTCGGAATCAATCCAATATCTTTTGTGAACTTATGGATTATAAGATGGATGGATCAGATCTGATCATAAGAGATTTCACAAGTTTGTACAAGCTTGGGCTGAGAAGATTCACCAACTTAAAAAATGTTAGCAATCGAGGTGCTAGGAATATTACTGCCTTGACTGAAATATGTAAGGTTTGGGTTGGTGAGGTTATCAACCATTAAAAACTGGATGCCCTCCTTCTAGCATCATAAATTTCGATGGTGCTGGACTCGCCAACTTTCAAGGGTTCTCCTCGATATTTGGTACCAATTAGAATTCAATCCATTTTGGATAGGATTCCCATCCGAATATGGCCCGGTTTCCATTTTCTTAAAAAATTTCTTTGTCTCTAACTGTCAGCAAGAGAGAGGAGTGTAATTGGGCCTTCGAAAAGAAAGAAGATGTGTCTAGTGAGTGTTCAGTTGTAGGTGTGTCAAAGTTCTTCTATTGCAAAGGGAAATAGTAAAGTGAGTATTTAAGAGAGAGGTAATAGTACCATCCAAGTAGAGACACACACAAAAATGAAGGATCTGCCTAACATCCAACGAAATATTCCACAAAAGATGTGATGGTCATTACAACCAATCAATGAGAAATATCTGTCTAGTATCCCGCAGAATAGTCCACAAGGATGGGACAACATTAACAACCATTACAACATATTCTCAATAATATAAGTACTAAAATAACCGAAATAATTCAATTACTTTAGAACATATGATATCCAACATGAAATACAAATATCTACAGAATAGTATTACAAAAATTCGTAATCCATGTATAAAGAATGTGCTGGACTTGAAGGGTTCTTTTATTAAGTAAAATTTCCAAGACACATGTATAAAATCAACACCACTATCTCCAATAGTGGAGCATTGGATCCACTCCATTCTCCTTAAAATAAATAGCTTGTCTCTCTAATGCTTTGCGGGAGGAGCCAAGGTGAAAAAAAATCCTTTTCTCATACAATGAGGGTGTATATATAACAATGAGGAGGTGATGCTACACCTTTCTTGTGACTCTTCATCTACCCTCATGATTGTTTTACTTCCTATGACTTTTCAACTTTACATAACTCTTCATATTATGTACATGTCCTTTGGAATTCCACTTTAAAATACATTTTTGAAACATCAATTACATAATCCACCATAATGGTGTGGCAAGTGATAATTCATGCCATGACATGAGATGAAACTACTGACATGGAATGCTTGATGCTGTGGAAATGCATATCCTCTCTTGTTGCTACTTGTTGTATGTCTTCTTGAGAGTGCTCTTCTATCCACCTCCGCATGACTTAGTGGTAAGGAGTCTTCAAGGATTTCAAGTCTCGAATTGTGGTCACAAACTGGTGTCCCTTTTCTTTCTCTCGGTTGATTAGCTTGCATGACCAACTAAAATTATGTCTTTAAACATGTTTCCCTCATTCATCTCCTTCTCCATCATATTTTCATGGCATGATAATATAATTGCATCTGCAATTCACTCATGACGAAATGACATCATCCCGAAAACCCCTAGTCTAAGAGAGTGCATCATGATCCATTGGATGAGATGAAACTGGGTGAAAAACTACAAGAGGGAGTCAGTGACATCCCAATCATGTAGTTCAAGTAGTCAGGGGTGAACCTTGAGCCTTGAGACTATGAAATCTGCAATCCAGGAAAAAATGAGGGAGAAACTACATAATTCTAGAGATCAGTGTGACAGGCTGAGGGGATGGGCACGGGATCAACACATTATGTAGTTCAGGGAGGAAGAGGAGGCTAGGCCATTGTGAAATTTCACAACTCAGGGGCTCAAGGATTGAGCTTGAGGCTAGATGTTTCACAATGTGCAGTTGAGGGCAGGTTGGGAAGACGGATTACACAATTATGGGAGCCAAGGTCAAGGCTTGAGCACTTGAATTGCGCAATGAAACAGTCCTAAGAGATAGGAACTGTAGCTTTCGTAGTGTCAAGAGAAAAGGTCATAGCTAGAGGATTGAGACTATGCAATTCGTAGTTCAAGGAGGCCAGGTGAAGCTTGGTTACTTGTTCGGGAATATTTTTATAAATTGGTTAAGTGTAGGATCAATGAGGTTGATGTGAATAGTGATAATACTTTGATTGTAATCACACACTTAGAATTATTGATGAAAAAAAACATATATCATCCAAGACACATGAACAATGCATTTTCCTCGGTGTGATATCTTTACAACAAGTGTGACACTTAAGATTCACTTTGCAACGACCGTGACGACACTTGTGCAACAATGCTTAAAAATTTGGAAATGAGTGTGACAGTTTTTTACATGTTTAGATTAACTCATTTACATAAAGGTAGCCCATTGAAACCACTAGAACAATCTTATACATATTGTGTGACAAATAGCGTGTGAAAAGATGACATTTTTCCTATATTTCAAAAGGGACCGAAAAACCTCAATAAAACACATGGAATGAGTTTCAATGTTTGCGACGATAGTTTAAAATAACAAGGAAGGATTCGAAATTGAGCGTAGGCCAAAATTTCTTAGGATGTTGTAGAAGTTACAACATGTTGCTAAACATGTTCTACAGTACCTCAAAGGCACCGCTTAGTTTGTATTATGGTACTAACCGATAAAGGAAGTGAAGTTATGTGGCTTCACAGATGCAAATTGGGCGGGGAGTCCATCGGGCCATAAGATAACATCAGGAGGAATTTTTAGTGTTGGGTGTGCAATAGTTTCTTGGTACAGTAGGAATAAAATATTTGTGGCACTTAGCTCAGTAGAAGCATAGTAATTGGATGCCAGTAAAGCAACATATGAGGCGATCTAGATGAGAAAGATTCTTGTTGGGTTATTTGGTCAGATGATGGATCCTACTATGATTTACTATGATAATATGAGTTGTATCAAGCTCTTTGAAAATCCTATTTTTCATGATTGACTCAAGAACATAGATATCTGGTACCACCATCTATGAGATTGTGTGTACAGGTAGATCATGTAGTTGTAGTGCATTCTGATAAAGGAACAAGATGTAGAAATTTTGGTGAAATATTTGTCAATATTTAAATTTGAGTTCCATAGAGGCAAGATTGGGGTGGAAGATAATCCATTTATTGCTAAAACAGAGTGTTGAAAATGCAACAAGAAGATCTAGTTTTGAATTTGCCTTGGTCAAACTAGATTAAAATTCAAATTTCAATTTCAACATAATACTTGGAGGTAGTTAACTGAGGTGATATAGCTCTTGTCACTTAGTTAAATCAGTTAATTAAAGTTTGAGTCACTCGAGTTTAGTTCAGTATGATTGATTACTAATTTCTAGCAAACCATTTCAGTTAAGTTGATTATTGTTAGTTAAATAGTTCTAATTGTTGGAGAAACTAGTTGAAGTTAAAGTTGTGCAGTGTAACGTCAATCACACTCAGTCATATCCAGTTAACTAATTAATCAACCTAAAATAATTGATGCATGCAGATAATTCGACTTACCAATTTGAGATTGGAGTTCAAGAAAAATTTAATATCAATTGTAAACTAATCCAAGTTGTACAAGTGGTGCAAGAAGTCAAAGAATGGGCCTACATGAATTGCACAATCCAATTGAGAAATTTCCCTAAATAGTAGGGGTTAATTCCTCAATGCACAACGCAAGGAAATATGAGCTTGGAGGCTTGAAAATTTGGCTAAGGATTGGTAAGGTTCAGTCAGTAAAAAAGAGGATAGAAGATACAAGGGAAGGTTGTGCTCAAGCTTAAGAAAGCATATTATATTCATCCATATTCTTTGATTAATGCAATACATATAGTAAAGGGTTTTGAGTAGTTTCTTTCCCTAGATAAATATTTGCTCACGTGTGATGTTTCTTCTTGCATGTTAATGATTTGTGTTCTCTATCATGAATTTTCTTATGCAGATTAGTAGAGTAGCTTCTAATCTTGTGATATAGTAAATTTCATGAGAAGTTTATAATCTACACATTAATTTCTACAAAGCCCATGTCATCGAAGAAGTGGAGGAAGCTGAAAAGAGGAAATCAAAGGAGGAAGTGAAAGATCTCTCGTATGACTAAGATAACCTCCTTCACTATTTTCTTTTCAATTTTTCATGAAAGATAACTATCATGGTAGAAAGAATTATAAGCAGTATAGGATGCATCATTTTAGAGATGGCATCATAATATAAGCATACAATTAAAGTAAGAGCTCGAGACATCCTTATAGAAGCTTGAAATATAGTTGAAGTAGAAGTATACATGGCTGTAGCAGTGAACATAGATAAGAAGTAGCTCTTGGTAACCTCATTGGAGGCATAAGTAGTAATTATGGGTAAAATAACTTCATATAGCTTAGATCTCATCATACATCATTAGCATTAGCAAGGAGCATTTGTAGGATGAGGATAGTCAAGATCCTTTGTTGTAATATTCATTAGAAGGTTCACCTCTCCTGGGAAAAGCAAGTTTCTTGCTAAGAATTCCACCTTGTATGGGATTCATTGATTATCAAGATGATGGTATGATGAAAAAGGGGTTCATTTGGTCAATACGGTTGTATTAATTTCAATCATGGAAGGGAAGCTACAGAAGGAAGTCTATATGACCAAAAGGGAAAATAGGAATGTATGCATTTTGATCAAATAAGTCATGTCATCATATAGTTAGCTCTACTTCATGAGCATGATCAAAGAAAAGGGATATCTTCTTTTGGAAATATGCATGAAGAAATGGCTCACATATTGAAAATATGAAATCAACATAATATTTCCTCATATGGAATTTGAGGATGTCCTCATATGGAATATGAGTGGTTGAAAAAAATGAAGGAAATATGGATGGAAGTTCATGTGGAGAAATATGTGAAGAAATAAATAAGAGATCGTGAGAAGTGAAACAATGGAAATCAACATCCGATGACTAGAAGAATTGGCCATGATATCTCCATGGAGAAGGCATGCAAACTCTGATAAGGTCTGCAAAGAAAGGAGACCCTTGACATTAAAATTCTTGGAGATGTGCTTATAAATTTGCAGAATGTTGATGTTGCAAGAAATATGTCATGATGAAAGGCAATGAAAAAGGTAAATTTGATTTGATGTTCATTTTTTCTTTTGAACAAAATATAGACGCAATGATACAAGGCTACTGAAGGATATTTGTAGATGTTACCTCCAAATATCATTCATGTAGTTGGATGAAATATCCTAAAGGAAGCATGACTTGGAAGAGGTAGTTGTATGAACAAAAACCATATGTGTATTAAAAGATCACTTTCCGATGAAGAAAATGATGACGCAACTAACATATTTCATGAAGGAAAGTGATGGATGGTTGTTTCCCTATAAATAAGTACCAAAATATGAACACTTCAAAATGTTGAAGATGAACTTCATGACAACGAAAGAAGTAGCCCCATAAGCAGTTAAAAGTCCCATGATCTCCACCTAGAGAAGAAATTTGATGGAAGCAAGGCCTTAGTTAAGAGGGAATTTAGAAAAGCCCCTGGATAAGAGGGATCTTGGGTACATTCATTTTTAGGAATGGGTACATTCCTTTACAGGAATGGGTATATCCTCCGTAGTTGAGAGGGAGAGATATACACATAACTCTTGTCTTCAATTTGGAATAAATAATGGATGATTGGGTAAGCATCTGGCATTTGATACTCTTTGAGGATGAGATGGGGCATCCAAGGTAAGAGTATTTGAAGAGAACTAATATTCTTTGAGGACTAGGAATCCAATATATGAATAGTCCTAAAATTACATACCCTATGAACACCCAGGCAAGGTATATTCCTTGGGATTCAATGATGATGGTGTTTATCAGTCATTGGTCTCGCCAACATTGTGCTATGATATTGTGGAGAGATAGATTTGTTAGTCAAGGCCTTGCTATGTGACAATGCTTGTTGGTATGATGCTAAATAGATGGGTTACCAATCTAAATCTTCTTATGATAATTATTCAGATTGAGAATGTCTAAGTAACTTGTATGGATTATGAATACCTCCCTAGTTAAGAGGGAGTGTTGAAATATGTAACTAGGTTCGATCTTCATAATGATATATGTAATCATGATTTTATGTATTTAATGAAAAGAGAAAAATATGTATTTTTCTTATTCTTGATGCATGGGCTTCATGCTCAAGGGAAATTTACCTTTTGTTCAAGCACCCATTGAGTGCCTCTAAGTTTGTCATAGATTTAATTGATTCATTGCCATGCATTGAAAACCCTTTTGGGCATGTTACATATTGTAAAGAAAAATTATTTGAGTCAAATTAGAGTCATAATACCATCAAAGGCCTCATCATGGCATAGAGATCAAGTTGGCCTACATGAAGGGACAAGTCGGCCTTAAGATAGCTATTTGTACCCCTCAAAATTCTATATATAAAAAGGAACTCGACCTCATTTGGACACACTCTTAAGCAAGTTCGATCTCCTAAGATAAAATCTACAAAAGGGAATAAAAAGTAGAAGAAGAGAAAGATCGAATTTTTGGGCCTCTCTCTCTCTCTCTCCCTTGTTTAGGTTTTCTACAGTTACTAGGCAAGACAAAATTCTAAAGTTGTTAGGTAAAAATTCTGAAGCTGCATCAAAGTTGTGAAGCTGTAATGTCGAAGTTGTGAAGTACGTCGAAGCTTTGAAGTTGCAAGGTCGAAGCTGTGAAGCTGCTTCTAGGTCAAATTTTTGAAGTTGCAAGGTCAAAATTGTGAAGTTTCTTCTGGGTCGAAGATGTTATGAAACCAGCTCCAAAAATAGAATAAAAGAGAGATCAACGCCTTAGAAATAAGCCAATTTGAGGGAGAAACCTCCTTTACATTACATAAATGAACAATTATTGGATGATACAAATGACAAAACCTCCTTATATATATAGGAGTCCATGGGGTCATAATATAATCCTAGCCGACATAACAATAATAATGTAAGGTAAAAATAATAACAATATTGGAGTTACACGGGTACAACAATAACAATAAGGGGGCTACACTAAAAAAATTAAGGGACTACACTAGTAATATAGGGACCTAACATGCCCCACTCTTTCAAAAAAGTGTTGTCCTCGATGCTTGAGTAGCTCTAGATGCTTCTATATAAAATTCTCAACCTCCCATGTAGAATCTTCAGTGGGTAAGTTCTTCCACTTGATGAGATACTCTAAAATTGATCGATTTCGTAGCTATTGAGTTCTTGTTTCCGTGACTGCTTCAGGTTCCAATATGATTTTTCCTTCCTCATCAAGTTCTGGAAATATTGTTTGAACTGGAAGTTTGTCACCTATAACCTTCTTTAAGCATGAAACATGGAAAGCTGGATGCACTTGCGAAGAAGCAAGAAGCTCTAATTTGTATTCCATAGTACTAATATTTTGCAACACCTTGTCAGGACCATAGTACTTTGGCGATAATTTATTATCCTTCTTAGCTTGCTTGAGGGAAATTTTTTTGTATGGTTGTAGCTGTAAAAATACCCATTCTCCTACATCAAAAATTCTCTCGCTGCATGTTGATATGTCTATTTTTTCATTCGATTTTGTGCCAAATTTAGGTTTTCCTTTAAGAGTTGGAGAACTTATTTTTGATGCTCAATGTGATCTTCCACTGATTGAACCTTAGAATTTTCTCTTAAAGATGATGTGATGGATGGTGGATGACATCCATAAAGTGCCATAAATGGGGTCACTTTTGTTGAATTATGGAAGGAAGTATTATACCACCATTCAGCGAGAGGTAACCACTCGACCCATTGTGTTTGTTTATCAGATACAAAAAAACGAAGATATCCTTCCAAAAATTTATTCACTATCTCAGTTTGACCATCAGATTGAGGATGATAAGATAAGCTATGAGATATTTGAGTACCCAAACAATAAAATAATTCCGTCCAAAAATTTCCAGTAAAAATGGGATCTCTCTCGCTTACATTAATCTTTGGGGTTCCATGTAGCTTTTGAATTGTTTCATAAATGTAGTAGCAACTATACTTTCTTTAAATGGATGAGATAATGCACAAAAGTGTGCATACTTGGTAATTATATCAACTACCACCATGATGACACTATTTCCTTCGAACTTAGGTAAACCTGTGATAAAATAAATTGAAATATCCTCCCAACTTTGACTTGGAATGGATAAAGGTTGTAGAAGACCTGGGATCTTAATTGTCTCAACTTTATTTTGCTGGCAAACCAAACATTCTGCCACAAACTTTTGAATATCAGATTTAAGGCCATCCTAAAAAAATTATTTCTTCACCCTGTGGTAAGTTTTTAAAAATCTTGAGTGTCCTCCTAAAGGAGAAGTGTGCAATTCCAAAAGAATCTTTTGTTTTAGTTGGGAATTCTTACAAATATATAAGCGATATTTGTACCATAAGGAATCATTTTCCCAACTAAATGTATCATATGTACTAGGATCTTGTTGCAACTTTTGAATGAGTGTACACACTTCTTCGTCCTTCTTCCATTCATCCCTTGCTTCAGTTATCCAATCTGTTTGGATAATAGAAAGAGAAAAAATAAATGCTTCAACCTCTTCATCCTTTCTTGAGAGTGCATCTGCAACAACATTTAGCTTCCCTTTTTTTTATATGATTTCAAAGTCATAACCCAACATCTTTTTGACCCATTTTTTTTGCTCTTCTAAAGATAGTCTTTGTTCCAAAAAGTGTTTAAGACTATCATGGTTAGTTTTTACCTTGAAGTGTCTTCCCATTAGGTAAGGTCTCCATTTCTTTAGTGAGTTTAGTATTGCCAACACTTCCTTTCCATAAATAGATTTCTGTAAATACTTTCCTTTGATTGGATGACTTTCAAAAGCAATGGGTCTTCCTTCTTTCATTAAAACAGCACCAATTCCATTTCCTGAGGCATCACATTCCACAATAAAGGTTTTTGTGAATTTTGGCATAACTAAGAGCGGTGCTAGGCACATTGCCTCTTTAAGATGTTCAAAGGCCTTAGTTGCTTCAGGAGTCCATGAAAATGCATCTTTCTTCAATAATGTTGTTAAAGGCGCTACTATTCTCCCATAATTCTTAACAAACTTGCGATAATACCTTGTTAACATAAGAAATCCTCGCAACTTCTTTATGGTTTTGGGGAATTTCCATTCCTTAATGGCTTTAATTTTGTTAGGGTCTACCTTAACACCCTCGTGAGATACAATATGGCCCATATATTCCACCTCTTGTACTCCAAAGAAACATTTGGATGTTTTTTAATATAATTGTTTCTCCTCCAATAGTTTGAGCACCCTATCAACATGTTGAACATGATCCTTCCAAGACCTACTATAGATTATTATATCATCAAAAAATACTAGCACAAATTTTCTAAGGAAGGGTTTGAAAATGGAATTCATCAACCCTTGAAATGTAGAAGGTGCATTGGTAAGGCCAAAAGGCATGACCAAAAATTCATAATGAACCTCATGAGTTCGAAATGTTTTTTTCGGAATATCTTCAGTCTTCATTCTAATTTGACGACATCCTGAACGAAGATCCAACTTGGTAAAATAAAATTCTCCATGTAATTCATACAATAATTCATCAATCACGGGAATGGGAAATTTATCTTTAATAGTGAGCTTATTGAGCTCCCTATAATCTGGACACATGTGCCATGATCCATCCTTCTTGTGCACCAATACTGCTGGAGCAGAGAAAGAACTTTGACTAGGATGAATTATACCAGCCTCTAACATTTCTACAATCATACATTCAATTTCGCTCTTTTGGACATAAGGATATCTGTAAGGTCTGATGTTTGGAGGAACACTTCCCGAAATAAAATGAATAGCATAATCATGATAACGAATAGGTGGGAGTCCTTTGGGAGTTTCAAACACCTTGGAATGATTGTCCAAGACTTTTTGGAGATCTGGAGAAATAGATGATTTTGATGTTGGAACTTCTAGTGAGCATAATTGTGCAATTACACCTCATTGTTCTTTCTTCAAAAGCTTTGTCATGACATTAGAGCTTATTATCTTTCCCAGCTTCCCTACGTTACCTCATAATTCGACTTCCTTTCCTTCCGAAAAAATTTCAAGAAAAGTTCTTGAAATTTAAAAGCTACCATCCCCAAAGATTGTAACCATTGTACTCCTAGTACAAAATCAGCACCTCACATTAGAATGGAAAGCATTGTAATATTCAATACATATTCCCCCATGGTTAGCTTGATATTATGGCATTTTCTAGAGAAATTTATAGTTCCTCCATTTGCAACCATCACTTGACATTATGGTGTTGGGTATAGGAAACAATTCAATTCCTTGGCTACCTTACAATGAATAAAATTATGGGTACTACCTGAATCAATCAACACTATTACCTTTTTCTTCTTGATATGTCCTTTTATATTGAGAGTTTGAGGAGTGGTAATTCCTGCCAATGCATTACACAATAAAATTGAACTCATTTCTTCTTCTTCTAGTTTTTTGTTCCTAGTGTATATCCTCTTCTTTTGAATTTTCTTGTTCATTTTATTCCTCCTCTTCACAATATATGTAAAATAATTTCTTCTCAGCACACTTATGACCTTTATTATATTTTCTATCAAAACTGTAGAAAAGCCATTTTTCTCTTTTTCTTCCAATTGTTGTGGTGTCAACCTTGTAGGTTGTCGAAGTCTAGGAGTAGAAACACTTCCATCTTTATAGATGTGAGTGGTAGGCTTCCTTGTCGCCATAATTTTACATTCATTTTTTTTTCCAACCTGAATGCCTTCTCCAATGAATCAAGTTCCCAAAGGCGAACCTCATGTTGGATGTTATCCTTTAAAGTCCCTATGAAGACATCAGTCATGTGTTCCTCTGAAATATCAGCTACCCTTATATTCAATTTTTGGAAGTCCTCAATGTGCTCCACCACTAAACCATTTTGTTTGAGATTTATCAATTTTCTAAAGAAGGTGTTGCTCTTTGTATCCTCATAATGTGCAATCATTTCCTCCGAAAAAATTGACCCAGTGACAGTTTTTTTATGAGAGAAAAGCCATCGATACCATACAAATGTATTTTGTTCTAAACATAAAGTTGCATTGTGTACCTTTTCTGTTTTTTTCACATTATTGAGATCAAAATATTGCTCCATATATAGCCCATGTTATGGGATCCTTGCCATCAAAATTCCTCATATCCATCTTTGGAAGATGTTGGTTCTTCCATCCAACATTAGAGTTTATGAAATCACTATTAACATTTATTTTTTTCTCATCATGAGTTTCCTCTACTATATTTTTTCCATTAGGAAACAGTTCTTGTATCAACTTTGTCAAACCTTCCATGTCTACTTTTAGATCATTCTTCATGTTTTCCATGTTTTCTTTCATTTTTGCTTCGATCTTAGCTTCCATGTCATCCATCTTAGCTTCCATGCCATGAATCTTAGCTTCCATGCCTTTCTTCAAACCATCCATCTTAGCTTCCACACCTTTCTTCAAAACTTCCATTTCATTTTTTGTTTCTTTTTGCGGGAGAAAAATTTGGTGCACTTGCTCTTGTAATTTTGATATGTCATGTTGCACTTCTTCGTCTTCATGAATCATAGTAGAGCCTTATGAAGGCTTAAAGGACGTTGAATTATTTTAGGGAGAATTTTAGAACCCAATACTGATATTCGTTGTACAATATGCCCTTGGAATCAATTCAAACTGATTTTTAAAACAAGACTATGCAATTCGAAAAAAATACACACATTTTTCTTTCTTTTGAGGAGCTCTATATTGAAACTGAATTATATTTGTGATTTCGGATCCTCAATATCTGAAATCTGGTCCTATAATAGACCTCTGAATCTTCTTTCAAATTCCACAGGTCTGACCTGATTTGGATTATTTAAGACAAAGTTATGCCCAATCTCCCACAATGACCTAATTATGGACTAGTTCTGTAGAGAGAACTTGTATGGATTTCCACGTGTCATTGTTTCATCCTTCAGCTCTGAAATTTATACACAGGAAACTAACATTTGTGTGCTTTCGGCCAATTTTTACAGAATTCCAATCCGATGCTCAGAGAGAGAGTTATGATGATTTTCCAATGGTCACCTCTTTGAGATGAAATTCGGGAGCCTGAAAAAACCCAACTTCCACAGATCATTTCTCTGAAAATATTGTGAACCAAGATCTGAAATTTTTACATGAATTTCCTCATGATTTCGGCTTCGCGTGATAAAATTTTTAGCTTTTGAACCTTTTCAGAAACAAATTTATAGCGAAAATTCCATGATGACCTGTTTGGAGTAGCGAAACCTTAGAATCCAAAGCTCTGATACCAAATGTGATGAAACCAGCTCCAAAAATAGAAGAAAAGAGAGATCAATGCCTTAGAAATAATCCACTTTGAGTGGGAAACCTCCTTTACATTACATAAATTAACAATTCTTGGATGATACAAATGAAAAAAAACCTCCTTCTATATATAGGAGTCCACGGGGTCACAATATAATCCTAGCCGACCTAACAATAATAATGTAAGGGCATAATAATAACAATATTGGGGTTACAAGGGTACAACAATAACAATAAGGAGGCTACACTAACAACAATAAGGGACTACACTAGTAATATGGGGACCTAACAAAAGATGTGAAGGTGCATCAAGGTCGAAGATGTGAATCTACTAGGTCAAAATTGCAGAAATTGTTGTTGGGGGTTGAAGTTGCTAAAGAATTTTTTGAAAGTTGTAGAAGTCAAGAAGGAAGGTTGACTTGGTCTTGTAGGATTCTTGGTCAAGGATCATAGGTCTTGGAATTCATCAATTGAATTTCTATAAGAAGAGAATTTTTCTTGTGGGTTTTCCTCTCAAAAGGATAGGTTTTGGCCCTAGTTGATAGCCTATATCTTTTGTCCTCTTGCCTTGTTGTTCTTTATTTCTTGATATTTATTTGATGTAAGAACACAATAATAATCAATTTGAAGAAGAATATAATCAAGATAAGTAAAAATATATCACAAGAAGTTATCAAAGTAAGAGAAATCACCTAATCTAGTTTCCCCTTAGATTTCTCAACAATTTCCAAACTTGCTACTCCATCAAAATATCTCAGTCTTATTCATTATGATACAACTTCCTTGCTTCCATATATTAGTTAACAATAAGCTACAAGTGCTACATGTTTTAGATTCTATATTGATATTTTTCATCAAGTTTAGTTCAACTCACCATTATGGACCAACTCAACTCTTATACATTTTAGGATGTCATTTAATGGAACTCTAAGTTAGGTGAAGGTATATTTAATTTCTATTTTTTTTATTAATCGTTAAATGTTAGAACAAGTGTACTTATAAAATTTCTTGTCCCTCTTTTCCCCCTTATATTCCCTTCCATATTTATCAAGTTTTCTGAGGATGGAAAGAAACCTTTAGTTGAGGGAATACATTCATGACACATTTTAAGACATGTCCCATATTTTCATGATGCATTTTTTACTCTTAGAGAGGTTCCCTTGTGAAAAATGGTGATATGGATGATTTTCTCACATTTGACAATTATATTTAAAGGAAAATATAGAATTTTTTAATATGTCATATGTTTGCATAATAGAGCCCCTTCGAATTTAAATCTACCACCTACCGATTGTTCATGATCTTCATGGAAGGGTGTGGTTCCTATCAAATTATTCCTAAAAATGATTAATAATCGCTGACTATGGCGCAGCATTAGCATGACTTAATTGTATGGTGAACAAGTGTATCAGGTTATACGACACGGGTTATACGGGTGGCAGGTTAGACGAAATTCGAATCGAAGTGATACGTTGACGGGAAAACAAAGTGATAAGTTATACAGTGGGAAAATTCAAGTGATAACCTGTAACTTGATACAGCACGATGTAACGGTTAAGGTATACGATGGATGACGTGAGTCATATAACAATTATTAAAACGATTAATCAAACATTAAAAAAACAACAACACGGTGTAACAGTTAAGGTATACGACGAATGACATGAGTCATATCATGATTATTAAAACAATTAATCAAACATAATAAATAATATATATATATATATATATATATATATATATATAATAATTAAGGTGATACAAGTGACACTTATATAACATTTAATTAAAACATTAATCACAATTAATAATTTATATAATCATAATTAATTTATTTTATTAATTTGATTATATAAATTTTTAAAAACTTATAATATTATTATTATTTAAATAAATAAATAAATAAAAATTGGTTCTTCTAAGAAAATAAGGAAAAAAATTGGGGAACAATAGTAACTACGATAATTTGAAGAAATTTCAAGAAGAAATCGACAGAGTTCGCAAGCACCTTGAAGAGTCGAAAAGAAGCAAGGTGATTTCGAGGTTCTTCAAAACAAAATGGAAGATGACATCAAAGAAATAAGGAGCATGATGAGCCATTTTGTGGGAAGAGCCAATCCACCTTTTAATCCCTCGGAGACGCAAAGTACCAAATCTCTGAAAGGTGATTTTTTTTCAAATCATGAATTTTCGATGCATGAAAACCCACGAATATCGCATGTACTGTTTGAAGGGAGTTAGTACCATACGAAGTTCCTCGACAAATACTTTCTCAAAATTAAAAGAGAATTACCCAAATATGATGATAAGGACCATAAAGGCGCCATTGTATGGGTAAATAAGATGGATTCCATTTTCGGAGCAAACCCACCAATAGGTGAACATGAAAAGGTCATGACCGCATCAAACTACCTAGAAGCAAAAACGTATGATTGGTTCCTATGGTGGTCAACCAAATGTGAAACTCTCTCGTTAAATTGGAAAAATTTTAAAAACTCCCTGCTAAATAGGTTTCATGATGAAGAAGAGGATGATGTTTATGAAAGATTCATTCACATGAAATAAAAGGGATCAGTAAATGAATACACTCATGAGTGGGAGGTATTAGCAATAAGGCAAAGAGGATTCTCAGACAAAGAGTTATTAAAAATGTATCGTTGTGTCTTGAAGGATTAAATTTAGGAATAATTATAATTATATTAACCCCAAACCATTGAATATTCTAGACACAAAGCCATAATTATTGAGAGAAAATATAATCTCGGAATGTCATCATTCAGGGAAAAAGAACACCAAAAAAAAAAAAAAACTAACAAATGTAGTTATTGTGGAGACAAATGGACATCAAGACATAGATGCCTGAACAAAAAGTTATATACTTATGAAGTTGAGAAGGAATCAGACACTTTAAGTAATGAGTCAGAGAAGAATACTAAAAAGAAAAAAATTGTCGCAAATGTAGAGAAAATTGGATGCCAGGACATAAATGTGAAGACACATCCATACATTACTATAAAATAAAATAGTAGATGGAAAACAAATTGAAGTACAAGAACACGATGAAGGAATTATTGTCACACATAGTGAAGATTCAGATTTTGAGGAACCGTCACTAGCTGCAATATCATGTGACTGGAAAAACCTTGATGAAAATAGTAACTCGTTTGGAGATCAAGAACAACAAGAAACTACAAAATACGTCCCACCACATCTTTGAAAGAAGAGCCAATTTCCAAGAAGGGACATTAAACTTACTACACCATCAACAAACATAAGGAAGAGACTATGTCCTAAAAACCTAAGTCTCAAAGGACTCATAAAAAACATAGATGTCAATATACTTATAGATTCTAGTAGTACTCACAATTGTATAAACATTGATCTTGCTAGACAACTTGGTCTTTGTATATGCCCAATCAAGGACCTGACCATGTATGTCGCTATTGGAAATAAAATCAAGGAATAGGACAATTTCAAAAGGTTTCAATCCAAATACAAGAACTGGAGCTACAAATAGATCTATTTTCCCTACCACTCAAAGAAATGGATGTATTTCTAGGTGCATAATGGTTAGTACAACTAGGGAGCTATACTACAAACCTTGAAGAACAATTCATGGAGTTTAATTGGCAAGGAAGACATTATAAATTAAAAGGTGTTAACACTCCCAGTTCCAAGCAAGGTACAATTACTCGTGATGAATGCACTAGTCAACAAAAGGATTTCATTCCATCGCAACATTGTTAAACTAGAGAAAATTCTTCTGATTATGCTTTGAGGAAAAATAATTTCTAAAGAGGCAATGTTATGAATAAATAATTTAATAATATAATTAATTAATTAAATTATTAATTAACATTAATAAAATTAATTATGTAAAAAAAACTAACAAATGTAGGTATTGTGGAGACAAATGGACATCAAGACATAGATTCCTGAACAAAAAGCTATATACCTATGAAGTTGAGAAGGAATCAGACACTTTAAGTAATGAGTCAGAGAAGAAGACTAAAAAGAAAAAAAATTGTCGCAAATGTGGAGAAAACTGGATGCCTGGACATAAATGTGAAGACACATCCCTACATTACTATAAAATAGTAGATGGAAAAAAAATTGAAGTACAAGAACATGATGAAGGAATCGTTGTCACACACAGTGAAGATTCATATTTTGAGGAACCGTCACTAACTGCAATATCATGTGACTGGAAAAACCTTGATGAAAATAGTAACTCGTTTGGAGATCAAGAACAACAAGCAACTACAAAATACGTCCCACCACATCTTTGAAAGAAGATCCAATTTCCAAGAAGGAACATTAAACTTAATACACCATCAAAAAACATAAGGAAGAGACTATGTCCTAAAACCCTAAGTCTCAACAAAACATAGATGTCAATATACTTATAGATTCTAGTAGTACTCACAATTGTATAAACATTGATCTTGCTAGACAACTTGGTCTTTGTATATGCCCAATCAAGGACCTGACCATGTATATCGCTATTGGAGCTACAAACAGATCTATTTGCCCTACCACTCAAAGAAATGGATGTAGTTCTAGGTGCAGAATGGTTAATACAACTAGGGAGCTATACTACAAACCTTGAAGAACAATTCATGGAGTTTAATTGGCAAGGAAGGCATTATAAATTAAAAGGTGTTAACACTCCCAGTTCCAAGCAAGGTACAATTACTCGTGATGAATGCACTAGTCAACGAAAGGATGTCATTCCAAAGCAACATTGTTAAAACTAGAGAAAACCCTTCTGATTGTGCTTTGAGGAAAAATAAATTCTAAAGGGGATGGAAATGTTATGAGTAAATAATTCATAATATAATAATTAATTAATTAAATTAGTAATTAACATTAATAAAATTAATCATGTAAATGAAAGTTCAAAATGCATGACCAATAAGCCCTCATGACCAGTCAATGCCTATTTAGGCACACCATCTGAGGGAATGTAATTCACCATTCATATTATTATATCAATAAAATTACTCACTTACACTACAACGTAAAATTTGCATACAAATACTCTAGTTGCTTAATGGTTTTATGCTCCACGCTCCCCCCAAATGCACCAGACTCTAAAACCATGCACTGTGCAGAACCGTGGCTGAAGCACCTAAACATTGTGCTTCCAAAACATGGAACCACACTTATAACTCAATTTTTATGGTTCTTACAAATTTGGAATTTCCACATGCTGAATTGTGCTCCCTTCACGGTTCTTGGATGCTCCTTAGGTTCTCCCTAGACATTCCCTAATGGTAATGTTAAATTCTCAAACTAAAAGTGACATTCTTCGTTATATTTATAATTCTCTTAACATTACCATTAATTTTTTTATGATGTTTTGGAGTGGTTCAAACCTCATCTAACTTAATATGGAGAAAATAGAATTTCATATTCCATTCAAATTCCAGTACAATTAATAATTTTCAGTATGTCAAGATCAATGGGATTGCAGCATTTCATTAGGTTCTATCACCTATGAGGGTATGTGGTTGCCATTTATTCAAGATCTCCAAGCCCTATATGTACCCTAGTTTTGGTGGGGTTGATATTTGAAATCCTTTGTCATGGCTTTAGAAAAAATTTACCCTTAACTCAAATTAAAATCATTGATCAAGAATGTTAATATTTTTCTACCATATTTTAAGGCACGAATTAGGCAGTTTGATCAAAATTGGGGGATGTTGATTAATGTCCATAGAGAATCGAGGTAGAGAAAAAGGCTAGAAAAGAGGAGATGAATGAAGGATGATACTAGTAATGAGTATCCCAATATAATTTATGGTGGAACATTGTTTGTCAAAGAGTTGCGGAACATGCATTGTGGTGCTAACTCACAGCTACAAGATTTGGAAACTTAGGTGTTTTCACAATTTGTGAACACTCCTTTTGTAGAGAGGTGTCTAGCAACTAGCTCAATTTATCATTTTGGACCTTTTGGTCTTCATATTTCAGTCTATATATGGCCTATTTTGTAAACGTAACTATTTGGTCATTTTGTTGTTGATATTTGTTAGATAACTTATTTTGTTTCATAATTTAATGTATACCAAGTTCTATTATGACTTCAAAACTTGTATGTTTTTTTGTAATTGACAGTCTAGATTATATATGGTTGATTCTCGAATAATTAATCATTAATTTACTATGGTTTTCATTTCTATATTGATATATGTAGAAACATTCATGCTTTCATATATTTTGTAAATACTTTGGCATTCTAGATGTTTTTTCTTACATACATACATACATATATATACACCCACACCCACACCCACACTTTTAGGATGCTTCACTTCTTAAGTAATTTTGGAAAAGGACACACTTTAGACACTTTTGCTTCTAAAAAATGCACTTGCTTCATGCAACATTGGTCAAATTTGCTTTGAGGGAAATTTTTGCATGCCATTTACATGTAACCTAGGCCAAATCAAGAAAAACCCAAGACATGGGTTTTGTTCCCAATATAACCATTTAGGTAACCATGTCTAATATTTCTTAGAAAATTCATAAGAAAGGTTGTGGTAGATCTAAAAATTTTATCGATGTGTATAAGTAAGAAAAAATCAAGTCATTTTGCACAACAGGGGGTTTTCTTTATCAAAATGAAAACATAGAATTGTCTTATGGTGGGGAATGGGGCAACACACACTCTCCCTTTTGAAGCACTTAATTTGGCCTTAAAATAAGCATGGGCTGTACATTTTTGTGTGCATGCTTGAAAAAAATGGCAAAAAGGAAAAATTGGCAAAAGGAAGAAAATCTTCTTTTAGCTTCACACTTGGACATTTGAAATTAGATAAATAATAGTTTGGTAAAAAAAAAATCAACGTGATTCTTTTGTTTACTAGGTATATTATCATCATTTTTTTTCAGGTAAAGTCCAATAGATCTCTTCTTTGAACAAGAAATATAATTTTGAGGTGTTGGTACATACTGCCAACAATTTGCATAAAGCCTACTTACATTGTTTCATCATCCATTGTTGATGCAATTTAGATTCCAAGCTCAGAGTAGCAATGAGTAAAGGGTGATGCCAATCAATTGCCTTGGTATATTTCACTCAACATAGAAAAAGACTAAAACTACAACTAGAAATGACTATCTAAAGAAGACTATAGAGATCAACAAACATACCTAATTGACATTAAGAGTATATTCATATTTGAAGTATATATTGTTCATATTTGAGGTACATCTTGTTCATATTTTTTATATACATATTCAAGTGTTATGAGCAACATTTAGTGATAGTCTGTGAAAGGTCAAACCACCAATATTAAGAGCAATCCATGGCAACTTCAATGAGGTTTAGAAATGGTTTTTTAACCAAGACCGTGCCTTCAATCAAACATATGTATAAACATCATATAGTATTAACAATATGGTTTAATTTCTTGCATCAACCACAACAAAAAACCAAGTACAACAAATTTTTTGAAATTTTGTGATTTCCAATGCATTAATTTTTTTAAAATGCAAACATTGATTTAATGGTATCTTTCGAACCGTGAACTCATTGGCCACGAAATTTGAAGTAGAAATGCATAATTTCAAGGTTGATAGACTCAAAAAAGTTTAAGGAAAACCAATTCATATTTATGGATAAATAAGTTGTCGTCACCTACAACCACTTTCCATTTTTTCAACATTTTTTCATTCATTGGCTGCAATCTTTGGTGAGCTAAAGCATAAATGTATTACCAAAAAACCCACGAAAATTCACGTAAAATTCATATATAATTTGAGAGAAAATGGATGATCAAGTATGTTATAGGAAATATTACATAGATTCCATAATCATTTATTCATTTATATACTAGCACAAACTTGAACAAAAAAAAAATGTAAATTATCAAACGAGAACTATGCCGAGTACCAATTTTTTTGAGGTAGCAAAAAATCATCCGATTTTGAAAAGTGTTGATTCAAAATACACCTTTTTCTTAAGCATATTTTTGACACTTTAAATTTTCTTATGTATCAAATATGATTTTTTTTAAATGTTAGTGATTTTCATGTTGATTTTGAAAAATGTTGATGCAACATCAACCACTTCTTTTATAGGGCTTATTTGACACTTTAAATTTTCTAATTATTAATTGTGGATAATTTTTTTAAATGTTGGTAATTTTCATGCGAAGTTTGAAAAGCATCAACAATTTTTTTTTAAGGAATACTTTTTATATTTTAAATTTTCTTATGTCTTAAGTATGCACAATTTTCTTTTTAAATGTTGATTATTTAACCATTTTTTAAGTTTCCTTATTCCTTTTCTTGTTTTCCGTCTTAACATGTTTGGTTTTCAAGAGTTTTCTAATCATGTGATTTTTTTTTTCTTTGCAATATTTTTTTATAATGATTTTTTCTTTTTTTGCAAAATAATAATAATAATAATAATATCATTAATATTTTGAGGTTAGGATTGTTTATATATTTATATATCGTTAATGAATACTTCAATACACATAAAATAATTTTAATTAAAAAAAAAAAAAAAAAAAAAAAATTTAAACATTGAAAAAAAAAACATACATTTTGCATATAGATATAATTTAAAAAAAGTGTATTTAATGTTTTCACTAAAAATAACATGTTAAATAAAAAAAAAATTATGAAAAATTTGAATAAAAATATTGGAAAAATAGGAAATTTTATGATATTTTATTTGAATTTTATATAAAAAAAAATGATAGCATTTGAAGTTTTTTTTCAAAAAAAATATGTTTCATTTAAAATTTTAAGTAAAAATAACAAAAAAAAATGTTTAAAAAATAAATAAAACATACAATTAAAAAAAATCTTAAAACAAAAATTAAAAACATAAAAAATAAAATAGGGAATTAAATTTAAAAAGAAAAAAAAAAACATTAAAAATTAAAAATAATAAAAGCATAAAAAAAACATTTAAACTATTTAAATAAATTAAAAAAAACACACATTAAAAAAAAAATTTGAAAAAACAAACGTTAAAAAAAAAAAAACATTAAAAAAAACACATAAAAATTAATAAAAAAATAATTAAGAATTAAATTAAACTAAAAAAAATATAAAACAATAAAAATAAAAATAAAATAAAAAATAAAAAAAAATAAAAAAATAGGAAAATTAAGAGAGTTGAAAAAACATATAAAACACATTAAAATAAAAATTTAAAATTTAAAAAATTTAAAATTATGGTCTCACGAGCCCAGAGCAGGGGTGCCCTGATTCTGAGAATTAAACCTTCATCACCATAGGCCCATCTGGTCGTGGGGGTGGGTGGGGCTACATGTTTTGTGGGGGTAGGCGGGGCTACAACATGCAGCCCCGCCCCCTCCCTAAATCTACGACCAAACGGACACAGAGCAGGGGAGGGACGATTTTGAGAATCGTCCCTCCCCCGCCCTGGGCCATTTTGGTCGAGGTGGTGTGGGGGGGAGGGGGCGGGGGACAGGGCTATGTCCCCACCCACCCTCGCAACCAAACTGGCCTAGGGTGGGGGAGGTAGGATTCTCATAATCGTCCCTTCCTCGACCTGCACCCGTTTGGTCGCGAGGATGGGCGGGGTTGCAACAATTGTCCCTCTCCCACCCTAGGCTCGTTTGGTTGTGGGGATAGGCAAGGGGGAGGTTGGGGCAGGGCTGCAACACGCAGCCTCACCTCCCCCCCCCCAAATCCACCCCTGCGACTTCTTCCCTCTCCCACCCACCCCCGCAGCCAAACTAGTGCAAGGTGGGGGAGGGACGATTCTCAAAATTGTCCCTTCCTGCCCCTATGCCAATTTGGCCACGATGGTGGGTGGGGCGACAGGGGTGCAAAGTTATGGCCAAACAAGCCCAAGGCGGGGAAGGGACAATTGTCCGCCCTTGCGACTTCATCCCTCCCCCACCCACCCCCATAGCCAAACTGGTGCAAGGCGGGGGAGGGACGATTCTCAAAGTTGTATGTTCCTCACCCTGTGCCAGTTTGGTCATGATGGTGGGTGGTGCGACGGGGCTGCAAAATTATGGCCAAATTGGCCAAGGGCGGGGAAGAGACGATTCTCATAATCGTCCCTCACTTTCACTAGGCCCGTTTCGCCATATATATGTGTATGTGTGTGTGTTTTATTTTATATATATATATATATATATTTATTTATTTATTTATTTATTTATTTTAATGGTTTTTTATTGATTTTTATGTGTTTTCTAATGTTTTTTTTTAAGTAACATGGTAGTCAAAATAAAGAAACAAAAGTGAGAAGAGAGGTATTGATAGGAAAAATTAGCTTCGCTTCTACCACCGCCTACGTTAGGGTTCCCAGGTCTGGTCACCGCCATGGCTAGAGAGCAGAGCCCGCAGCTTTTCAGACTAGTAGATCGAGAACATAATAGCAAGGGCGAAGCAGTGCCCTTCCCCGGCAATGAAGATGATCAAATCTTGGAGTTCATCGGCAAGGCTAAGGATCCCTCCAGCTGCAGTCATGCACATGAATGGAGAAGGGTCAGTAATACCTAGACGTGCAGCTCTGCCAGAGGAAGGCCGATGGACCGGAGCTGCAATGGTGAGCACACCAGCTTTCCAGCAACCAACTCTCATTCTACCGCCACTGACTGGCCTCTACTTGGCCCTGCGGCACATCGCGCTCCTAGGTTAAGTTGTGCATCGACCCCTTTCAAGCCAGCACCAGCTCTCATGGTAAAGCGCCGCTATGCGAAGGAAAATGGGAAACAAGCTAAGGATGGGCTCCTTCGATGCGCCAACGTTGAAGCAAAAATGGAGGCAGCTCCTCCTCTCATACAGAGCCACAGCAGCTGCGCAGATCCAGATCTTAGAAATTACTCTGCCTCATTTCAAATCCAGATCTTGCAACTCTTAGGCAAAACCATATTGCAATGGGTTTGTTCTTCGGACCTGGTGCAGAATCTCAAGCTAAATTTGGAACGCTAGATAGGGATACCTTCGGTCCTCCAGAGACTTCTTTACCAAGGTAAACAACTTGAGGACCTTCTTCCCCTCTTTGTTTATAGCATTAACAGAAATGGTTCTATTGTGTTAACCCTTTGTTTGAGAGGAGGCACAGCTGGACAGTCATCTTCAGCTCCTACTTTCTCATACAAAGATGCTTTACATTCTTAGAACCCCAAACCCCCTGAAGCCCCCAAGCCCCAGCCTTTTCTAGTTGAAAAATTGGAGGATGTTACCTCCATTGAGATCTCCCATCCAGATCTCACAGAATATCTTCAAAAATTTGTAGAAAAATCCATCATATGCAGATTTAATGGACTTTGGTCGCGTACAAAGGAACTCTATGAATGGATCTACGCTAACTGGACACACAATTGCAAGGTCAGCTTATGTTCAAAAGGATTCTTCATAGTACTATTCGACCACTCTAAGAATTATCAACAGGCCTTAGAGGAAGGTCCTTGGTTTTTTCGAACAACAGGGCTCTTCTTAACCCCATGGTTCCCAGATTTCGACCCAGCTACAGCAGTCATCACCAGGACACCTGTATGGGTCAAGCTTCCCAACTTAACAACCCATCTATGGCATCTTGCAATCTATAGAGGAATAGGAAACGCCTTGGGCCGCTTTTTAACGACAGATTATTGGAGGGAAAATCAAGGTCTATACACATATGCCAGAATATTTGTGGAATTAGACATAAGTAATGGCCTGCCCGACCAAATCATTATCAAGGTAAGTGACTTTGTTTGGACTCAGATCTTAGATTACAAGAACACTGCCTTCCATTGCCGCCATTGTCACCAAACAGGGCATCTACAGAACTCTTGCCCCACATTCCCTGCAAAAAAGAAAAAGGAAAACATAACAAAGTCCAAATCCAAAAGATGGACTCCTTGTACCTCGCCGCTAGCTGTTGACTCTGAATCCTCGAGTTCAAAAGATGAAGGGAGTGATGCAAAATTGGATCATGCTCTTCAGATGAAGGACTTGTCCATCACTGCACCTGAGCATCCTCCAGATACTGCAATCACTCAGAAACGCATTCATGAGTCCCCCTCTTCCGATTCAGATAAGGAGATCCCCCATGTGGAGAACTCCAGTCTTCAAATCTTCCTAGCTCATACACATCAGGATGGATGGGTTAAAGTCAACAAAAAGAAAGGGAAAAAACTTTGTGTGGAGGCTTCTACCCATGCTGGGTAGAAGTCGGTTATCTCCAGCGCTATAGTCACATGTTGTAGCTCCTTGCTTGTTTCATTTTCTCTCTCCGAGACTGAGGTTGATAGTTTATCATTTCCGATTGGCTGGTCTCTTGTTTCTCTTGATTGTATTCTCCTCTTGTACCATATTTTTGCTCAATAGAATTAGTCCAATTCACGAAAAAAAAAAAAAAAAAAGAGAAAAAGAAAAAGGAAAAAGAAAAAAGAAAAAGGAAAAAGAAAAAGAGAAAGAGAAAAAAAGAAAAAAGAAATAAAGAAATAAAGAAAAATAAAATAAAAGAAAAGAAATAAAAAATAAAAATAAAAACTAAAAAATAAAAAGAAGAAAAAAAAGATGTTTTTTTTTTTTTTAAAGTAGGTTTAAAGTATTTTTTTATATTTAATTTTGAATGTTTTTCTTTTAACTTAATCCTATTTATTTATGTTTTTTTTAGTTTTTGATTTTTTTTAATCTTGTTGTTTTTTTAATTTAAAATAAAAATTAAAAATTAAAATAAACTTTAAAAAAAAAAAAACTTTTTTTTGGTACTCTTTTGTTTTTATATTTGTATGTTTTATTATTTTTTATATTTTTAATTTTATTATAACGTATTATTTGTTATTTTGATGTTTTTTTTAATTATCTTACATTATTATTTTTTTAATATTTTAAATTTTTTTTCTTAAATTAAAGTTTTTTTTTATATAATTTTTATTTTTTTATTATCTTTTTATAAACAATTTTATTTTTATTTTTTATTGGTAATTTTTTTTTTTTTTTATACATTTGTTATGTTTGATTTTTTTTTTAATATTTTTTTTCCATATATTTTTTTTTAAATGTTTTAATATATTTTTTATTTAGTTATTTTTTTTTGGGGTGTGTGTTTTAATAAATATATTTATTTACTTGTTATTTAAATATTAAAAAAAAAAAATTGTTTTTGTTTGTTTTTATTTTTTTCATTTTTTTTTTTTTTTTTTTAATGCAAACTCTGTGTTGATCCTCGACTAACAACCCAATTCCATTATGTGTCAATTTGATACTTGATTTTAAATTTTTTGTTATAATGGACTTTGTCCACCCCAAAATGTATCAATTTCATGGTTGGTCTTTAAATTTTCATTACAATGGGTCGAATTCTCCTACACTACATGTCAATTTGATGGTTGATTTTTAAATTTTTGTTGCAATGTGTCGAGTTGTCTTAGGCTAATATTTTAAAGTCATTTTAATTTTAGCATTTAAAAAAGAAATTACTCTTGGTATAATGACTCTTTGATTCACGTGTTCATTTTTAAAAAAAAATTAATCATAAATTTTTTTCATAATGACATGGTTGAAATATGTTGAAAACTTAAGGTTTTTGTAGTCACAATCTTTGGTTTTAATTCCATGGTTGAAAACTTGTCAAAATTTTAAGGTTTTTATGAGTCATGATATTTTATCTTTTTTTGGGTGTGGAGCCTGATTATCTTGTTTATTTTGTATCACAACGTTGGACCCTTGTACCTTAATGGGGCAACAACGCCACCCATAATTAAACGCTGCCTAGGGGGTCCAGGGGAGGCAGCTGCGACTTTATGGAGCCCCCCCCTGGCGGGGGGTTTCAGGGACAGTGCCCCCGAAGCTAAAAATGGATGTAAAATTGCCTTGTAAAAGTATAGTAATTTCTAGCCAATCTGGGTCATTCATTAGGCGGATGATCTGACAGTAGAAGTTATGTTTATTTTAGGGTTTTTTGCCCTAGAAGGCAATCCCTCACTTGTACAAGGGTATTGTATTATGGTTGTGTATTGTGTGTGTATTCTCAGAGCGAGAAACAGATAGGGAGAATGTGAGAGAGAACATAGGATATTACAGCGGATCTTCTGTAGGTTGTGCCTCTTCTTTTTGCTAGATAATAGAAAGGAAGGACTGGCTGTTTGGGGTGGATGTAGCCCAAAATGGGTGAACCACATATATCTGTGTCTCTCTAGTTTTATGTTTTTTGTGTGCTTGTGTTTTCCGCAAAATTTATGTGTTGCATTTCTCTATAATATATAATTTTCTAACAACTTGTATCAGAGCCGAATGTCCATTTGGTTGATAAACTCGCAGGAAAGAAGGGTTCCTGGTTCGAGTGGGAGCAATGATGGAAGATGGTAAGTTTAGGGTCGAGAAATTTAACGGCCAAAACTTCTCACTGTGGAAGATGCATATGGAAAATTATCTGTATCATAAAGATTTGTACCTACCATTGAGCGGAAAAACAAAGAAGTCGACTACTATGACAGACGCAGAATGGGAGATTCTCGATAGAAAGGCACTCGGAATAGTACGGTTGTGCCTCGCGACGTCGGTAGCCTTTAATATTTCGAAGGAAACAACAACAAAGGGTTTGATTAAGGCATTGGCGAAACTATATGAAAAACCCTCGGCCTCAAACAAGGTATTTCTCATGAAACGTTTATTTAATATGAAGATGTCGGAAGGTGGATCTGTTGCAGACCATTTAAATGATTTTAATACAGTTACCAGTCAGTTAAGTTCTATAGGGATAAACTTTGATGATGAAGTTAGGGCTCTTTTATTTCTATGCTCATTGCCAGAAGGCTGGAATGGTTTAGTTATGGCCATTAGTAACTCTGTCTCTGGATCTAGTACTTTAAAGTTTGATGATGTTGTTGATGCTATCCTTAGCGAGGAAAGAAGACAGAAAATCTTTGGTGAGACATCAGGTAATGCTTTGAGTGAAAATTCTAGGGGAAGAAGAATGGAAAGAGGAAAGAGCATAGGATATCGCAATAAATCAATAAAAGGCAGATCCAAGTCCAGATCGGGGATAGTGTGCTGGAAATGCGGAAATAATGGACACCTAAAGAAAGACTATAGATCTCGGAAGGGAAAAGAAGGAGATGCACAACAAGAAAACAATCATGAAGCAAATGTGATAGGTGATGTGTTACAAGATGCTTTCATTCTTTCTTTCAAAAATGTTACTGATTCTTGGGTGGTAGATTTAGGGGCCTCATTCCATGCCACACCTGATAAGAAATATTTTCATGACTATGTTCAAGGAGATTTTGGACAAGTCTGTTTGGGTGATGATAAACCCTGTAAGATTGTTGGAATGGGTAAAGTTCTTGTAAAAAAATAGAATGGAAACCAATGGCTACTAAAGGAGGTAAGGCATGTTCCAGATCTGAAGAAAAATCTGATTTCAATAGGGCAGTTAGGCGGTGAAGTTTGTGTGACAACTTTCACAGATAAAACTTGGAAGGTCACCAAAGGAGCCCTGCTAATAGCAAAAGGCGAAAAGGTTGGTACATTTTATTTATGCAATGGTATTTCTAACGATGTTAATGTTTTAAATTCCAAAGGAGCAGATGCAACATTATGGCATCATAGGCTCGGACACATGAGTGAGAAGGGAATGAAGATTCTTCACTCAAGAAATTTGTTGTCGGGTTTGAAAAATGTTGATTTGGATTTCTGTGAGAATTGTATTTATGGAAAACAGAAGAGAGTCAGATTTTTTAGAGTTGGGAAAGAAAAGAAGAGCGAAAAATTAGATCTTGTGCATACAAATGTATGGGGACCTGCTTAAGTATCATCTCTTGGTGACTCTCTTTATTATGTTACTTTTATTGATGATGCAACTCGAAAAACTTGGATTTATTATATTCAGAATAAATCTGATGTATTTGATACTTTCAAGAAATGGAAAGCTTTGGTTGAGATTGAGACAGGAAAGAAGTTGAAGTGTCTCAGATCAGACAATGGAGGTGAATATTGCAACAAAGAGTTTGATAGGTATTGTTCAGAGCATGGAATTCGTAGAGAGAAGACAGTTCCAAGAACACCACAAGAAAATGGTGTGTCAAAAAGGATGAAAGAACAATCATGGAGCATGCAAGAAGCATGAGATTGCATGCAGGATTGCCTTTACAATTTTGGGTAGATGTTGTAGATATTGTTCTTTATCTAATAAAAAGAGGGCCTTCAAGTTCCTTGGATGGTGGTATTCCAGAGGAAGCATGGACGGGTAAAAAGGTAAACTACTCTTTTTTAAAGCCTTTTGGTTGTGAGGCCTTTGTCCATATTAATAAAGAAAATAGAAAAAAGCTTGAGGAAAAATCAAAGAAATGTAACTTTATTGGATATGGTATTAATGATTTTGGTTATCGCTTATATGATTATGAAAATCACAAAATCATTAGGAGTAGAGATGTAATATTCAATGAAAAGGTCTTGTATAAGAATCAGTTGCAGGAAAAGAAACAGGAAAGGGAAAATAAAAAATACACAGTTCTTGATGAGATCACAGAAAAAGTAAAGGTGCCTGAAAATAATAATAATCAACAGCCACAGCAACAACAACCACCACAACAGCAACATGCACCTTAAACACCTAAAAGTGGTGTCAGAAGATCTACCAGGATAAGTAGACCCCCTAAACGATACTCTCCTTCATTATATTATTTATTGTTGACTGATTCTGGTGAACTTGAATGTTATGAAGAAGCAATGCAGGTTGAAAGCAGGAAGAAGTGGGAGCTAGCCATGGAAGAAGAGATGGAATCCTTAATGCATAACCAGACTTGGGACTTAGTCAGATTTCCTGCAAGTAAAACTACATTGTAGAATAAATCGGTTTACAAGCTGAAGGAAGAAGATGGAGGAATACAAAGGTACAAATCTAGACTTGTGGTGAAGGGGTTTGCATAAAAGAAAGGTATTGATTTTGATTAAATATTTTCTCCTGTTGTTAAGATGACTTCAATCAGAACTATTTTAAGTCTTGTAGCAACGGAAGATTTACATCTTGAACAGTTAGATGTAAAGAAAGCATTTCTCCATGGATATTTGGAGGAAGAGATCTATATGGAGCAACCATAATAATATGAGGTCAAAGGGAAAGAAAAATTAGTTTGCAGGTTAAAGAAGACCTTGTATGGCTTAAAACAAGCTCTATTCTCTCTCACAGCGGATATTACAGCGGATCTGTTGTAGGTTGTGTCTCTTCTTTTTGCTGGATAATAGAAAGGAAGGACTAGCAGTTCGGGGTGGACATAGCCCAAACTGGGTGAACCACGTATATTTGTGTCTCTCTGGTTTTATGTGTTTTTTGTGCTTGTGTTTTCTGAATATTTTATGTGTTGCATTGCTCTGTAATATATAATTTTCTAACATCTTTAATGTTATGGTTTAAAACAGTTATAAGTATTTTATCTTTAACACCATGGCTGAAAATTGTTGGATTTTTAAGGCTTTTCAGAGATGTGATATCTTAACTTAATGTCATGCCTGAAAATCATTAGAATTTTAATATTTTTTGGAGCCTTGATATTTTATCCTTAACGCCATTGCTAAAAAATGTTGAAAATTTATCTTAAAAAAATGACCTTATTCCGACATTAACATTTTTTGTTTTCAGGGTGTTTTTCACACAAAAAAATTGATTTTTTTTGGATTTTACTGTCATTTAAAAAAAAAAATTCAAAACTTAGCCTAAAATAAATAAATAAATAATAAAAATAAAATATTCCATCATCAACACTTCTCGTTTTCGTGTTATTTTTCATGTTTTTTTGGGGTTTTTTTGCTAGAGTTCTTGTTTTGAGTTTATAGTGTGTAGAAAATCTCTAACACAACTCCAATACCATGTAGAGATTATATAGAAAATTTATATACCAATGGACTCAATCCGATCATGCAATTTACTAAATAAAGATACATAATCCTTCTACTATATTTGTGGAATATAAAACACGATCGTTTAATCACCTGCAAGTAAGAGAAGGGAAATTATCAATCACACAACACAAGATGTTCTTAGGGAAAGCACCTGCTCAAAACCCCTCTATCTTATATTTTATATACTCAAATAATCATGAAACAATACAATGCTTTCTCACACCGAGAAAATCATGCACTCTACCGATCGTCTCACCCTGATCCTCCACAAAACTATCTAGCAATTCTTAGGAAAAACTGACCAACACTTAGCCAATTCTCAGCCCTTCCTTATGTTGAAGCCGAGAAAATCTCTGCTTCAAACATTGGGGAAAATCACCCGGTCGGGACCTTAGGACAGCTCCTTTTCCGTTTGATATGGTGGCTCCGACTGGATTTAAAGGACCAGTTTCCTTATAACTAAATGGGTTGGTGATGGGTTGATTTGGATGAGTGGAAATGGGACTAAATTGACTGAAATAAAACTATCTAATTTAAACTAAATACTGATAAAGAAATTCTAACACTAACCCAGGTAATTATATGTGAATACAACTTAAGATTGTTCCAATTTAACAATAACCATAAAAATGTATTATCATTTAAATTGAAATGTGCAGAAACAAATAAAGATAACTATGTTTAAGAAATTAAACAGAGTTGTATTAGCATATTGCATTCATCATTGTATACCATCTATATATACTTAACGAAAGATAATGTTTCAATTATACTCAGAAATGATATATAAAAAGAAACGTTGTGAAAATCAAATATATATAAATGATAACAAATTTTAAAGCGAATATCATAAGACAAAAGAAATCAACAGTGAACAGATAGAAATACTTTATTCATCTTGAAGACTTTCAAATGAAATCTGATACTCTAATCCAGTAACTCTGATGCAAAATCAAATTCCAAGGTACAGAAATGCAACACTTCAAAGATAATTCCGCATAAAAATCACCAAATGTGATCCTTTTAAAAAAATATATTAAGCCAATGGAGTACAGAAATGTAATCTCCAAGTCAAAAATATTAAGATCCAGGACCCCTCTCTAAATGCATGAGAAGGGTTTAAATACTACTTAGCTAAATCTAAAAATAGTCTATTACAAAAATTAAGGATTCGGTTTAATGACCATCCTTTTCCTAGGCTAAAATACAGTAAAATAAAAACTAAATCTAAGAAAATAAAGCTTATTAACTAACTATCTATGAACTTGGTCTTTAAACTTGCAGGCATCTAGCATATTTTTTAGAAGATGTGGTTGACCGACTTCAGAATTCAACTGTCCTGAAAAGACAGAGTCGGCAAGTGTAGGTGCAATCTTCTCTGTAGAATTGATGATACAATTAAGCGCACTGTGCTGACTGTGTGGTTTCACTAAGTATGTCCAGTAAGAGTCCCAATTTAATCTTATCAGCCCTTGAATTGATTTTGCTCTTTCTTCTGCCTTTTGCCTCCATTCTGTTTGCAGTTGATGTGCCCGTGGGAGATATCCTGGAACAGTTTCTGAAATCAAATTAGCTTTGTGTAAATTATCATTTACACAATCAGTAAGAGTGTTTGCCGCTGTAGCTGCCTCCTCTGCTGCCTTCTCTGCCCTTTTGATTTGTGCATCCCAGTTATTGAACAGTATTTCTTTATGGTTTTCATTAATAATGGGTGCACCAGCTTTTATGCCTTCTTATATTTTTTGCCATACCAGATAATCATTGATCTTTTCATTAATCAAATCATAATCATTTCGTAAATCTACTACATGATTTGTGATTTTATCGCTCTCTTGGCAAAAAGAATTCCATTGCAAGATTTTTTGGCATAAAACTTCCTCTTGTTGCAGTAGTTGATTGTTTAAAGAGATAGTTTCTGAAATGAATTCTGGAAGCTTAGGATCATCTTTGTGCTGATCTTGGATAATCTGTATTTGTTTTTCTTTATCAGCCAAGCTTTTTTGATGTCCTATTTGCATTTCTTGAAGTTGTTGTTGTAACTCTTCAAGTTTCAATTGTGCTTCCTTATTGGCCTGTACCTATTGCAATTACTGTTGTAGAACTTTTATATGTTTTTCTTTTTCATTCAACAAAAGTTGTATCTCAAATGCTTTGTCAATTGTTGCAGAAGCATAAGCCCATGTCATTTGAGATAACTTAGTAAGATTCTCAGAAGGCTCTGTGGAAGGATCCTTCCACAAGACATCTAGTTGTTCTGCTTCAGTAGCAATTGAACCTTCTAACTTTCTCTTTTTTCTCTGTTTCTTCACTACTGCTTTGTATTTTGGGCTATAGAATACATCTAGAGGAGGAATGTCCTCTACATTAAGTACAATTTCAGAGGAGGGTGTGAATGGTATGTGCTCAATTACTGTGGCTGTGCTACTTATTCCTGTGCTCAAAACTTTGGTTGTTTGTACAGGGGTCTGTACATTCTGTCCTTCTACATTAATCAATTGGTTAAAGGTTTCCCATTCTTTGTCTAATTCAATGGTGACTGGCTGTTGCTGTACATTGGTTGGAGGAGGATTTTTTTGCTGAGAAGTCAAAATTTGCTGCTGAGTAATTTCTTTCGATTGCGCAGAATCTTTCACTGATTCTTCAATTTTATCTTCCTTTTCATTAGACTTATTGGAATGTTCAGAAGTCTCTCTGTCAGATTTGGACTTAGATTTATTTGTACTCGAACTGCCGTTAAAACTAACACTAGGAGTTTGCTCCCTTGCGGGTTCTAAGAGTAGATTTTCCAAAGGAATAGGAGTTAGTCTTCTCTCTCTGTAAAGCTTGAATTCCTGGAATTCTTCTGGAGATAACTGCATTTGAGCTGAATTCAAAACTTCTTTAAATGAACTTCTTGTTTGGAACATATCATCAAAAAGATCTGGTTCCCCGGAAAATTCCCTCACTTTGATTGCATTGGTGAAATTCTTAACAATATTATTTGGGTCAAATAACCTTCTCGAAAATTTGAACAGCTGTAGGCATGTAATGTTGCCTATCTCTTTGAATGCATGACCAACATCGAACAGTGAAAATATTCCACAGTTTACGGGAAATTGTGGCCAAATGCCTTTTTTCTTCTCTTTTAATTCCTTTGTTAAACCTCCTTGGCCACAGGTCTGATAAGCAATTTCCTGAGCTACAAGTCTATCTGGAACATATAGGGGTAAAACATGGGGGGAAGCAGAACTTCCAAAAACCCTAATATAAGTGAACAATTCTTCTCCAAACCATCTCGCGACGGGGAGAATGTCAACCTCTGTTTCTGGGGATAACCTTGGGGCATCCTTATTATGCAATGTTCTGTACAATGGCAGCATTACACCATGGCAAATTTGGTAAAAATGGGGGACAAACTTAGACTCCCATAGTTCCTTATGATACACATGAATAGGCAAATGATCGTGGATAGTCCATTGCCAACCCATCACAGGGAATTTAGAGACATAACAGATAGCGTCCATGACATAAGTAGATAAATAAAAAGGCGGATAAACCCGCTGAGAAACACTTCGCTTGGACCGGTAGTGAAAAATAGCAGTGGTCAAATTATCAGATAAGATTTTGGCCCAATCTACAATTGTAGAATTAACAGCAGCATTCAACAAAGGGAGCCATTCAGGCAAGATCATATTTATGTCAGGCTTTCCAAAAAGCCTGCATAACATGGCAGCAGCAAAACAATAAGGCGAGGTAAGTGAACCAGTACTGTACATACCTTGTTTGTTTTTCTTCAACGGCTCATCTCTTTTGGTCCACTCTTGTGTGCATTCTGACAAATTTTCATGTTCTCTGGCAAAATCTTCCATGAATTGCTTATTATAAGTCGCCTGAGGTTCCGGCAACTTATACATCAGCCTCACATCTTCCGTGGTGAATGACCCGATTAGCTCTTGAGATGGAGTTCTAAATTGCCTGTCTGAAATATCTGTGTTGTCTAGCACCCATTTCACCATGTCTGTATATGGGAGAATCCTCGGCCTTGCCGCTATCCTATGCAGAAATGAGCAAGCCAGTTCTTTAAGAGTTGCCTCAGACGTATTACTGGAACCTGCTGTAGCCGCAACTTTCAATACCACAGGATTTTCTTCTTCCAGCAAATTATACATTCCTTCCCATGTGGTTATCCCGGCATCCTTATTGCAAGCGGTGTCTGCATACAGTGAAGCCATTTCTCTGTTTTCAGAATTCGAGCTCTTCTCCTTCTTACCCATAATGTTCTGTGAAAGCTTTGTATAGACGTTTGCTCCTTCGTGCCTGCGTTTTACGAGTTAAATGAGAGTAATGCCATGAGAAAGGTGATGAGATTGTTTTAAATGCGAAGGCGGATGAAATATATTATTTTAATGTGAAATGACTTTCAATCAAAACAAAATCTCATTTACCATTAATTGTCAATCCATTCATTTAATCCAATCATTAAAGCGCATAACAGATATTGATATATGGGAAGATTGTCTTAGAACAACGCGCTTTTATGAATCTGCGACATTGCGATCTGCGATCTGTTGCGCAATATCACAATATCGCAATGTCGCAATATCGCAATATCACAAAATGAAACCATCGCAATTTTATAAATAGCGCAAAAGCGCAAATTGTGAAATAGTGCAAAAGCGCACATCACAAATCTCGCAAAAGCGCAAAATTGTAAGTAGCGCAAAAGGTATTCGTTTAACATTTCTGTTTTCTGTGCTATGCGATCTGCGACCAATATGTTTATTGTATAGGCTTTTTGGGATCGCATTATCGCAAAATCGCAAAATCGCATTTTCAGTTTTATAAAAGATATATACCATTTTGCGATGGATGCGCTATTTTGTTTAAAGAACAATTTTATTATAATCTATCATAGACTTAAGTGTTTCTTAAGGTTCTTTCTAAGGAATTTTTCTAAGTTTATGATAGAAAGTTTTATTTGAAAAGGAAAACAAATCCTAATTAATTTTTTGGATTTTTTAACTAAGGGTCCCCATTTATTTAGTATTATTACTAATATTAAATAAAAGGGGGGTTGTTGCTGGTCACAACAATTGGCAATTCACTGAAAGAAACAATTATCTCTGAAAAAATAAAATGAACACTATATTTCTAGTAAATAAAGATTTTTAAAGATAATGAAAACTATCTTAGGATAATTCAAATAAAATCTAACTATGAAAAAGAAATAAAAATCATTCGCAATTTCTTTCTAATTCCTTAAGAAGAAAAACATTTTTGGGTTATCTCAAGCTTTGATCGGTGTTAATAATGAAGTAAGTGGATTTCTCCAAGTTTTGGTTTTATAATATACTCTATTGCCATAGGTATTGCCTCTGCTACCAGCAAACGTTCATAGTCTCGACGGGATTACCTTTAAACCATTAACCATTTATTGTCCCATCCAACTAAAATTATGACTTTTTAAAAGATAAATTCATAAGACCTATTATCTCATGTTTTTGTCTTTTACTTATTTTTTATTTTAAGAGCCATTGTCCTGGTTTGGTAGCCAGTTAATAACAATGCCATTCACTAGTTATAATTAAACTGAACAAGCCGGCTCGTGATGAGACCCCTTGTCTTATATTTATAAGCCATTACCCTGTTTTGGTATGCAGTATTGGTAATGTCAGTTTTATTACTCCTTATGAACATGGTAAGTCAGCTCATAATGAGACCTCTTATCTCTTAAATTTTCATATAATTTCTTAGAATTACATTCTAAAAAATCACAACTTAAATGGATGGGGTGAAATAGTTTTATCCTTAAGAATCAATGGATGACAATTTTCAGAGTTTTTTGAGTTCCAAAACTTTGAAAAATCTTTACTTTTATAGATAACCTTTCTCTTCTCAATAAACTTATGATGATTTACATTCTCCTCAAGTTTTCAAAAGATCATGCAAATGATTGGAATAATCTTTCAAAGTTTAACATCTTATTTTAAACTATCCAAAAATTGTGATCATTACTCTAAAAATTCTTATTTACACAAAATAAATATTTATAATATTCTTCCGAAGAAATTTTCTTAAATAGTAAACAGTCAATTAGAGACTCATTAACAACCTTTATTTGCAAAAACAATCAAAAACTCTGCAGAATGGAATATGTACAGTTTAAGAAGGGGTTACCTCCTTATGAAAATAATTTCTTCAAGATAAGCCCATTTACAGGAAGAGATTCTCTCTTACATGTTAGATCTTGGAGTATGAATGTATTTGAGCCTATCTTTTCAATGATCTGAAATGGTCCAAGCCACATTTTCTGAAACTTGGTATGTTTACCTTTTTCTTCATGTGCTTTATCCCATTTCAGAACAAGATCACCAATTGACAAAATTTTTGAGCAGGTAGAACTTGCATCAAAAGAAGATTTTACAATTTGTTGATGTTTTTCATGAATAATTTTTGCTTTATCTCTATCTTCTTCTAGTTTAAGGATTTGATCATATCTCAATTGAATGGATGAAGAAGGATTTTCCTCAATAAATTGCACTAGGGTTAATGATGGAAGAGTTAAATTTGATGGTATCACAACTTCTTTTCCATAAACTAAATTGAAAGGTGAAGTTCCTATTGAAGCTTTTTCAGTGATACGATCAGCCCATAATGCAAATATTAAAGACTTGTGCCAATTATTTTGATTTTGATCAACGGTCCTTTTAATGATTTTGATAAGATTTTTGTTAGTGGATTCAGCCAAACCATTACCTTGGGGATAATAATTTGCTGAATATTTCAATTTAAAACCTCTTTTGACTGCAAATTCCATTATACTATTTCCAGAGAAGTAAGATGCATTATCAAAGACTAGAGCGTTAGGTACACCAAACCTGGTTATGATGAATTGATCTATGAAATCAATAATGGCATCAGAATTGGCTACCTTCAACGGAATTTCTTCTACCCATTTTGTAAAGTAATCAGTTGCAGTAAGGATGTACTTGTGCTATTTGGAAGAATGAGGTACTATCTCACCAATAATGTCAAGCCCCCATTGTTCGAATGGTTGCTCAATAGTCACTGGTTGCAAAGGAAAAGCTAGTTTCCTTTGTCTTCCACTTGCAGTTTGACAAATTCTGCACTTCCTTACGTAATCATGTGTATCCTTAAAAAGGGTAGGCCAGTAATAACCAACACGAATTATTTTGTGAATTGTGGTATCACCTCCAAAATGACCTCCTGCTGGTCCATCATGCAACTCCTGCAAAACCTTTTCGGCTTCAGTATTTTCAAGACATCTTAATAAAATTGAATCATAATTTTTTCTGAATAACACATTATCAATGATCTCATATTTAATAGCTTTTAACCTTAAAGCGCATTTACTCTTATAGCTGAGATTAGAAGGAGCATACCCATTTTTCAAGTAATAGATAAGATCAGCATACTGAGATTCAGAATCTGTAACACTTATCTGACTTACTTGAATATCTTGATTTGAATCTTGATTTTTTGGTATGTTATGAGCTCCTGCCAATAATCTGCAAAAACCTTGTCCTCTAACAATCTTAGCTAGTTTAATATCAATATCATATTCTTGCAAGGCTGTTACCCAGTTAGCTCTCTTTTCTCCTACTTCTTTTTGAATTAATAATTGCCTCACTGCAGAGAATGGGACAATGATTTTTGTATGTGTTTTCAAGAGAAAATGTCTGAAATGTTTGATTGATTTAAACACGGAAAAGGCTTGTTTTTCAACATCGAAATATTTAAGCTCAGCTCCTTGCAGATTTGAGCTAAAGAAAGAAATTAGTGCCTCAATTTTCTGATCATTGAGCTGTGTTAAAACAGTTGCATAGGATGTTTCGGTGGCCAAAGTATACAAAGTAAAATCTTTAGAAAAATCCGGGGTATTCAATGCTGGTGCATTAATGATGCTTGTTTGATTGCCTCAAAGGCTTCTTTCTCTTTATGCCCCCATTTGAATACTGAATTCTTCTTGATCATATTTTGCATAGGTAAAACAATTAAAGAAAAATAAAGAATGAATCTTTTAACAAAATTGATCTGTCCAAGAAATAATTGCATGGATTTTTTGTTATGAGGTAAAGAAATATCAGAAATTTCTTTCACTCTATCTGGATCAATATATATACCATCTTTTGACACAACAAATCCTAAGATTTTTCCTTCATCCAAAGCAAAGAAATATTTCTTTGGATTTAAGGAAATACCAAACCTTCTACATCTTTCAAATATTTGCTTTAGATCATGTAGATGATTGGCTCTCTTTTTTTAAAATACTGTTATATCATCAAGATAAACAACAACTGATTTATTGATCAGACCTTTAAATGCTATGTCCATGGCTCTTTGGAAAGTTGCTCCTACATTTATTAGACCAAAAGGCATTTTCTGATAAGCATAAGTTCCCCATTTTGTTCTGAAATTTGTTTTCAATCTGTCATCTGGATGAACTAAAACTTGATTATAGCCTGAAAATCCATCAAGAAAGGACATAAGTTCAGAACCAGCTACCTTTTGAAGTATTTGTTCCATGGTTGGCAATGGGAAATTGTCTTTTAAACATGCCTTGTTTAAATTTATGAAATCAATACAGATTCTTATATCACCATTCTTCTTCCTTACAGGTACCATATTGGAAACCCAATTGGAGTGCCTGACAGGAAAAATGATTTTGGCTTTTAAGAGTTATTAAGTTTTGATTTGATTTGACTTTCGAGATTTGGATGAATCTTTCTCAACTTCTGTTGAACAGGTTTAATATCAGGAAGCATTGGAATTGTGTGTTGAATAACCGAAGTATCATACGTTTTTAAATCATCATAATTCCAAGAAAAAACATTTTTATATTTGTTCAAGAGTTTAATGAAAGCATTCCTTTCCTCTGGTGTTAAATTGAGTCCTAAATTAACGTTTTGAGGTTTAGAATCAGAACCAAGATTTACTAATTCAAACTTCAAAGTAGAACTTTAAAGTTTAGTATTAGTGACTTTCTTGAATCTGTCTTTAATGTCATATAAATCCTCTAATTTAACAACAGATTTTGGAATGGGATTTTCATTACCTTTTGAGGCAATTTGAAAATCATGATCATCTTCGTCAATAATTTGCTCATCATATGATTTCTATGAAGTCATGAAATTTAAAATATCTTGATCATGATAGAATACTCTCCAATTTGTAACATTATCTGGGACAGATGGACGAAAAATTAATTCTACAGAAAATCTATCAGGACTGCAATCTTCAGCAGGTAGGAGTTTAGATGCAACATTAGCTAACAAGTCAGCTGATGTATTTTGATTCCTAGGAATAGGAGAAATATTGAATGCTAAAAAATGAGTGGTAAGATCTTGTACTAGGGTTTGATAGTGTTTAAGATGTCCTGAAAGGTAATGAATAGTATTCCTAACTTGTTTTATGACAATTTCGGAATCACCAAAGACTTTCAAGTATTTAACATCTAACCCTATAGCTTTATAAAGCCCTTGAACCAAGGCTTCATATTCTGCGGTATTGTTCGTACACTCAAATTCTAACCTACATGACAGCATGGTTTTCTCTCCATATGGATCAATTAAGATGCATCCTGCTCCAGCTCCATCACTAGACTTTGATCCATCAAAATATAACGACCAAAATAAATATTTATCTATTGACTTATCTACAATTACATCAGAAATATTTACAATTCTGGAAGGATCAGATTGTGAAAAAATTTCTATTTGAGAAACAAAAGTATTTACAGAAAAAGGTGATTGAGGTGCTTCGAAGTTTCCAAGAAATGATTCAGCAGAATAACCTCCAATAATATTGTTGTTGAATGCCACAGGCTCATTAGGTTGTTCGAATTCAGTGACAGTGTGCGTCATATGTTTTTCTCGTTCAACTTTGATTTGATTTGGTTTCCCTTTATAGGGAAGCTACATATGTGAATAATAAGTTGAGATATAACCATTAAGTTTCGCAGACCAGTCCCTGCTTAAAATTAATCCATAGAATTCAGGAATATCAGCAATCAAAATATCAATTCTTTGGACAATCCTAGGATCAGAAGCTAATCTGATAGTAACTGAATTGATTTCTCCTACAACTTGAACTTTAGAGCGATCCAATTGAACGAAATGAACTGCTAATTTCTGTGGTTCGATATTCAATTTGGCATAGACAGAAGTAGGCATTATATTTGAGGAGGCTCCAGAATCAATCAAACAATTATGTAGATTTTTATTGTACATTTCATAAGTCAAAAGAAAAGGAGGAGTTTGAGAATTTGATTTTTCTCCAATGAGCACTGTATCAGTAGCATCTACCTTATCTGGTGGCTTACCAACTCCCCTAGCTGCTTTTGCAACTACACCACTTGGTAAAGGAGCAATTGGTGTAGCGCTTAATTCTTTCAATAGCAACTTTTGCTGGTGTTTTAGTTTGCTAAGTTCATGTAAGGAAATGTTGGCTTTGATCTTTTTCATGTCTTCGACAATGTTGTATTCCATAAGATCTGACACCACTAAAGTCTTTGTTGTTGATGTAGGAGGATTAGAAGAGGATGGTTGATTTTGAGTAGTTAATGGAGAAGTTTTCTTTACAGGGGATTTGTCTTTGGTACTTGGAGTTGTAATTTTCTTTTTAGGAACTGTTTGCACTAGTTCCGATATAGATTTACTCCTAGTACTTACAGGCATAGCTTCTTGTTCTATCTCACTATCAGAATTAGGGAGAACAAAATCCCACATTCCATGCAATTCAACTATTTTTTCATTCTCATCTTCCTCATCTGATACTAGAGATGTATCTTCTTCTTCTTCCTCTTCTTCTGATTCTGCATTAGAGATTGCATTAGGAGGTTTAGATTCAACTTGGTTTCTTCTGAAATTTCGGAATGGTTTTTTAGTAGAAGTTTCAGCTACTTGTTTTTTAATTTCAACCATTTCATTTGACATGGTTTTAAGGACTTTCTGTAAACCTTCCATGTCGTATGGGTCTTTGGCCTTTTTCTCTGAATCATCTCTGAAGCTGACTTTCTTTGATTTCCTTTCCTCAATAGCATTTTTCTTTTCTAGAGAAATAATTCGTTTCTCTACTGCAATAGCCTCTTTCATATTCTCGGCTAATGTAGGTTTTGCAACTCTATCTACAAAAATTGCTATGTTTGAGGGTAAGGCAGTTATGTACCATTCACTTCTGACTTGTTCACTAGGCCTTGAATCTGTGTGAATTTTGTTCAAGAGTTTGTTGAATCTAGCATTGAATTATTTAATGGGTTCCTTGGGTTATGCTTTCAAATTTGAGAGATCGTTGATTAAAGTAGCTATTGATCTGTCATCTCCAAATTTGGTTAAAAAATGATCTGCAAAAATGGCCCAACTTGTTATGGATCCCGAAGGTAATGAAAAGTACCATGATCCTGCTGCTCCTTGAAGAGTAAAAGGGAATAATCTGACTACAACATCTTCATGTGTGACTCCATTCAAATTTATAGCTAGCATAAAGTTATTGATATGTTCTTCAGCTTGAATGTTAAGATCTAGACTAAATTTTGGAAGCCATTTTCCAGGATTGTCTGGTAAATCATGTAAAGGTGCAGCCATGTTGACTGCCCCTGGAGTAGCCCATGGTCTAGCCATTATTGGAACAACTATTGGAGGAGTAGTAGAAACTGGTGGTGTTTGAATAGAAGTTGTTGGAATAGATGATGTTGAGATTGATGATGATTGAGCAGATGATGTGGAAACAACTGTACTTTGTTGAGTTGGGATTTCGGAAATAGGTAATTGAATATTAGATGTTGAACTTATATCACTTACTGATTCCGATTAAATTTTTCTTGTCTTGACTCTACTAGGTAAAGGGAATTCTTTCGAAGAAATACCAAGTTTTTCACTTTGAAGCCTAGTAAGAGGTTTCGAAGAAACAAATTTTGAAGTTACACTACCTTCAGATATTTCAGACTCTTCTAGAGATAATGAGAATCCTTTCAATTTATGAATTAAATCTTGAACTTCAGGAGACTCAGGATTTTGATTGTCTGAATATTTTGAGATTTTGGTAGTGGGTGTATGAATATTCTTCGCAATTTCTTCTATAGGATTTTTTATTTCAGAAGAAATTGAAGAAGTTGATGAGGGTGTTTTGCTCTCAGAATGGCTTGTGGGTAAAGATTTACTTGCCATTCATAGCTCATGCCCTCCTTCTAGCGCCAAAACTATTAAAGCCTAGAAAATCTCTGCTTCAAACATTGGGGAAAACCACCTGGTCGGGACCTTAGGACAGCTCCTTTTCCGTTTGGTATGGTGGCTCCGACTGGATTTAAAGGACCAGTTTCCTTATAACTAAATGGGTTGGTGATGGGTTGATTTGGATGAGTGGAAATGGGACTAAATTGAATGAAATAAAACTATCTAATTTAAACTAAATACTGATAAAGAAATTCTAACACTAACCTGGGTAATTATATGTGAATACAACTTAAGATTGTTCCAATTTAACAATAACCATAAAAATGTATTATCATTTAAATTGAAATGTGCAGAAACAAATAAAGATAACTCTGTTTAAGAAATTAAACAGAGTTGTATTAGCATATTGCATTCATCATTGTATACCATCTATATATACTTAACGAAAGATAACGTTTCAATTATACTCAGAAATGATATATAAAAAGAAACGTTGTGAAAATCAAATATATATATAAATGATAGCAAATTTTAAAACGAATATCATAAGACAAAAGAAATCAACAGTGAACAGATAGAAATAGCTCATTCATCTTGAAGACTCTCAAATGAAATCTGATACTCTAATCCAGTAACTCTGATGCAAAATCAAATTCCAAGGTACAGAAATGCAACACTTCAAAGATAATTCCGCATAAAAATCACCAGATGTGATCCTTTTAAAAAAATATATTAAGCCAATGGAGTACAAAAATGTAATCTCCAAGTCAAAAATATTAAGATCCAGGACCCCTCTCTAAATGCATGAGAAGGGTTTAAATACTACTTAGCTAAATCTAAAAATAGTCTATTACAAAAATTAAGGATTCGGTTTAATGACCGTTCTTTTCCTAGGCTAAAATACAGTAAAATTAAAACTAAATCTAAAAATAAAGACTATTAACTAACTATTTATGAACTTGATCTTTAAACTTGCAGGCATCTAGCATAGTTTTGAGAAGATGTGGTTAACCGACTTCAGAATTCAACTTTCCTGAAAAGACAGAGTCGGCTAGTGTAGGCGCAATCTTCTCAGTAGAATTGATGATACAATTAAGCGCACTTTGTTGACTGTGTGGCTTCACTAAGTATGTCCAGTAAGAGTCCCAATTTAATCTTGTCAGCCCTTGGATTGATTTTGCTCTTTCTTCTTCCTTTTGCCTCCATTCTGTTTGTAGTTGATGTGCCTGTGCAAGATATCCTCGAACAGTTTCTGAAATCAAATTAGCTTTGTGTAAATTATCATTTACACAATCAGTAAGTGTGTTTGCCGCTGTAGCCGCCTCCTCTGCTGCCTTCTCTGCCCTTCTGATTTGTGCATCCCAGTTATTGAAAAGTATTTCTTTATGGTTTTCATTAATAATGGGTGCACCAGCTTTTCTGCCTTCTTCTGTTTTTTGCCATACCAAATAATCATTTATCTTTTCATTAATAAAATCATAATCATTTCGTAAATCTATGACATGATTTGTGATTTTATCACTCTCTTGGCAAAAACAATTCCATTGCAAGATTTTTTGGCATAAAACTTCCTCTTGTTGCAGTAGTTGATTGTTTAAAGAGATAGTTTCTGAAATGAATTATGGAAGCTTAGGATCATCTTTATGCTGATCTTGGATAATCTGTATTTGTTTGTCTTTATCAACCAAGCTTTTTTGATGTCCTATTTGCATTTCTTGAAGTTGTTGTTGTAACTCTTCAAGTTTCAATTGTGCTTCCTTATTGGCTTGTACCTGTTGCAATTGCTGTTGTAGAACTTTTATCTGTTCTTCTTTTTCATTCAACAAAAGTTGTATCTCAAATTCTTTGTCAATTGTTGCAGAAGCATAAGCCCCTGTCATTTGAGATAACTTAGTAAGATTCTCAGAAGGCTCTGTGGAAGGATCCTTCCACAATACATCTAGTTGTTCTGCTTCAGTAGCAATTGAACTTTCTAACTTCTCTTTTTCCTCTATCTCTTCACTACTGCTTTGTATTTTGGGCTGTACAATACATATAGAGGAGGAATGTCCTCCACATTAAGTACAATTTTAGAGGAGGGTGTGATTGGTATGTGCTCTGTCACTGTGACTGTGCTGCTTGTTCCTGTGTTCAAAACTTTGGTTGTCTGGACAGGGGTCTGTACATTCTGTCCTTCTACATTAATCAATTGGTTGAAGGTTTCCCATTCTTTATCTAATTCAATGATAACTGGCTGTTGCTGTTCATTGGTTGGAAGAGGATTTGTCTGTTGGGAATTCAAAATTTGTTGTTGAGTAAGTTCTTTTGATTGTGCAGAATATTTAGTGGATTCTTCCATTTTATCTTCCTTTTCATTAGAATTATTGGAATGTTCAGAAGTCTCTCTGTAAGATTTTGATTTAGATTTATTTGTACTTGAACTACCGTTAAGACTAACACTAGGAGTTTTCTCTCTTGCGGGCTCTAAGCGTAGATTTCCCAAAGGAATAGGAGTCAGTCTTCTTTCTCTGTAAATTTTGAATTCCTGAAAATCCTCTGGAGATAACTGCATTTGAGCTGAATTCAAAACTTCTTTAAATGAATTTCTTGCTTGGAACATATCATCAAAAAGATCCTGTTCCCCGGAAAATTCCCTTACTCTGATTGCATTGGTAAAATTCTTAACAATATCATTTGGGTCGAATAACCTTCTCGAAAATTTGAACAGCTGTAGGCATGTAATGTTTCCTATCTCTTGGAATGCATGACCAACATCGAACAGTGAAAATGTTCCATAGTTTACGGGAAATTGTGGCCAAATGCCTTTTTTCTTCTCTTTTAATTCCTTTGTTAAACCCCCTTGGCCACAGGTCTGATAAGCAATTTCCCGAGCTACAAGTCTATCTGGAACATATAGGGGTAAAACATGGGGGGAATCAGAACTTCCAAAAACCCTAATATAAGTGAACAATTCTTCTCCAAACCATCTCGCGACGGGGAGAATGTCAACCTCTGTTTCTGGGGATAACCTTGGGGCATCCTTATTATGCAATGTTCTGTACAATGGCAGCATTACACCATGGCAAATTTGGTAAAAATGGGGGACAAAATTAGACTCCCATAGTTCCTTATGATACACATGAATAGGCAAATGATTGTGGATAGTCCATTTCCAACCCATCACAGGGAATTTAGAGACATAACAGATAGCGTCCATGACATAAGCAGATAAATAAAAAGGCGGATAAATCCACTGAGAAACACTTCGCTTGGACCGGTAGTGAAAAATAGCAGTGGTCAAATTATCAGATAAGATTTTGGCCCAATCTACAATTGTAGAATTAACGGCAGCATTCAACAAAGGGAGCCATTCAGGCAAGATCATATTTATGTCAGGCTTTCCAAAAAGCCTGCATAACATGGCAGCAGCAAAACAATAAGGAGAGGTAAGTGAACCAGTACTGTACATACCGTGTTTGTTTTTCTTCAACGGTTCATCTCTTTTGGTCCACTCCTGTGTGCATTCTGACAAATTCGCATGTTCTCTGGCAAAATCTTCCATGAATTGCTTATTATAAGTCGCCTGAGGTTCTGGAAACTTATACATCAGCCTCACATCTTCCGTGGTGAATGACCCGATTAGCTCTTGAGATGGAGTTCTAAATTGCCTGTCTGAAATATCGGTGCTGTCCAGCACCCATTTCACCATGTCTGTATATGGGAGAATCCTTGGCCTTGCCGCTATCCTATGCAGAAGTGAACAAGCCAGTTCTTTGAGGGTTGCTTCAGATGTATTACTAGAACCTGCTGTAGCCGTAACTTTTAATACCACAGGATTTTCTTCTTCCAGAAAATTATACATTCCCTCCCAAGTGGATATACCAGCATCCTTATTGCAAGCGGTCTGCATATAGTGAAGCCATTTCTCTGTTTTCAGAATTCGAGCTCTTCTCCTTCTTACCCATAATGTTTTGTGAAAGCTTTGTATAGACGTTTGCTCCTTCGTGCCTGCGTTTTACGAGTTAAATGAGAGTAATGCCATGAGAAAGGTGATGAGATTGTTTTAAATGCGAAGGCAAATGAAATATATTATTTTAACGTGAAATTACTTTCAATCAAAACAAAATCTCATTTACCATTAATTGTCAATCCATTCATTTAATCCAATCATTAAAGCGCATAACAGATATTGATATATGGGAAGATTGTCTTAGAACAACGCGCTTTTATGAATTTGATCGACTTACCTTAAACCGCAATTTCTTCCGCAATATCACATTTATTGAATGTGTAATATCGCAATATGTAAAATGAAACCATATAATTTGTAAATAGCACAAAAGCAAATTGTGAAATAGCGCAAACGCGCATCGCAAATCTGTAAAAAGCAAAATTGTAAGTAGCGCAAAAGGTATTCGTTTCACATTTAAACTGTTTTACGTGCTATGCGATGCGACGATATGTTTATTGTATAGGCTTTTTGGGATCGCATTATCGCAAAATCGCAAAATCGCATTTTCAATTTTATAAAATATATATACCATTTTGCGATGGATGCGCTATTTTGTTTAAAGAACAATTTTATTATAATCTATCATAAACTTAAGTGTTTCTTAAGGTTCTTTCTAAGGGATTTTTCTAAGTTTATGATAGAAATTTTTATTTGAAAAGGAAAACAAATCCTAATTAATTTTTTGGATTTTTTAACTAAGGGTCCCCATTTATTTAGTATTATTACTAATATTAAATAAAATTGGGGTTGTTGTTGGTCACAACACCTTAGCACAGCCTTTCTCATGCAATCCCTATGCAATTAATCCCTATTAAATAGGAAAATCAACCTTCCTTGATTGCGTAATCCCTATGGAGCCTTCCACTAACTTTATAACTACACCTGTGCAGTTCGCCAAAAATACAATTGATGGTTTACTTGTCTTTAACCTTTGTCTCAACTTGGTATCCATCAAAATTGACATACATGCAGCGATTAATAGTGAATCATGAGTTAATTTGTAGATCACTACTTGTGAATTAAATCTATTTTAATTCACTTGATCTTCCACTAGCTCATCAATCAGTTAGAACTAGTTAAATTGATTTTAACTCAACGAATGTGAGTCAACTAATCCCACTCACACCACACTAGTGCTACAAATGAAATCGGACCCTATTAATAATATAATTAATCTACACGCCTATCCTTTGACCCTCAACCAGAAATTCTTAAGCTAACTAATTCTATCACACTTAGTTAACTATTACAAGTTTTTATGAGATAATATTACAATTAAATTTCCAATTTATTTAAAAATTGGTTGCACACTAATGTGTCACTAGGACCCATCACTGTGTGACTTGTGATCCCACACTAGTGTGTGTGCATTTTCATGTTGTTTCTAGATGCCTATTTCACTAGTAACACTCCCTCTCAACAAGAAAGGAATCAATCTGTCCTAATCCAGTACCTTTGGAATGTTCTTGCATGCAACACTTCTCTAGTGTTGTTCACACATGCAACTCTCCTGAAACTGAATAGCCTCCAAACAAATGAATCAATATACACATCTCTCATCAGAGTCTTCTAACTGCTGCTAGCTACTGCACATGTCTACTGGACTCTCTGCGCTACTGCTGACATCTGCATCCATGCACTCTGCACTTCTACCAACTCTGATCTGCGCTCCAGTATCCAACACATATCACTTTGATTTTTTTCCTCCTGACATATAACTGCAACAATCTAGCTGATCCTTCCTACTACTTTTGTACTGTGGGCTCCTCATAGCTAGGTTTGATCCATGAGACACGCCATCTTAATGGACCCTGCCCAAATTTCTTCTTGGGATTAATTCTACACATCACCCCACCTCACACCTAAAGGTATAGCTGCATGTACTCCATCTGCCCATCTGGATCAAAATTTCCCCCTCCTAGAGGTCTCTGCTTGAGTGGACTCTTCCACTCGGTCTCCTCTCTGCTTCTCCAATTTTGGTTGCTCCACAACCTTCTAAGACTACTTCTGAGGTTGCATGTTGAGAGAAAATTTCTCCCTCTCAACCACCAAGTCATTAACCACTGATTTTCTCCTCAAAGCCTTGCATGCATCCTCAACGTCGAGATCATTCAGGTTCTTGACTCTTGAACTGATCTGCTTCACCTGTCCCGTGGCTATGTATTTAAGGAAAACTTTTCCTTTCCTAAACATCACCTCATAACCATGGTCTTCCAATACCGCTAGGGAGACAAGATTCTTCCTTAGGCCTAGAACATGCAAAAAATATGCTAGTCTGAGAGGGGAGCCAGATTCCCTCTAAAAGGTAACTATACCTATGTCGGTCATGTTATACCTCCCATCATCTCCAAACTCTATGTTCTATTGGAGGTCTTTCTCCTCCAAGTCATTGAAGAGATACCACATGCATCCACATGCATCCCATTGCCACATGTATCCCATTGCACTTGCATCCAATTACAGTGCTGGCCATGCATGCAATGAGAGTAAAATCAATCTCAAACTATGAATCTAGTGCTTCACCCACTGCATCTGCAGGATCTTTCTCACTTGCCTTCTTCTATGGAAAATTCAAAGCATAGTGCCCATGCTCGTGAAAGTGAAAACATCTGATATTGGACAAGTCTCTCTTGCCCTCTTCGCCTTGGGATTTCTTTCCCTTGGACTTCTTTTGTTTTCCCACTAATGCACAATCTTCTTCTTTGTTGGTGCCATAGGTCCCGCCTCTGGTGCTCCTCCTTATCTCTTCTATTACCAAATTCAACCATAGTCACTCCCAATCTAGTAATTTCTCCCTCCCATTCATGGAGTCTTGGTAACTATTCCAGGTCTTGGGAAGGCCTAGAAGTGCTAGGCTCACCAAGTCATCATCGGTTACGGTCACACCAACACTTCCAAGCTCATCTCGACATTGAGTGAACTTTACCAATTTGGTATCATCTCGCCCTCCTCCTTCTTGATCTTGTTGCACTTGTCCTTCAGTGCCAACTTCCTTTGGTCATTGTTGTTCTGAAACAGATCTATCAAGGCCTTCCAAATAGCATATGGAGTCGCCTTCACATAGAGACTTGAGACAATATGATCTTGAGCTCCCTCTAATAAGACCCTTCTTGCCTTTGCTACCTTCTTCTGTCATGCATCAAGAAGTTGGGCATCTGCTGCTGCGAGATTTGGAATATCAAAATCTATGAATTCCTTCAACTCGTTGTCCTCCAACACTGCCTCCACCCTGTCCTTCCATAAAATATAATTTGAATAGCCCTCGAGTGCATATTCGAGTCTCAAGCCATTGAAAGACATCTTGATCTGCTACTGGACCCTAAATAATAAATCTGCAAATTTGAAACTATTCAAGACAAACTCAATTTCTTCTCCTCTATTTTGATTCCTAGCACTTTGATACCATGTAGAAAATATATAACACAACTCCAATACCATGTATATAATATATATAAACTCTATATACCAATGGATTCAATCTGATCATGCAATGTACTAAATCAGGATACTAAATCCTTCTACTATATTTGAGAATATAAAATATGATTTCTTAATCACATGCAAGTAAGAGAAAGGAAATTATCAATCACACAACACAATATGTTTGTGGGGAAAGAACCTGCTCAAAAACCCTCTATCATATATTTTACATATTCAAAGAATCATGAAACAATACAATGCGTTCTCACACCGAGAAAATCCTGCACTCTACCGATCGTCTCACCCTGATCCTCCACAAAACTGTCTAGCAATTCTTAGGAAAAACTAACCAACACTTAGCCAATTCTCAGCCCTTCCTTAGCCCAACCTTTCTCACGCAATCCCTAGGCAATTAATCCCTATTAAATAGGATAATAAAACTTCCTTCACTGTGAAATCCCTATGGATCCTTCCACTAACTTTATGACTGCACCTGGTGTTATGCGGAATTATGAATTGCGGATAAAAAATTCTTCCCTAAATGTGGTGAAATGCATTTAGAACAACAGGTTAAAGAATTTTCAAATACTTTTCCTAACATTAAATAGATACACAGAATAGATCAAGAAACTTACTTGGAGTCCAAGCACTTCCAATTCTCCTTCTGTCGCTCTTGTTGTAGTTTCAAATCCAAGCTACATCGCCAAAATATTTCCTGTAATAATGAACATTAAATGGAAAAGAGATATAAATATAAAGATGTCTATTCAAGTTATTCAGTTAAACAAATTAAACATGAACCATATACATCAGATAATAATTCATGATATGGAAAACAAAAGCTTATATAGATACATATGTGGGAAAGTAAACAACAATATTTATTAAAGGATAGAAGGGGAGGTTACAACCAGTGATTGGTTTGATGTCACCATCTCCAACATCATCCCAGCCTCATCACGATGAAAATCTCTCCAGCAGCATATCACTCAAATAAATTCCTCAATTGAAATTCCACAATCATTTCTCTACTCAAATTCTTCCTTCTCAAGCACTAGGATTTGTGCTCAATTTGTAGATGAGTTGAAGGTAGTTTTATATTCAATGACTTTCTAATAATAGGCAAGACATGTTCCCAAGCTCAGAGGTATCAAATGGACATATGGATTCAAATTTTGACACATATGCACTCTTCTAGAGGGCACTGGCCAAGTGGAGATTCTGGAACAATGAGAATTCGCTCCCAATTGACCAACACACGCTTGAGTGTTAGGAAGTGCTTTGCAAAGCACGCTTGAGTGGATTTACCTGCATATGCAATGCACTTATCCCCTTGAGAGACTGCGTTGGTGAGCTCATAGGTGTTATAATATATACTTCAAATCTTGGAAACCTTGCAATGAAATTCAAGAATGATTTGTCTTTGTTTTTGGCTTATGGCATATAGAAACTGAAGTGATAGGGGATGATAGACCCTATTCATTAGTTCTGTGAATGATGTCTAGTTAAACAAGGTCATTGGGAATGGTGCCCAAATTGACCTATAACAGATTTCCCCTTAAAGCATGAAGTCAAAATAATAATAACAATATTTTTTGAATGAGATGCTTTACACTTTGATGGGTTGGAGCTGAAGTAGAGTGGTGACCTACATCAATCTTACAATACATTACATCATGATATATCCTCTTGATCATAAATTGCTGAGGACAGGCATTCCCATGCTTAGCACATAAACTATCTAATAACATGTACATAGTACAAAAATTCATCTACATTGGAATGTTGCCCAATACAGACATACCTACAGATATAGGCCCATGTTCGGATGACGATCTGTATGTAAGGTCACCGTATAGATGATGTGTACAACAATCCTAAAATCGCAGCCTGGATGGCTGAAACTATATCCAAGGTATTCTTATCCCATTCACTCGATCATTTGGGTACAATTCTATCCATGCGAATATATGATTTGTAGTCGAACATGGGAAGACATCGTTTGATTACTAGCCAATGATGGTTGTTAACAAACACGAGAGAACCACCATTGTTGTCAATGGATGGAAAGGTACTACAGTACATTTCGTAAGGTGTGAATAGATTATTTGATGTCAAACACCAAACAAAAAATTTCGGTCAAAAATCTAGAAGCGAGGATCAAGCCTCATGGTACTGGAATATAATGTTTCTAAGTGAACTTCCTGGATTATGATTTGACATCGACAGGAAGCCATTTTATTACGAAATGAGGGTTACTGATTTTGGAGACAAAGGATGACTTTATATAGCAATGTTCAAGGATGACTTTCATGAAAATGAAGGTTTATGAGTATTGCAGAAGGATGAGTATTCACTGGATGACTTCTCTTGAGCATATCGGCGACACTGAGATGAGTTGGTAGCATTGACCCAAAACCGAATCGAAGGTATGATGAACCATCGGTATGAATGAACCATCAAGAATATTACCCAACCCAAACAGTCACGGTGATGGAGTGAAGTGTCATGTTCAAGAGAGAACTGCTACCATAAAAATTTCTATTCACTTTCCCAAATTTTCCCTGTTCATTTTTCGACCAGTACCTCTTTATTTTTTAACAAGCTTGAGGTGGATAACATATGCTTGATCTATAATTCAACCCTTTTGGTGAACAATGTATCACTATTTAATAATTTAACGAGTCTAGCGATGAATGAAACTCGATTCTTGCCATGATTGACAAGATCGTCGCTATTTTATGCTTTAACGAGCCTAACGACACTGACATTCGGTCCTTTTCATATTTAGAGAGTTTGAAAAAGAGGACGAAAAGAAACTCCATAAGTACTTTTTCGTAAATTTGTCGCTCAGATCCGAAAAAGTGTAAAATAATATCTAAGAGAACCTCTTTAGTCATGTTTGACCAAGGTATTCCTTTTTCGAAAATAATCTATCTCAGTCTGGAAAAGGGTTAAATTTATACTGAGTAGATATCAATTCATTTACTTTTATGAGCTCGAAAAGACAAGTGCTCGGAAATATTTTCACATTATCGGAGTCTGAAAGGAGCTAAAAGAAGACTCCAAGGGTTTCTTTTTCACTGTTATCAAAGCTCGAAAAAGAGATAAAAGTGCGCTTCAAATCCTTTTTCATTTTTAACAAAGCTTGAAAAATAAGGATAAAAAGTATGCTTTGTGGTCAAATCATTCTTGAAATAAATTTGCATGACTAATATGTTCATCAATTGTAAACATGTTTAGAACAACATCAAATGGATTAAAAATACCTATTTCATGATAAAATTATGATAAAACCATAGTTATAGCAATAAATATTCATTGCAAACAATTGAATGACTAAATAAAAAGAGTTTTACTATTCATTTTTACCATTCAAAAGTTACCATTTGCATTTGGAGCTCTGAACCTGCTTTTTCCCCCAAAATTTAGCTGCTGATTGCGATCGATTCTGTGGATGGTTTTCATCGCCATTTGATCCAGGTTAGTGTCATGAACCTTCTCTTTCTTTCAATAATCATTTCATTTCCTTTCACTACAAATTTCTAGGGTTTTGAGCCGCTTAGGGTACATTTTTCTTCCAAAAAAGGGCAACACACCCTTGAGCATCACAAAGTGCGTTGTGTAGCAGATAAAATGGAGGCTAGCTACATATGCAATGCACAGTTCCTTGTTCAAGGTTGTGTTGGGCACAATATTCATTTTTTATTCTTGCACTATGCCCAAAATTTGTTTAATTTTTTGCATTGAAGGGAGTCTAATGATTCTTATGGTTATTTTTCATGATTTCATCGAATTATAATGAGATTACATGGAGAGAAAGAGATCATGAAGAACGGAATATGGTTTCCCTAAATGATCTGCGTACATTAAGAGCCCTAAGAGATCGTGGCTTGTTAAAGTACTTATGTTTGTCAGGGATGAGGCAACAAATATCTCTTGGATTTCCTAGTTCGAGCATGGGATCCGGCTATTGAGTAATTTCACATTAAGAACAAAGTGGTTCCTATTACAGTAGAGGATTTATATTTTCTCATAGTTTTATCGAGGAGAGGCTTGCCTATCTCCCTCTCAGGTTCTGCTCTTAGAGGAGAGACTGTGAGAGATTATGTTTTGTAGCATTGCTATCTAGGGGCAAAGCCAAGAAAATATGGGAAGATAAACATCCGATATGTTAGATATTTTCCTTTGAGAACCATTATTTTCACGATCACAAAACTTGTCGGCACTATTACACTACATGTGGGGAATAGATCATATATGCAGTATGCGCTAGAGTGCATGGAGCCAATATTCTTCAACTATTTTGAAGCTGTACTTTCTCAAATAAAAAAACAATTGAACAAGGCAAAGGAAGGAAGGAAGAAAAACTGCAGTTATTGTTCGATCCTCATTTCATTTTCCTTAGAGCGGATTCCACTAATGTAGCCTCAGCATGTAACATTTGGTGTGTCTAATCCTAGAGATATGAGGATGCAAAGATGGGTATAAATAATGGGTAGGCATGCGGGCCAATCTAACATTGTGTTCTCTACTGTGTTCTTTTCTTGGTTCAGGAGACAGGTTGTCGCCATTGATGAGTATGCATACGCAGGCATTGATTTTCGAGGAGATCCAGACTTAGCTTTACCAGAAAGCACTCAGTGGGGTGCAATAGGTAATAATGTTTTGAACATGTTTTTTATTTTCCTAAGGTTTATACAATGTTTTGTATTTTTGATGTTTTCCCAAGAATAAACTAAATTTTTGATGTAATGCAGATTTTGGTCGAGTTCAACCAATGGAGGAACTAGAGCATGGAGTATATGAGCCAGTAGAGAGGGTTGTCGGGAGAGTAGTCCTTCAGGATCTAGACATGGCTGAGACTCTGACTGAGCTTCGCTCGCACATAGAGGAATTGACCTTCGGGATTCTAGATTTCCAGATCGAAGAGTTACCCATGCGACTGCAGCGCCACACTATAGGTGCTCCTAACTGCTGGATGCGGTTACTGCGTAGGATAGCTAGATCTATAGCATGTTACCATGAGCACCACTAGTTTAATTTTGACATGTTGCATACATTTTGAGGTCAGGTGACCAATGTGTCTTGGGCACAAATTTTGTAAAAACCTATAACCATCTATCTATTTGATTTCATTGTTTTTTATTTTTTCCTTTTATTGTGTAATCCTATTCAATTATGTGAATGTTTTCTTTACATGTGTTTCAAATGTCTATCTAGAACTTGATTAGCCAAATAATCAGTCAATGTGTTCAAATTTCTAGAAATGTGTTGATATTTAATGAAATCAAAGTGTCTTTCCAAAAGTCGAACTCTTAGGAACAAACGATGCAATGTTGGATTTCTAATAGTATAAACACTAGTAAGTTGTAATACAACAAGTTGTGAGTCTAACTTTATGATAATTCGGTTAATACAAAATGAAATGGAATCAGAGAGAATTTCGATCAACGTGTTATACTCAGCGATATTGTTTGTCGATCTACCAATAAAAATCCCTTTAAAACTCACTAACTCGTTGTTCGAAGCGAAAATGGCCCACATTGTACAGGATAAATTCTGTGCACTACGACTAGCACCATCAACATATCCAACAAATGTTTCCAAAGATTCATACATCTACGATGAAATGTAAAGTGGATTACTAATTTCAAGAAAACTCTAAAAACAAACTAAGATATTAAATGCAAATCAACAGTATATATATACAATATAATACAAAAAATCACTACGCTCATGATTAAGCATAGTAACGTTTCAAATACAACCCATTTTTGGGCTGCGCCAATGGAATCCCATCATAATCTACTAACTCATAGGCACCCTTAGCAAGAACTCTTTTGACAATATAGGGGCCATGCCATAATGGCTCAAATTTCCCTGTACCTATTACATCAGCTTCTTGATCATAAAGAAGGACCAAGTCGCCCTCTGATAAAATGTGAGGCTGGACATTTTTTTCATATTGCGCCTTTATACATCTCTTATGCGCTTTGTTGGCCAATTGGGCTTCACGACACATTTCATCTAGATGGATGAGGTTAAAAATACACGCTTCTTCTTCTGAGGTGTCAAGTAACAAGTCGATTGCGATTTTTAACTATGGTATTTCATATTGGATAGGTAAGATAGCTTCCAGACCATACACCAATTGAAAAGGAGTAATCCTATTATGTTTCTCACCAAGGTTCGGTATTCCCACAAGGCTAAGTACAGGATCAAATTCCAGTTTCTTTTACGAACTCCTATCATTCGTTGAAGCATACATTTAAGAATCTTGTTGATAGCCTCAACTTGTCCATTTGATTGTGGATAATAAGGAGTAGAATTATCATGTAACAATCCCAAATGGGCAATCAATTCAGTCATCATGTGCTTGCGAAAATGCTTCCCATGATCTGTAACTATATCCTGTGGGACCCCAAACCATGCAATAACATGATTAAATAAAAACAATGCAGTTGTATGCCATGCGTTGTTTAATGTAGGCATCGCTTCAACCCATTTGGTAAAGTAGTCTACTGTGAAAATAATATAACCATGCCCCCTGGATGAACGAGGGTTACAGGTCATGAAGTCAATACCCCATTTCGAAAATGGTCCCACAGAGACAACAGGATGCATTGGCGCTGGCGGTTTGAAAATTTTACAATAAAAAATATGGCACACATGACAACTTCTGACCACAAGGATGCAGTCGCGAAATATGGTAGGCCAAAAGTAACTGGCATGGAGTATCTTCTGCGTGGTAGCATATCCAAATAAATGTCCACCACAAGCCCCAGCATGACAATCATTTAAAACATTTTCGGCCTCCTCATGAGTAAGGCACCTTCTTAAAATTGTATCGACACCACGACGATAAAGTGTATCGCTGATGATCAGATAATATTTGGCTTGGTATCGAATACGTCGTTGTTTAGAGTGAGAGGTATCAAGTCGAAAATTTTGAGTTTGGAGATAAATGATGAAATATCCTTACCAAGGATCAGATGATCCGATCAGAAACAAAGATTCGTCAGGAATTGATGGTTTCGACGTAGTAGCAGTACTATCAGAGGGAAGGTCACAGAGAAGCTCAGCCAAAACTAAATACTTCTTTGACTTGGATTTTATGAATTCCAAATCAAATTCCTGCAAAATGACAATCGATTTTGAGTATTTTCCCCCAAACAATTGATGTGATAAGATATAAGTCATGGGTTTGCAATCTGAAATGACAATGGTCTTTCGGAATAGGATATAGTGGCAAAATATTTGGACAACTTGAACAGCTGCCAAGGCAAGAGTTTCTACATACGAATACTTAACTTCCGTATCATTGAGATTATGACTCAAATAATAAATCGGATGTTCTATCCCATTTTCTACTTGGACCAATACCATAGCAATGGTCGTATCAGTCGTGGCGATATATAGGAAATAATCATTCTGATAATTAGGGGGATACATTAATGACACCCGGATAAGAGTATCCTTGACAGCATCAAAAGAAGCTTGCACAACTTGGTCCCAATGGAAGGGAACCCCTTTTTGCAAGAGTCGAGTAAATCCTTAAGCCATTTAGGTGTAGTTGGGAATGAACCTTCTTAGGAAGTTATCCTTTCCTTGAACTTTTTGTATCTGAAGTAAATTTGATGGCGTAGGAAAATCTAGAATGTCCTGAACCTTCAATGGGTCGATTCGAATTCCTTCTTTTGAGATGATGAATCCAAGAAAACGACTAGAACCAACACAAAACACACATCTATGTGGATTAAGGCATATTTTTTAGTGTCAGCAGCATAAGAATATGGCTCTCAAATGCATCGGGTGATCAGTCTAATTTCGTGAATGTGCGGGTAAATCATCTAGATAGGGTTGAATAATGTGCTTGATTTCATTGAAAGCATAATCCATTGTTCTCTGAAATGTTGCTCCATCGTTCTTTAAACCAAACGGAAGTTTCCAATAAGCAAATGTGCCCCAGGGACAGATGAATGATGTCTTATGTTGATCCTCTGGGCAGATATTGATTTGATTGTAGTCAGAAAATCCATCCATGAACGAAAAGATTTCACATCCAGCACAATCGTCAATGATATCGTCAATAAAGGGAGTAGGATAGTTGTCTTTTGGACAAGCCAGATTGACATCCCGATAATCGATGCACACTCTAATGGTTCCTTGTTTTTTCATGAAAGGAACAATATTGGAAACCCACTCAGTTAGCGGAATAGGATAAATGAAACCAGCATGCACTAGTTTCTCAACTTCCGATTTGATGGTAGCAGTCTTCTTTGGATGAACAGGATGAAGGCATTGACACACCAGTTTGACATCAGGATACATATTAATAATGTGTTCAACAATACTAGTATCTATGCTTGGCATTTCCTCATAAGACCAAGCAAATACGTCACGCAATTCACGAAAGAGAGAGCGATATGTTTCGAGCTCTGATGAAGAACAAGATACGCCGATATTAATATTTTCTACTACGCTAGGTTAGTTCGAAATATCGATAGAAATGGTTTCTTCAATATTTGACAAATTTCGCTCAAAATCGATTACATTAATAGGTAAAGAATTCGAAAAGAAATTTTTTATTGATGGGTGATATAGTTCACAAAGATAATTTTATTCATAATCAGGAAGATGGGAACGATGATGATAATCTTCCCATGGTTCTCCTTCTGACATCATGGTTTCCAAAATATTCTCATCTGTCAAGAAAGTTGAGGAAAAAGGATCAGATGGAGTACCAAAATCTAAGGAATGATCAATCCAAACAACTGGCGACGCTGATTTCAGATTCTCTTCCCAAGCCAGATAGATTGATTGCTATGCCAGCTCAATAGGGTTGGGCGGAAAAAACTCATCCAACATAAAAATTTAAAAATCACTCGTACTCTTCCTTAAGCCAGATGGAGTGGAAGAGATGATGTAACAGGTCTCTATACTTGCAATTTTTGTCGACGTCGCAGGAAGTGGTAATGCAAAGGTTCCCATGAGAGTGGAATCCTTTAAGAGTCCTACACCAATGTTCTAAAGTGCTAGTTGGGGTGCATGAATAAACAGAACACTTCCAGTTACCTACGAATTGGAGGCAAATAAGGATAGTTGATTGATGACTGTGATGGTACCTTTATATGGAAAGGCGATCATTCTAAAATATGTAGAAACAATTGCATCCATAACATATACCCACAGCCTTCCAAGTAGAATATTATATTCAAGGGGTCCATCAACAACCTCGACATCAACATTCATTGTTCCCCCCCCCCCAGTTCAATATGCAGGTTATTAATAATACCACAAGGTTTATATGTACGTCCATCGAAAGCCTTCAACGTCGTTGATGATTGAGATAAGCGCGGAGAGCCAAGTGACTTCCAACAATTTAGAGACATAATGCATGTAGATGCTCCCTCATCAATAATAGTGTAATGAACAAGGTGATTGAGAACATTTACCTGTATGGAGAATGCTAATTCTGCTGGTAATTGTGGCACATAGCCCGTATGATTAAAGACGAAAAGATTAGAATTAGTCAAATCAATTCCACCAATAGCCGACAATAAACCCTGTTTTTGGGAGGGACAATTTTGTAATACCTCAAGAGCAGACATAGCTGAAGGGGATTGAGCCAAATATTCAACTATATTATAATTTTGAGCAGCTCTTGCTCAAGGATTATATGTCGATTTATGAATGACTCCCTTTGGTGGCTTAATTGTCAATTCAGGAATAGTAGTAGGCAGTACTGATTTCGTAGACAGATTCGTAGTGGAGGTAGTAGGTTGATCAGTTGCCTGACTACCACAATATTTATTACGCATTGACATCAAAATATATGTTGAAGTTTTTGTGACAGATAACATAAGTACTTGGGAACTGGAAGCTGGATCTGTAGCAACCAAATTTGTGTCCGGATTCGGAAACGGATCTGTCAACACAGCTAATGCATGGGAAGTCTTAATGATTTTTGAGAATTCAGCGCAGTGAAGAAAATCCCAAAAAAAAGTGTTCCTCATTACAAATTATGCATGGATAATGAGGTTTCCTAGGTCCAAACGTTTGATCATATTATCTTTCCTGCGGTTAGAAGTTTGCTTTTTCTTAGATTTCCCTTTTTTCTTACTTCTGGGTTGCTTGTCACTTTTTCCTTTGTCAAATGGCATGATATTGATTTTGGAAGAAGGTGCAGGATCAGATGCAATAGTATGATATGTTCCTGCAGTACCAATCAAACCGTCTCCAGCATGAGAGTCCTTTAATTGTGGAGGAACAGTAAAATTAGATCGTAGCGCATTTGGAATTTTTTCATAGAGCGTGCCAGATTGGGTATAGATTAAGTCTAAATATTGGGCACGAGCATTGACTTGCTCTTCAGTGAAGATGCCACCCTTAGCCACATCCTCAGTTATAGATGGTAAAAGGGACTTAATGAACCACTTAGCAAGGAATTGATCAGAAACAAATGTCTTAACCATTCTACGACGATGAGGCCACTCATGAATATGATCAGAAAATTGAGTAGCATTAGTCTGTTTAAAATTCGTCAAGAGTTATGTTCCAGTTTCATATTGTATTGGTAACTGGAAGTGAGTCAGAAAGACAGTAGTTGGGGCAGTGAAATTATCAAAAGAAGCTCTAGGTAATTCAATGTACCATTTTTCAGTTGGACTAGTGAGCGTACATTGGAAAAGGTGTAGTCGAACAAAGTCATCATTCAGGGAGTTTGATGAACACCACAAATGATAAGTCATAACATGAGTTGATGGGTCTTTCTCGGGGATTCCATTGAACTTAGAAATATTCGAAGGTAATTTGTGAGGTATCACCGGCCACCAAGGAGCATAGTTGATTGGATCATTGGTTAGCCGATCTAAATCTGGTAACTCTAAAGTTGCGACAAAAGGCAACGGTCAATTAAGGTCAGGTTGAGCATAGCCAGAGTATGATGGAATTTCTTGAGCAACAGGCCTTTGAGCAGCAGCACAAGGAATCTGGTGTTAGTAACCCAGATAGGGGTTGTTTTGATAAGCAAATGCTTGAGGATTCTGTTGACCAAAACTTGGATATGATACTTCTTGAAATGAAGGTTGAGGTATTTGCGCCTGAGGCTGCCTGCCAAGGGGTCAATCCACCAATGTTATAACCCAAATTAGAATAACTTGGATTCGGTTGAGGATAATTATAACCTATTTGTCGTTGTGACATCCCATAAAATGGTAAACCATATTGTGAATATATGATTCCAGGTACATATTGTTGTTTTAAATTGGCCGAAGGATTTGGATTCTATGGGCCCAATACTTGATGGTATTGAGTTGAAGGACCTGCCTAAAATGGTTGTTGTACAACATTTTGAATCTGTAACAACGGTAAATATGTATTAACAAGTCGAAGTGATGTGGGTGTAACAGGTAGAACTGGTTGGTACGAGTGTACAACCGTTTGTGATTGGATAGGCAGAGTGGGCTGCCATTGACAAACATTCATTTCGACATTAGGTTGACCAAAAAAAGATGGAGTACTGTCAAAGTGGGTGACCAAAGGTTTCCCCCCTGCATGAGGAGGATAATAAGACGGAAAATATTTCTCTCCAAATGCAAGGAGTCTAGGTGATATGGTACTGGATGGAATAGACCCAAAAGGACCAGCTTGATATTTCCCTAATTATGTGTATAAAGAATCAAGTTGTTCAGTACTCACTATAGGTTTACCAGTTAGAATACGAGATGATGAAATTGGTGAAGTCCATGGGTTTGAAGATACACTAGAAAAAATTCTAGATAAAGATTTATAACCTTATGGAACCATAGGGCCACCATGAAAATATGATTTTGGTGAGGTTGTAAACATTGATGGGGTAGCGAGGGCAGGTAATGATGTAATTGGAATATATGGCAAAACCAAAGATGTTGTTTCAGGCATGGTTACTTGGCCAAATGTATACCCTTTTGAATCGACGAGAATATGAATAGGAATAGGACCAACAAAAGCAGAGGGTGGTGATTGAGGGAAAGACTCGTACAGGTAAAGATCCTCCCCAAAATGGGTTGGATTTAAAGGTGTCTCATCTTGTGGGATTTCTTCAATCAAAATCAAACCAAGTGGAATTATTTTTCTGTCAGGCCCAAAGTATATTTCAAGAGGTTGACTGTGTGATATGGGAGATTCAATGGCTACAGAAAATTGTGGGATGACCATGGAGGAACAACTTTTGTTTGTTCGACTTCGGGATTTAGATTTTCTGGAAAATAAGAGATAGGATTTGGAACAACTTCTGGTTGAACAACGTCAGGTCCAGGAGATATGGTCTCACTGATTAGATGGATCATGACCACGGGTAGTTGCGAGGACTCCGTCTCAACAACAGTAGACAAACTAGGATGTGTAGAAAAAAATTTTGCTGACTCTGGTATATGGGAAGATGATGCTTTACCAGAGGTACTAATAGTACTGGTTTTGGTAGAGTAATGTCGCCTTCGCCGACCAGGAGTAACTTATGGTGGTAAAGGTGGTTTCAATGCTAATCTATGCGAACAACGGGGAAAATGATTTTGTTATTCCACGATGACTAATTTATTTTAACCAAAAAACAAAAAAAAACAAAATAAAAGGGTAATTCTAGGCAAAAGGTTTACCAAGAAACTATTAACTGCAGAATACTTCCTGGCGAACCAAGAAGTATGGGCAGGAAATCTCCCTGAAAGTTGTGTTTGGTGTATCACAATTTACAAGACGGCCAACTCAGTTCACTATGGATGGATATAAACCTAACTTTGTCCTCCCTGAAGGTACGTGGAGTCCCAAATCTGTATTAGCGCTGTCTAATGCGAAACCACACAGTGAGAGCACCCCTTTATACTTTTTGTACTGTAACACTGCCCGATATGCCCAAAAGTACATGGACAAGCTACGATATACTTACATACGTGGAGTGAGGTATCACACTCGGAATGTATCACAGAAAATTAATGACAACTGCTATGTTTTATGACGTCGGAACACGTCTCTAGCCTAGACCTTCTAAATTTTATTGTTATGGTTCCAATGCTCTGTTAGGTAAATTGAGATAAATTTTAAGTTGATCTTGTTTATCAATTTTCCTTTCAAGGTTCACTGCAATGATGTATTGGAAATTCCTAAAATTCAAACTAAAATGATAAGTAATCTTTTCACTTTTAGTTTTTTCAATGAAAATCCTAGCTACTGGAGGGAAAGAGCAATCAATTTGAGAGCAAACAATCAAAGAGCACAAACTAAAATGCATCTTTCCTAATTGTTCCTATGCAAAACACACAATCCACTACATGCAAATGCAGGTTTTTCTTTTCAGTCCCTTAAATGTGAATTCAGAAAAGGAAACTAAGTGTGTCAAATCAATAAAAATAAATGTCTTTTACTTTGAGAAACGAGGAATGGAACAACAATTTCTCTTTTTAGAAAATAAGAAGATTTTAACTACAATTTCTCCTATAGGAAACGAAGAATTTAACGACAATTTCCTTTTCAAAAGAAAATGGATCTAATGCAGCAATGAAAATATTTTGAAATTAATTCGTCAATGATAAAGAAAAACACTTTAAATAAACATTGAACAAACTTTTCTTTCAAAGGAGGAAGATATAGGTAAATTTACTCGTCAATATGAGGCATCAGGCACTTTGAAAACACAACAAAAAACAAAATAACAAACAAATGTAATGACAAATCCAATGGAATTTGGTTGGCTTTAGGGGGAAACGTGGTCTCTAAGGGGAGACAGTGCGTTGCAACGCACCCCTAAGTGGGGCACAGTGCTATGCAAAGCATTGTGTCCTGTTCAACAGTGCGTTGGGCGCAACAGAGAAAAAACACTCAGGCAGTTAAACACACTTCTAATGCAAATTTGAATTCAAAAAGCCTAATATTTCAAAGTAAATTCTACTAGGTTGATAACAGAGGAAAAATACACCAAGGATGAAGGGTAAAATCCCCAGTGGAGTTGCCAATTTGTTATGCGGAATTATGAATTAAGATAAAACATTCTTCCATAAATGTGGTGTAATGCATTTAGAACAATAAGTTAAAGACTCTGCAGATACTTTTCCTAACAGTAAATAAACACATAGAACAGATCAAGAAACTTACTTGGAGTCCAAGCACTTCCAATTCTCCTTCTGTCGCTCTTGTTGTAGCTTCAAATCCAAGCTAGATCGCCAAAATATTTCCTGCAAGAATGAACACTAAACAGCAAAGAGATAGAAATATACAGATTCCTACTCAAGTTATTCAGTTAAATCAATGAAACATGAACCATATACATCAGATAATAATTCATGATATGGAAAACATAAGCTTATATAGATACATATGTCGGAAAGTAAACAACAATATTTATTAATGGATAGAAGGGGAGGTTACAACCAGTGATTGGTTTGATGTCACCATCTCCAGCATCATCCCAACCTCATCACAATGAACATCTCTCTAGCAGCATATCACTCAAATCAACTCCTCAATTGAAGTTCCACCAGCATTTCTCTACTCAAATTATTCCTTCTCAAGCACTAGGATCTATGCTCAATTTATAGATGAGATGAAGGTAGTTTTAAAATCAATGACTTTCTAATAATAGGCAAGACATGTTCCCAAGCTCAGAGGTATCAAATGGACACATGGATTCAAATTTTGACACATATGCACTCTTCTATAAGGCACTGGCCAAGTCGATATTCCGGAACAATGAGAATTTCGCTCCCAATTGACCAACGCACCCTTGAGTGTCAGGAAGTGATTTTCAGAGCACCCTTGAGTGGAGTTACCTGCATATGCAACACACTTAGCCCCTTGAGATACTGCATTGGTGAGCTCATAGGTGTTATAATATATACTTCAAATCTTTGAAACCTTGCAATGGAAGTTAGGAATGATTTGTCTTTGTTCTTTGGCTTAGGGCATATAGATACTGAAATGATAGGGTATGATAGACCCTATTCATTAGTTATGGGGATGATGTCCAGTTAAACCAGGTCATTGGGAATGGTGCCCAAATTGACCTATAACACCTGGGAAGTTTGCCGAAAATACAACTCATAGTTTACTTGTCTTTAACCTTTGTCTCAACCGGGTCTCCATCAAAATTGACATGCATGCAACTATTAATGGTGAATCATCAATTACTTGGTATATCACTACTTGTGAATTAAATCTATTTTAATTCACTTGATCTTCCACTAGCTCATTAATCAATTAGAACTAGTTAAACTGATTTTAACTCAATTAATGTGAGTTAATTGATCCCACTCACACCACACTAGTGCTACAATTACAACTGGAACTTGTTAATAATAGAATCACTCTACATGCCTATCCTTTGACCCTCAACTCAAAATTCTTGAGCTAACTAATTCTATCACACTTAGTTAACTATTACAAGTTGTTATGAGATAATATTACAATTAATTTTCCAATTTATTTAAAAATTGGTTGCACACTAATGTGTCGCTAGGATCCATCATTGTCTAAACTATGATCCCACACTAGTGTGTGTGCATTTTCATGTTGTTTCTGGATGCCAGATTCATTGTTTTGTGTTGCAAATTTCAACACAGTGCCTGTTTCAAAGCTTACATTGTTAAAATATGCTAAATGGGATTTGTATGCAAAATTCATTAGGTGGTTCAGTATCTATTTAATATATTTGAAGTTCAATGAAGAGGGTGCTCGCTCATAGTCAAACTTAAAGTTAACCACGTGCGAGTGACACAAATTTGTAAGTTACCTCATAAATTTTGGCGCCAAGATTGATATGATGGGTCAAAGTATGAGCAGGGAACAAAATATTTTGTTGATATACAAACCATTGGGTCATCATTCTAAATGTATGCACATGATTGAATTTAAGACTTATTTATTTTTCTAGTGACTAAAAGAGAGGAAGTTATGTATCGCAACAGGAAAGAGAATAAGTCTAGGAGGTAGGTGCTACCACACAAGAATCAACACTTCCAAAACTTGTGGTTTCCACATAAGAACCAACCACAAGAAACTCAAGTGCCACTCAAAAAAATTTCAAAAAAGGAAGAACCCATCACATAGTTCAGGAAAATCAGATGCAAAGTTTCATGAGGGCATGAAACATTTTTAGTTGGGGGGATGTTGATTCATGAAAATGACAATCGTGTCAAATTCTTTTTACCACCTTTTCATAAAATTTCTTTGATTTTTATCCTTTTCCGCTTTTCCACAATCTGTGCTTACTCCATTTTTATGCTTATATGTGATATTAGGCTCAATATTTTCCAATGTATTTATTTTAGTATTTTAAGTGATTTTATCATTTTAATAATATGTTTTCACTTATCTTTGAAATTTGAAGAAGTTTGGTGACATTTACAGGTATGTTTTGAGATTCCAACAATGCATATATTAACCATTAAGGTCCAAATTTGAATCTCCTTTTCAACCCTTGAAAATTCAATGAGGATTCATGTTAATGATCGTAGCTTGTGCAAGTACTTCTACATAGGCTAGGTGTCAAACATGCAAAAGATGCCAAAAATCCTCTTTAGATTCTTTCTCATGAGGAGTAAATGATTATTATAGTTTCTTTTCCTAATTCTGACTTAGGAAAATAACATTAATTAATTTAAATGATTAATGTTGCCTATTGAGATAATTTTATAAGGATTAATAATTTAATTATTTAATTGATATACATCTAATCTCAACCATTGATCTCAAGTGAGGCTTAGGATTTAAGCTTAGCCGTCCATCATTTAGGAGATCTAGGGTTTGGGATCTAACTCAACAAGAAATTATAAAAGGAGACTAAGGGAGAGGAATAAGACACATTGAATCCTTGGGAGAGTGATTTTATCAAGTGTGAGTGAGAGACTCAAATTTGAAGAGAAGAAAAAAATTGTGTAGCAAGGAGATTTCAACAAGAAAAATTCAATGGTCGACATCTTAGAGAAAGCAGAGGCTGACCTCCAATGGAATCTTGCACAAGAGCCATATGGCCTAGAAGAGAGAGATCGATTTATCTAGTGCATAGGGATTTGTATAGGTAGAAAAGAGGAGGCCAAATTGCAAGAGGAAGATCTTAGTTTTCCAAGTACCAAAAATATCCAAGGGCATAATTTTTTTAGTAGGCCAAAATATCCAGGAGGTTTTATTTCCAAGTTTTAAATTTCCGTATTTTCTATATATTCTCTAAGGGTTATTTTCTTTGGTAAAGGAACTCTAATTTCCCTGATAATAAAAATTGGAGAGTTTGTTGGGATTTTTTTTCTATTATTTTGATTGATTTTCTATTTTTAATTCTGCTACAAAATTGTGAAGTTAAAATACAAGTGTTTTTATTTTCAGTAGTTTTAAGAAAATATTTTAGGTGATATTTTCTATGTATAAAATAAAGTGCTAGGAAAATTAAATCAAATTTAGTATTAAAAAATGAACATGTTATCAGAGCACTAAAACTTTGAGGAGAGAGAAGATTGATTTGTCACAGTGGTTTATGGATGCATTGGTTCATGAGAGTGACAAATTGTGTGAGTTGTAGCACAGTAATATGACACATTTACATCACTGGGATTTTCCTATATTATGGGAGATTTTCAGTGGTCTTCCTGAGTTTAGAGTGGAGCAACATGGTGTTTTCAATGAGTGTGCACTTGAAAATTATTCCAAGTCTTCTTTCCCAAATAGTGATTCCAAGTCCAAAGGGTTGTTGGATCTAGCACATTATGATGTGTGTGGTCCTATGTTAATAGGGTCCTTGAGTGGGTACAACTATTATGTGACCTTTACAAATGATTATTCTAGGAGTAAGTGGATCTACTTCATGAAGACCAAGGATGACGTCTTCAATCACTTTTGGGAGTTCAAAGTGTTGAGAAATCTACGGCACAAATAATAGATGATTTCTCTTATAATGATAATTACTTGTGAGGAATTTTTATTTTTCTTAATTAGGTTCTTATTGTACTTTATTATTATTATGTTTTCTTATTCATCAAACAACTAACCAACCATAAATAACAATATGAAAAAGGACACAAGATGTAGGCGATCATCTAGGGATAAAACCTCTCTAATCTTGAGAGGAAAACCCACCAAATTCTTCTTCTTATAGAACCTTCAATTAACGAATTCCAAGACCTAGACCCTTGACCTAATAACCAATCCAAGAACAAGACAATGCTTCTTCTTAATTAAATTATTCTTCTTGATAGTCAAACTTGTACCACAGCTTCATATTTCAACCCTAACTCAAAATTTTGGTTAACTGTTGCAAACCTGCGATTTCGACCTCTTCTGCATAAACCCTAGGTCACATGTATCAGTGGAATATGGAAAAATTATCCTCCTTTTGAATTTATTGACATGGAATCCCTTCCATGACTATTCGACTTGCTACTTTATCCTTCTTTGACCAAAATTCGGATCTCTTTAAGTGGCTGCAATTTTCGGCTTTCAATACTGCAAATGATGTCCTAATCTTTGCACATGTGGAGGATAATTAGCCCAAAACAAATCAGAAAATATTCGTTCTTCTTCCTTATTCCTTCGATAGGTATTACGCTCCTTAATATTCCTTAATCGAACTCTTCTTTATGCCTGAGTGGTGCTCTTTTAGAGAGGTCAAGTTCTCCTTTGTATAGCCCTTCATGGACCCTCAAATAGGTCAACTTCAACTTCTAGAGAGGTTGACTTGCTCCTTTGTAGGCCGACTATATCATAAGAACTTGATAAGGCCTTGGAGGGTTATTTGATTTGCATTTGACTTAAATATTTTTTCTTACAATATGTAACATTCCCAAGAAGGGTTCTTCATACATGACAATGATGCTTTTGACTTTATAGGCTCAATGACAAATCCTAGAAGCTCTCAATGGGAGCTTGGCCTAAAATAAATTTCCCTTGGGCATGAAACCCATGCTTCAAGAATAATAATAATAATAATTTTTTTTCTTTTTTCATTGAATATATAAAATCAAAATTACATATGTCAATATGAAGACTGAACCTAGTTACATATTTCAACACTCCCTCTTAACTAGGGAGGTATTCATAATCCATACAAGTTACTTGGACATTCTCAATATGAAGAATTATCATAAGAAGTCTCGGATTGGTAACCCATATGTATAGCATCAAATCATCTAACATTTTCACATATAAAGTCCTTGACTAACAACTGTATCTTCCCACAAGATCAGATCACAATGCTAGCGATACTAATGGTTTATAGACACCTTCCTCATTGTCTCTCTAGGAGCATACCCCACTCGGGTGTTCATAGAGTATGCCCCTCCAAGACTATTCTTATCTTGGATTCTCAGTACTCAATTAATATCGGTCCTCTACAAATACTCTTATCTCAAATTCCTTACCACATCCTCAAAGAGTATTGGATGCCAAATGATTACCCAATCCTCCATTCTTTTCTTCCCAAGAGAATACAAGAATGGTGTGTCTATCTCTCCCTCTCAACTAGGGAGGATATCCCCACTCTAATGAAGGAATGCCCCCATTCCTACAAAATGAATGTACCCAAGCTCCCTCTTAGCTTATGGACTTGCTTCCAAGCTTCTACCAAGTTAGAAACTTGCTTTCAAGCTCCCTCTTAACTAGGTACATGTTTCCAACAATAACTCTTTATTCATTGGTGGAGATCATGGGAACTTCAGCTGCTTGTAGTGCTCCTCCATTCGATGTCATGATGTTTATTTTTAACATTATGGAACCTTCATCTCTGGGACTTCTTCATAGGGAATCGACCATCCATCACTTTCCTTCCCAAATTAGAGTAGTCATGTCTTTCTTCCTTTTATTTGAAAGAAATCCATTAGACCATATTTGACTTTTTCTCGTACAACCACCATTTCCACATCATGTATCCTTCAAGATATTTCATACTACCACATGATTACTAGTTGTATATGACATCCACACCTTTCTTTTGGTAGCCCTGTATTAGCCCACCAAATATTATTCAAAATAAAAAATGAACATCAGAAATTACCTTTTGTGATGGCCCTTCATCATGACATCTTGTTGCACCATCAACATCCTGCATACATTTTGAAACATCTCCAATATATTCAATTGTCAAGGGTCTTCTTTCTTTCCACACTTTACCAAGATTTTAATATCTTTCCCATGGATATATCATGGAAAATTCTCCTAGTCATTGGATGTTGTGTTGTCAATCCTAGAGACAGCCTTGAGTTGTGAAAGACCAGTGCCTAGGACATCTTAAACAGCAGAGAGAAAAAGTAATGTGATATGACAAGGACAACTAGCAGGACGGAGCTCTCATGCTTTCTATTCATAAACAGGGAGTTCAACTTTGAATGGGACCACAACTTTCAGAAATGGGACACGTAAGAGGCATATTACAGAGGAAAAGTGTAAAACTCTTACGCAAAGGCACCAGACAACTTAAAGACAGTTTACTGTAAAGAGGGTCAGTTCAACAATGCTTAACAGAGATAGGTATTTTGCAGATGTTCACTATGTAAGAAAGAATGAGAAAATATCAGCTTTCACCTAGACAATATCCGAACACACATATCACCATGTAATGGGCTTATCTATGCAAGAATCCATTCATAATAATAACGTATTCCAAAATAACATCGCCTTGAAGCCAATATAGCAAAAGTATGGGTGCAATGAGAATGGAACAAAATATCATGCATGAGCCATATTTAAAGCACTAGATTGATTCCAACATAAGTATCAACTAAGATAAGTTCACATTAAAATCAATGAGTTGCTCGCATTCCAAAACATGATACAAGAGAGACGAATGAAATAAGACAAACAATTGATCAACACGTAAAGAGGATGTTACATTCTATTAAGTATCAAAGACTAGAATATTCCTTACAGACAAAACTTCTCTTCATTTAAACCCAACGGGCTCTGAACCTTCTTGCCAAAGTTAAACAAAAATACATACAAAATCTTCTTACAGCATATTTTCCTGAAAAATCTGGAACCCTATGTTTTCTGCTATTCTTGTTTATATAGGAACTCCTCTACATGGGCGAGAAGATATTTTGGGAAAATATCTTCATCGCATGCTAAGAGTTTGTTAGAAGTCCTTGTCCAAGTAACCGAAATCATGAGGAGGGATAAAAACCTCTCCTCCTTTGCTGTTAAGTGCTCGGTCATTTAAAACCAAAATTAAGTAACAGTCTGAGTAAAATTAAATTGTTGTGGTGAAATATAAATTCCACCTGAACTTAAAAAGACTAACTAAGATAAGGAAGTAAAAAGTAAAAATGCCACGAGGGCCGAATCATGAAATAACAATGCATCATTTGTGAGACAGGGTCGAGGCTGTTGTTGATACTGGTGGTGGCGCGTCTGCGGATGAACTGGAAATTTGGCTAACGAACTGGGCACACCTCTGCTGACTGTCCGGGGCAGGCTCAGGAATCATTGCAAATCCTTCTACCCTGATGAAAGCCTCAGTGACATCACTCAGATTTGCCTCAGTAGGGACTTTATGTTTTAAAAAGTAGAGGAGAGAAAACTCTGGGCGCAGTGATGTGATCATGGTTTCAGCCTTGAGCCGGGTGGTTTTATCTGACAGGACATCTGTCCAGTCCCTTTCTTGCTTCAGGCATGCTTCATATTCCGGTAATGGTCGCAGCATAGAAGGGGTGGTGGATTCCCAGCACGTCGGAAGCCCTGCTGTCGTAATTTCGGCCCAAACTGCATCAAACCGGTCCACGCTGTATATCAACTACTGCAAGGCCTTCAAAGCCACGACGCGAGCCGATTCCTTATTAATGAGTTTCTGACACTCCAAGGCCTCTTTGTGTCGGCTGAATATGTCATGTTGCTCTGCTTCGTTAGCTCTCATCCCTTTCAAGAATGACACATACTCTCTGGCACGCTGAGCTCTGTTGACCAAATCAATATCCCCTTCCTGAAATCGCCTTCTGAGATAGAGCGCTGAAGATTTCATCTCCTCGATGACTTGCAGGAATTCCCATTGCTCTGTTATAGCTACAATGATCTCGGACCAAATAATCTTTCTACCCTCTCTGAGAGTGAGGTTACCTTTTAGGCGTGCATTGAGATCATTTATAGTCTTCTGCTGGTCAACCCTCGTTTTCTTTTCCTGTTCAATTTCTTTCTGCAATGCTTCTATCCTTCTGGTATTCTCTGACAGGGATTTCTCCAAATCCGTGATCCTTTTCCCTGCAATGGAAGCATGTTTCTCCAGTATGTCATTTGCAGCTTTCGCTGCATCCAGCTTTTCTGAAAGTGAACTCGTCTCAGGTGGCATTGTAGCTAGCGCACAGCTGTATGTGTCCCAAGTGTTCTGTAACACTGTCAACCTACTCTGAAGAGTAGCGATTTTTCCTGCCAACTTCTCCTTCTCTTCTCTTTCTTGTGACAAGGTGTCAGCCAATTCCCTTTTCTCTTTCTCTACTTGTGCCAACTCGATTGTCTGCACATGTTGGGAAGCTGGCATGTGGGCTTTGCCTTTCACTGAGGTAACTTCCTTCCGCAATTGGTCTATTAAAAATCCCTGCGGGTTTGTTTCCCCAGTGTCTTTCCCTTTGATTTGATCCTGGAGACTGCGTATTTGATTTGCCTGGGCGCGGGTACTTGCCTGCTCATTCTTCAGGGTAGTCCTCATATGTTCATGCTTTTTCTCGAGTTTCCTCAGTGCAATGGTAGCCCCGCATTACCTTCATCCTTTAGCATATCAGCTACAACCTGAAACAGGTTACACATATCAGTTGCTGGCACCTTAGTCATGTCAATTGCATGTTGGAGTACCCGGTAGCTAGTGGCGCCTGTATCAGGGTCCAAAAGGACTTCGGCCATTGATAATACCGGATGCTCAGTATCCACATTCATGGTGGCGGAAATCCTGGTGTGATACTTTTCTACATACCCCTCCAGCTCAGCTTTGTGTTTATCTCTGATTATCCTGTTTTTCTTGATCCTTTCGGCTGCCACTGGTGAAGTATAGTCCCCCATGGCCTGTGAAACCTCAGTGAAGTCAGAGGAGTTGGTGCTGTCTCTCAACACTTTGATTTCGGCCTTGCTGCTATCAAGTGGCGCATATGGTATGAACGGTTCAAGCAGTTGTTCCTCTCCTATAATTTCGGCTTCACTTGAGACTGTTTTCTGTTTTTTACGAGGGGGAGAAACTGTTCCTGAAGGACTGACTTCTTCTTCTTGGCCTTTGTTGATGCCTTCCTCTTCCCCTTTGGCAGATGAATCTGTCTCCATCTACGAAACCAAGGGCCACAATTCCATGTTATCCTTCCACTCTAAAAACGGTCTTGGTTCATGTACATAAGGTGCGGACCTATTCCTCTTTCTTCTGTTTGAAATAATCTTCCGGGGATCATAGGCCCAAGTCTTCCCCTGTCTTAGGTCCATACCCTGCAATAGCTTTTCGACAATGGGAAGGGCATGTCTTGAGTTCACGACGAATGGGCCGATTTGGGTAGGAAGCCTCAGTATGTAGCCCTTCTTAGCAGGGACAAAGTGGAGCTGGTCAGCCTTGAGGGTTTGCCGAATATACTCCAGAGCATAAACTCTTCGGGCATGAAACAACGGTAGCAGGTAAGGGGCGACCTCGGCTCCATAGACTCGAATTTCAGTATAATTGTCAGAGAGATACCAATCCCCGGTGCTCTGAATTTTACCAGATTGTAGCCAGTTCTTCATTTCAGGAAAAACCCTAGGTGAGGGCGAACCATGAATGATGGTGTAAGCAATGGACATGAAATCATTCAGGAAACTAGAGTAACCCACCCCTTTAGGCAATTGGCGCACTGCAGAGTTCCAGTCAAAAATAGGTCGGGGCTGAGAATTGACCTCATATACCCTATCCAGGCCCAAATGCTCGAACCTATCAGCATGCTGATACAAGAAAATATAGAACACCAATGAACATAAATGAAAGTGGCTGGTTTCGGGAAGCTCTTGGAACTAGGTGTGGATGCTGGCAGATAAGTAACCCGGGATATCTAGGACAACCCCCTTTTGAGCCATTAACCATAGAAAGAAAACACACATTTTGGAAGTTTCCCCCAACCCGCCTACACCTAACAGACCCACAATGAGAGCGAGGATGGGTTGCACTTCCTCCGTAAACAGGTTTAATGGGAGAAGTTGCATACCGGGAAGGGTTGTGGCCCGGCTGCTGGAAATAGAAGCAATGAAGCTTTTTTGATGCTCCCATGGCGATTTGGTAAACTGGGAAGTTAAAGCTTCTTCGTTGAAAGCAATGTAGGTGGCACTGGTGGGAAAACGGAGGGCTTGCTTGATGACGTCGAGTGAAAGGGAGAAAATCTGGTTTCCCTGAGTGGAGGTAAACGTGCCTCGATTTTCATCATAGGCGTCTCTGAGCCAATAGATGAACTCGACCACCGGGAAAACTGGGGGGGTAATCTGATGGTAAAAGCCTGACACAACCACCCGATATCGATCCCTATTATGAACATGACGCGAAAAAAGCTCAGGCCTTATACTACTAATGGGGAAAGGGTACTGGTGATCGCAGACTCCAGCTTACTGGTCAATGAGAGGCTCGAACCCGGGAGGGTTTCTGGATTCTCGGACCTGGGGAGTTTCTGGTTCGTTTTTCTTGGGTGTCCCCCTTCCCATGACTGACATATGAAATCTGAAAAGAGAAACGAAAGGAAAACAGAGGGAATGAAAGGGACAGAGTACCTGTACAGTAGGTAAATTTGCTTAGGAAAGTGACGCGGGGGTAGTCTGGTGATGATTGGGTAGACTCGGCACTTGTTCCTGCTTTGTATATACCGTAACTATAAGACCTGAGACTTTTACTGCAGTAAAATATGGGAAAATGCTATCTGAGACTGGTAATTCTGAGGTGAAAATGGGTAGAGGTGAAATAAGTAGGGCAAGTGTCGTAAGGACACTGACAGTGGGGCACGTGGCATGTAGGGATTGGGTGTTGGTTGGGGAGAGGCGAACACCGCGTGCCGGGTTTAATACTGGTACGGGCCTCAGTACCAGGTTACCTACGAACTTTACCTTACCTTTCTGCCGTGTAACACCATTTGATACTTTGACACATATCATTCACAAAGCGAATTGAATACATACCCTACCAGTCGCAAGGGCCCACATTGTGTTTTCCACATCACCATACTTCGTGCTCAGGCGTTGCCACCTCATTCTGGCCTTGGGTCCCCACCACGTCATGTTATCACAATTCCGCGAGGGTATGGGTCTCTTCCCTCTCTTGCTGCTCGACCCCCGCGGAAATTCCCTTATGTGCACATTCAAAAGGCAGCAATTCGTTTAATATTTTGGTTCTGCGCTCTTCACACTGCATAATTGCACCTTTTATATTTCCGCTACCCCTTTTTAATTTATACCTCAGCCTTCGTATTATTTCCGCTTCTAGCTTTTAGGCACGTGACTTCCTTTACTTAATTTCACTTCGACCAACTCTTCAATTATTTCACCATTTTGATATAATGTTCGATGCACGTCTTATCACCTTTCAGTAAACTAATGACTTACGTTAAATATTGAACAACATTGGCTCCACCTGGGGACGGCACGTTCATCCTTGAATGTGTCAAGAACTACGCAGACCGCCTATTTGTATTTTGTGAACGCCACTTCTCATCCTTTTGGACTCTTTTCCTCTTCTCTTCATGATTCATCGACAAACACACATTATTCAAAAAACACTTAAAAACAGAAAAAAAAAAATATACAATATGGTACATCAGGCTTTCTTGGCCCGGATCAGTACTGGAAATAAAGCTTGAGGAATTGACCATTAACAGGGGCGTCCAGTAAATCTCCCTGCAAATTCTCCAGCCTAAAATTATTGTTGCCACCTTGTTCTGCAATTTTAAAAGGGCCAAACGAGAGGGGATCGAATTTTCCATGCTTCCCTCTATCTGCCCTTCGAATGTCCCATCTGAGCACCAGATCTCCCACCTGTAACTTTCTGTCTTTGGCATGTTGGTCAAAAAGCTCCTTCATTTTCTCTTGATATTCGATCAGCTTCTGACTTACCTGATTTCGTGTTTCTTCTAGCTCCACCAACTGATTAATCCTCCTAGTTACATCGTCAAGTTCCTCCTGATTTTCTTGCATGAACCGAGCTACCGGCAAAGCCAGTTGCACAGGAAAAACTGCTGCTCTCCCATAAACTAGTCCGTATGGAGACTTCCCAGTTGCCCTCTTGCTAGTAATTCGGTTTGCCCACAGAGCGAATTTCAGCTGAGAATCCCCATTCTTCTGATTCTCATTGATAGTCTTCTTTAGCGCTCGGACAAGAGTTTTATTTGAGGACTCCGCAAGGCCATTCCCTTGGGGATAATAAGCCGTAGAGTGACCCACCGCAATATTATATTGCTAGCAGAAGTCGACGAATTTGGTGGACTTAAAGGCTTGTGCGTTGTCGGTTACTACCTTAGCAGGACAACCAAATCTGGATATGATGTGTTCCTCCATGAATTTTATTACCACAGCATCAGTTGCATTCCTAGCAGGTATAGCTTCCACCCATTTGGTAAATTAGTCTGTGGCGGTCAATATCCACCTATGTTGACCGCTGGAAGGGGGGTGTATTTCTCCGATGAAGTCAATTCCCCACTGCTGGAATGGCTCATCTACATGGACTGGTATCATGGGGAGAGGCACGAGCTTCTGTCTCTCTGCGAACCTTTGGCACTTCTCGCAGGCTCTAACTCAAGTGAACACGTCTCCAAATAGTTTAGGCCAGAAAAAACCAGCCTTCAGAATCTTGTGAGCAGTAGCCCTCCAGCTGTAATGGCCTCCGCAGATTCCTTCATGAAACTCAGTCATTATATTCTCCACCTCTTCTTCTGTAAGACACAGGAGTAGGATACCGGAGGGGTCTCGCCAATACAACCAACCGTTCGCAATGATATACTTTTGCGACCTCAACCTCAGTGATTTGTACTTAGTTTTGTCACAACTGGGTGGGCAACTGACTGTTAGAAGGTACTCTACCATCTCTTTGTACCATGGGTTGATAAGGTACTTCATATGTATCTTCTGGGAGGCTATTTCTATTCCCTGTGCTTCCTCCTTTGCTCCAGAATCTTCATTTTCTGTCATAGACAAATTGATACCCAAGGCCTGGCAATTCGATTCAGAGAGAATATTGGCTAAACCTTGCCCCTTGATTAATTTGGTAGGACGGATATCTAGCTCATATTCCTGTATTTTGGCTATCCACTTTCCTCTTTTTCCTTCACTGTCCCCCTGGATAAGAATGTCTTTAACAACTGCTGTAGGAACAAATGCAATGACATGGGACTGCAAAACATACATACGGAAATATTTGAGAGACTTCACCAGAGCGTACGCTTGCTTCTCTAATATGTCATATTTCATCTCAGCATCCCGAAGCACCTGGCTAAAGAAGGCAATAGGTTGTTCATACCCCTCTTCGTTTTTCTGCAACAAAACTCCAGCTACTGTATGAGGGGAGGCGAAGGAGAAGATCATAAACGGTTTGGCATAATCTGGCCCGACTAACACAGGGGCTTCAGCGAATGCATTTTTAATTCTGGCAAAGGCTTCTCTCGACTCTGGTGACCATTTCACCTCATTGTTCTTCTTTAGCATATCGGTTATGTGCCTAACTATCTCAGCATAGTTAGGGATGAACCTCCTTAGGAAGTTTATGCGGCCTAGGAACACCTGAACTTCCTTCTTGTTTCTGGGCAGGGCAATGCCGTTTATGACTTCCACTCTTTTAGGGTCTATCTTTACTCCATCTTTGGTTACAATGTGTCCCAAGAGTTTACCCTCTTCTAGTGCAAACAAAGACTTCTGTGGTTTAAGGGAGAGGCCATACTTTCTACACTTCTCAAAGGTTCTGCGCAGGTGTTCTATGTGCTCTGCATCATCCTTTGAAAACACAGTAATGTCATCCAGATATACCACCACGAACTGGTCCTATTCTCCAATAAAAGCAATATCCATGGCCCTTTGGAAAGTGGCCCCTGCGTTAATCAACCCAAAAGGCATTCTGGCATACATAAATGTTCCCCATGGAGTGGTGAAGGCCGTCTTATTTTGATCTTCTAGCAGCACAACTACCTAATTATACCCAGAGAAACCATCCATCATCGACATCCAGGAAGCCCCTACCACTTTCTGCAATATGTGATCCATCTTGGGAAGTGGGTAATTATCTTTCAATGAAGCCTTGTTCAGGTTCCTAAAATAAACACATAGTCTTATTTCTCCATTCTTCTTCCGAACAGGGACCAGATTTGCTACCCACTCAGAGTACCTCAATGGTACGATGATTTTAGCCTTCAGCAGTTTTTTAATTTCTTTCTCAATAGAAGGTAGCAATAGTGGGTTTATCTGTCTAAGCTTTTGCTTATGTGGCTTTGCATCTCCCTTCAGTGGAATCTTATGCTGCATAATGCTGACATCGAAGGTTTTTAGGTCTTGATAAGACCAAGTAAACACATCCTTGTAGGACTGGAATAACTTCTGATACAGCTGTTTATATTCTCCCGGGACCTTCTTAGACAGCTTCACGATTTTAGGGTCGGCCTCAGTGCCTAGGTTCAGGTCCTCTACATGATTCTCCTCTACCGCTTTGTTTGGCTATAATGAGACATCATTCTTGTTAAACATCCTTTCTAGAGGTACTAATCCTCGGGGAATGACATTCCCTTTCAGCTGCAGAAATTTATGACCAGCTACCTTTTCTTCCCACTTCTCTTCCGAAGCATCCTCGGTCTCCACTTCTTCACAAATGTCGATCTCCATGTTGGAGAACTCCCCGACTGTTTCCAAGAATCTCTTGACTTGCTCATCAAGTTCTTTTTGTAAACTAAAGACAGATGAAGACTTATCTATTGACACCTCTTTTTATTTTGAATCTTTGCTTTGGAGGGGAGGCTTAACTTCTTTTACGATGGGCTCGACCTTAGGGGGCGCAGTTACTTGCGAAGATGAAGGAATTGGAGTATCAGATTGTAGAGATTGGTTAAGAGGCCTCTTACCTTTGTCAGGGATCTACTTAGGAATTGCCTCTTTCTGAGCAGGTGTCTCTTCTTGAGGTGTGTATTCCTCTTGCTCTTGAATGCGAGTTCTCTTTCTAGAGGACCTGAGGTCATATCTTCTATTGAACTGGGCTTGCATGAAATCAACAAACTGCTTACAGTAGTCATCGATCTCGGGCTCTTCAGTATCTTCATTGGCCTTCACTTCTTAGTGAGCTTGTACTTCCTCTTCGTCACTTCCATGTATAGGACATTCCATGTCATTTCTGTTTGAGAAAACAAGGCATGCCTCCTCTTGTTCATAGGCAGGGTCTTCAGTGGAACCCTCTATTTGCCCCTCCAGGTATAGAGGATGCGGTACCTGATCTTGCTGCTCCTTCTGTACCCTCTGCAGTATCTGCAAGGGTGGCTTTCTGTATTGAGGATTGAATCCTCTGTTTGGGGCATTTTGGAAATTCTTTGGGGGTGAATTATTGGCCTCCATCTCAAGCTTGATCAGCTTACTTGAGAGATTCTTGATCATCTTGTTCATTTCTTCGATCTTGTCATTAGCCGAATCTCTGTCTTGGCTTGAGGTGGATACTTCCTCTTTTCCCCTTCTTCTAGCATCATGTTCGTGTTTCCCTTTGGATTTTCCAGTAGAGGAAAAATTTGCTTCTATCTCCAATGTGTCGGTCTGTGCATCATCCAGAGTGGCTGGCTTCCTTTCTCTCAAGGAGAAACCGAATTCAGAATCAAACGCTGCCACAAAAACGACCTTGTCAGCGGTCTGGTGAGGCTTCATGTCGGAGGGGAGACTCAGGTACAATTTGTTAAATCTTTTAATAAACTCTGACACCCCTTCATTATGCTTTTTTTTTAGAGTATTGAATTCAGTAAGAATATTACCATGATCTTTCTTTTCTCCCCATTTTTTGAGGAAAGTATCCTCCATTCCCTCCCATGTATTGATAGAACGAGCTCCAAGTGTCTTGAACCACTTTCTAGCTTCCCCATCTAAGGATTGCACAAACAGCCTTAGGACTACGTCCAGATATTCCACATTGAAATTCTCTGCAAAAGATCAAAATACTTCGATATGTTTTTGGGCTTCAATCTCATTCTCACCACTGAATCTGGGCAGAATCTTTAAATAATCTTGCGGCATGTCATTTAATACTGTAGGTAGCTCCAGGGGAGTGTATCTGTTTTGCAGGAAACCAGGGACATTAGCCATTGGAGGAGGAGGTGGAGGTAACAAGAGGGCTTGTTGAGTAAGTGGGGGAGTAGGTGGAAGTGTGGTGTGGATGATGATAGGAATATAGTGAACAGCGGCTTGAGAGGACGGAGACAGGGGTGGAGTATTAACAGCAGATATCTCTATGACTTCTTTAACTTCTTCAGCCTCTGGAGTGGGATGAAAATTATAACGGGTGGTATCTATTGACTCAGCCTTTTCCTTAACTCAGAGGTTTCCCGAGGGTAAATAGTCTGAGTAATAACCGGTATCACCAAGAGCGGAGTTAGAATCTTGCAATTGGGCAACCTGAGAAGAGGAAGAAGGAAGGTCTTCTAGAGAGAGTGGTGGAATCTCAGTATGAACAAATGGTCTCCCCCTCCAGCTTCTTCTATGTAAAATTATTTCTGGGTCAGACACAGAGGGTGTCTTCGGCTGAGAAGTATCTGACCTAAGGTGTGGCTTCCAAGGAGCCAGGACTGCAAAGAGATTTAGCAGGGAAAATGAATGTGGAGTCGCCAAGGTGAGGGATATACAACTCTCAACTCTCCATGCTTACCTAATTGAAGAGTGAAATATGGTTTTTTCGAGGCCCAGGGATTTCAATTTTTCATCAACTTCTTTCCCTGGCAACGGCGCCAAAAAGATGTTGTCAATCCTAGAGACAGCCTTGAGTTGTGAAAGACCAGTGCCTAGGACATCTTAAATAGCAGAGAGAAAAAGTAATGTGATATGACAGGGACAACTAGCAGGACGGAGCTCTCATGCTTTCTATTCATAAACAGGGAGTTCAACTTTGAATGGGACCACAACTTTCAGAAATGGGACACGTAAGAGGCATATTACAGAGGCAAAGTGTAAAACTCTTACGCAAAGGCACCAGACAACTTAAAGACAGTTTACTGTAAAGAGGGCCAGTTCAACAATGCTTAACAGAGATAGGTCTTTTGCAGATGTTCACTATGTAAGAAAGAATGAGAAAATATCAGTTGTTGCCTAGATAATATCCAGACACACATATCACCATGTAATGGGCTTATCTATGCAAGAATCCATTCATAATAATAGCGTATTCCAAAATAACATCGCCTTGAAGCCAATATAGCAGAAGTGTGGGTGCAGTGAGAATGGAACAAAATATCATGCATGAGCCATATTTAAAGCACTAGATTGATTCCAACATAAGTATCAACTAAGATAAGTTCACATTAAAATCAATGAGTTGCTCGCATTCCAAAACATGATACAAGAGAGACGAATGAAATAAGACAAACAATTTATCAACATGTAAAGAGGATGATACGTTCTATTAAGTATCAAAGACTAAAATCTTTTTTACAGACAAAACTTCTCTTCATTGAAACCCAACGGGCTCTGAACCTTCTTGCCAAAATTAAATAAAAATACATACAAAATCTTCTTACAGCATATTTTCCTGAAAAATCTGGAACCCTGTGTTTTCTGCTATTCTTGTTTATATAGGAACTCCTCTACATGGGCGAGAAGATATTTTGGGAAAATATCTTCATCGCATGCTAAGATTTTGTTAGAAGTCCTTGTCCAAGTAACCGAAATCATGAGGAGGGATAAAAACCTCTCCTCCTTTGTTGTTAAGTGCTCGGTCATTTAAAACCAAAATTAAGTAACAGTCTGAGTAAAAGTAAATTGTTGTGGTGAAATATAAATTCCACCTAAACTTAAAAAGACTAACTAAGATAAGGAAGTAAAAAGTAAAAAGGCCACGAGGGTCGAATCATGAAATAACAATGCATCATTTGTGAGACGGGGTCGAGGTTGTTGCCGATACTGGTGGCGGCGCGTTTGCGGATGAACTGGCAATTTGGCTAACGAATTGGGCGCACCTCTGCTGACTGTCTGCGGCAGACTTAGGCATCATTGCAAATCCTTCTACCCTGATGAAAGCCTCAGTGAGATCGCTCGGATTTGCCTCAGTAGGGACTTTATGTTTTAACAAGTAGAGGAGAGCAAACTCTGGGCACAGTGATGTGATTATGGTTTCGGCCTTGAGCCGGGTGGTTTTATCTGACAGGACATCTGTCCGGTCCCTTTCTTGCTTCAGGCATGCTTCATATTCCGGTAATGGTCACAGCATAGAAGGGGTGGTGGAGTCCCAGCACGTCAGAAGCCCTGCTATCGTAATTTCGGCCCAAACTGCATCAAACCGGTCCACGCTGTATATCAACTGCTGCAAGGCCTTCAAAGCCACGACGCGAGCCGATTCCTTATCAATGAGTTTCTGACATTCCAAGGCCTCTTTTTGTCGGCTGACTATGTCGTGTTGCTCTGCTTCGTTAGCTCTCAGCCCTTTCAAGAATGACACATACTCTCTGGCACGCTGAGCTCTATTGACCAAATCGATATCCCCTTCCTGAAATCGCCTTCTGAGATAGAGCGCTGAAGATTTCATCTCCTCGATGACTTGCAGGAATTCCCATTGCTTTGTTATAGCTAAAATGATCTCGAACCAAATAATCTTTCTACGCTCTCTGAGAGTGAGGTTACCTTTTAGGCGTGCGTTGAGATCATTTATAGTCTTCTACTGGTCAGCCCTCATTTTCTTTTCCTGTTCAATTTCTTTCTGCAATGCTTCTATCCTTCTGGTATTATCTAACAGGGATTTTTCCAAATCCATGATCCTTTGCCTTGCAGTGGAAGCCTGTTTCTCCATTATGTCATTTGCATCTTTCGCTGCATCCAGCTTTTCTGAAAGTGGACTCGTCTCAGGTGGCGTTGTAGCTAGTGCACAGCTATGCGTGTCCCAAGTGTTCTGTAACTCTGTCAACCTACTCTGAAGAGTAGTGATTGTTCCTGCCAACTTCTCCTTCTCTTCTCTTTCTTGTGACAAGGTGCCGGCCAATTCCCTTTTCTCTTTCTCTACTTGTGCCAACTCGATTGTCTGCACATGTTGGGAGGCTGGCATGTGGGCTTTGCCTTTCAGTGAGGTAACTTCCTTCCGCAATTGGTCTATTAAAAATCCCTGCGGGTTTGTTTCCCCAGTGTCTTTCCCTTTGATTTGATCCTGGAGACTGCGTATTTGATTTGCCTAGGCGCGGGTACTTTCCTGCTCATTCTTCAGGGTAGTCCTCATCTGCTCATGCTTTTTCTCGAGTTTCCTCAATGCAATGGTAGCCCGCATTACCTCATCCTTTAGCATATCAGCTACAACCTGAAACAGGTTACACATATCAGTTGTTGGCACCTTAGTCATGTCAATTGCATGTTGGAGTACCCGGTAGCTAGTGGCGCCTGTATCAGGGTCCAAAAGGGCTTCGGCCATTGATAATACCATATGCTCAGTATCCACATTCATGGTGGCGGAAATCCTGGTGTGATATTTTTCTACATACCCCTCCAGCTCAGCTTTGTGTTTATCTCTGACTATCCTGTTTTTCTTGATCCTTTTGGTTGCCACTGGTGAAGTATTGTCCCCCATGGCCTGTGAAACCTCAGTGAAGTAAGAGGAGGTGGTGTCGTCTCTCAACACTTTGATTCCAGCCTTGTTGCTGTCAAGTGGCGCATATGGTATGAACGGTTCAAGCAGTTGTTCCTCTCCTATAATTTCGGCTTCACTTGAGACTGTTTTCTGTTTTTTACGAGGGGGAGAAACTGTTCCTGAAGGACCGACTTCTTCTTCTTGGCCTTTGTTGATGCCTTCCTCTTCCCCTGTGGCAGATGAATCTGTCTCCATCTGCGAAACCAAGGGCCACATTTCCATGTTAGCCTTCCACTCTAAAAACGGTCTTGGTTCATGTACATAAGGTGTGGACTGATTCCTCTTTCTTCTGTTTGAAATAATCTCCTGGGGATCATAGGCCCAAGTCTTCCCCTATCTTCGGTCCATACCCTGCAATAGCTTTTCGACAATGGGAAGGGCATGTCTTGAGTTCACGACGAATGGGCCGATTTGGGTAGGAAGCCTCAGTATGTAGCCCTTCTTAGCAGGGACAAAGTGGAGCTGGTCAGCCTTGAGGATTTGTCGAATATACTCCAGAGCATAAACTCTTCGGGCGAGAAACACCGGTAGCAGGTAAGGGGCGACCTCGGCTCCATAGACCTGAATTCCAGTATAATTGTCAAAGAGATACCAGTCCCCGGTGCTCTGAATTTTACCAGCTTGCAGCCAGTTCTTCATTTCAGGAAAAACCCTAGGTGAGGGCGAACCATGAATGATGGTGTAAGCAATGGACATGAAATCGTTCAGGAAACTAGAGTAACCCACCCCTTTAGGCAATTGGCGCACTGCAGAGTTCCAGTCAAAAACAGTTCGGGGCTGATAATTGACCTCGTATACCCTATCCAGGCCCAAACGCTCGAACCTATCAGCATGCCGATACAAGAAAAGATAGAACACCAATGAACAGAAACGAAAGTGGCTGGTTTCGGGAAGCTCTTGGAACTGGGTGTGGATGCTGGCAGATAAGTAACCAGGGATATCTAGGACAACCCCCTTCTGAGCCATTAACCACAGGAAGAAAACACACATTTTGGAAGTTTCCCCCAACCTGCCTACACCTAACAGACCCGCAATGAGAGCGAGGATGGGTTGCACTTCCTCCGTAAACAGGTTTAATGGGAGAAGTTGCGTATCGGGAAGGGTTGTGGCCCGGCTGCTAGAAATAGAAGCAATGAAGCTTTTTTGATGCTCCCATGGCGATTTGGTAAACTGGGAAGTTAAAGCTTCTTCGCTGAAAGCAGTGTAGGTGGCGCTGGTGGGAAAACGGAGGGCTTGCTTGATGACGTCAGGTGAAAGGGAGAAAATCTGGTTTCCCTGAGCGGAGGTAAACGTGCCACGATTTTCATCGTAGGCGTCTCTGAGCCAGTAGATGAACTCGACCACCGGGAAAACTGGGGGGTTAATCTGATGGTAAAAGCCTGACACAACCACCCGATATCGATCCCTATTATGAACATGACGTGAAAAAAGCTCAGGCCTTATACTACTAATGGGGAAAGGGTACTGGTGATCGTAGACTCCAGCTTGGTGGTCTATGAAAGGCTCGAACCCGGGAGGGTTTCTGGTTTCTCGGACCTGGGGAGTTTCTGGTTCGTTTTTCTTGGGTGTCCCCCTCCCCATGACTAACATATGAAATCTGAAAAGAGAAACGAAAGGAAAACAGAGGGAATGAAAGGGACAGAGTACCTGTACAGTAGGTAAATTTGCTTAGGAAAGCGACGCGGGGGTATTCTGGTGATGATTGGGTAGACTCGGCACTTGTTCCCGCTTTGTATATACCGTAACTGTAAGACCTGAGACTTTTACTGCAGTAAAATACAGGAAACTGCTATCTGAGACTGGTAATTCTGAGGTGAAAATGGGTAGAGGTGAAATAAGTAGGGCAAGTGTCGTAAGGACACTAACAGTGGGGCACGCGGCATGTAGGGATTGGGTGTTGGTTGGGGAGAGGTGAACACCACGTGCCGGGTTTAATACTGGTACAGGGCTCAGTACCATCTTACCTACGAACTTTACCTTACCTTTCTGCCATGTAACACCATTTGATACTTTGACACATATCATTCACAAAGCGAATTGAATACATACCCTACCAGTCGCAAGGGCCCACATTGCGTTTGCCACATCACCATACTTCGTGCTCGGGCGTTGCCACCTCATTCTGGCCTTGGGTCCCCACCACGTCACGTTATCACAATTACGCGGGGTTATGGGTCTCTTCCCTCTCTCGCTGCTCGACCCCCGCGGAAATTCCCTTGTGTGCACATTCAAAAGGCGGCAATTCGTTTAATATTTTGGTTCTGCGCTCTTCACACCACATAATTGCACCTTTTATATTTCCGCTACCCCTTTTTACTTTATACCTCAACCTTCGTATTATTTCCGCTTCTAGCTTTTAGGCACGTGACTTCCCTTACTTAATTTCACTTCGACCAACTCTTCAAGTATTTCACCATTTTGATATAATGTTCGATGCACGTCTTATCACCTTTCAGTAAACTAATGACTTACGTTAAATATTGAACAACATGTTGATTGCATTTTCATAATTGCATCTTTCATGATCACTTATTTTCTTTATTCACATATGGCTTCTGAGGAACCTCCAATCATGGTTACTTCATCTTTGTTAACCACCTCATATTTCATATGGGGACTTATTATGTTGATATCATCTAGTCAATATGTGAACCATGCCCTCATGCATTTCTAACACAATTACCGATCAAACGATAAAATTACTTGGGACCCGTTTTTTTGAAGTAGCAAAAAAAACACCCGATTTTGAAAAGTTGTGATACAGAATCGCCCTTTTTTTTTAGCATAGTTTTGGCACTTTAAATTTTCTTATGGTTTTTATTTTATTTTATTTTATTTTAAATGCCATGCTTTTCATGTTAAATTTGAAAAGTGGTGATGTAGAATAACTTGTTTTTTTTAAAGCATATTTTTGGAACTTCAAATTTTCTTTGATTTTTTTTTTAAATGTCATGCTGATTTAGAAATATGACGATTTTTTTGGCACTTTAAATTTTTTATTTAACAAATATGAACATTTGTTTTAAAATGTTAGTAACTTTCATGCTAATTTTGAAAAGTGTTGATGCAACATCAATCCTTTTGTTTAGAGTAGTGATTTTCATCTTGGTAATAAAACATAAAAATTAATTAAAAAAACATGACAAAAAAATCAAATATAAAAAAAATATGAAAAAAAAAACTATTAAAAGTGTAAAAATAAAACAAAAATAACTTGTAAAAAAAAAAAAAAATTATATAAAAAAAAAAAAACTAAAAAATAAATAAATAAATAAAAACAAAATATAAATAAATACCAAAAATTCAAAAAATAAATAAAAAAAAAAAAGAAAAATTCAAAAAACTCAAAATTTAAGGAAAAAAATTAAGTTAAAAAAAACAACATAACTAAAGAAAATGATAAAATAAAATAATTAAAATTATATATATATATATAATTTGAAAATTTAAATCTTCAAAAAAAAAATTTAAAAAAAAAACATTATAAACAATAATTAAAATTCAAAAATTTAAATCTTCAAAAAAAAAATTAAAATAAAAAAACATTAAAATAAAAATTTTAAATCAATAAAATTTAAATTTAAAAAAAAAAAAAAAACATAATTCAATTTTTTTTAATTAAAAAAATAAATAAATAAACATTGTTTAAATTAAAATTAAATTTATATATATATATTAAAATTGAATTAAAAAAAAATAGAAATATGCATTTTACTGTCGCCATAGGGGCCACTGGACAGTGCTGCAGGTCGATTTCGGGAGTCGACCCTTGCCGTCGGGCTCGGCCCTAAGGCGACGGTAAAACGCATATTTTTTTAATTTTTTTAACTAATTTTTATTATTATTATTATTATTATTATTATTATTTAATTTTTTTTTTTAATTTAATTTTTCTTTTTAAATATATTTCTTATTTTTTATTATTATTTTTAATTTTAATTTTAATTATATATATATATATATATATATATATATATATATATATATATATATTAAATTTAAAAAAAGAAAGATTTTTGTTATATTTTTATTTAAAAAAGTCATTTTTCATATATTTATATATTTTTTTAATTTAAATTTTTTATTGTTTAATTTTCTTTTATTTTCTTTTTAAATTAAATTATACATCTTTTTAAATTATTTTAATATTTAATTTTGTTAAACTAATTTTTTATTTTATCATTTTTTTAAATTATTATTATTATTATAACTCTAAAAAAAAACGTTTTTTTTTTTATTTTTCTTTTTTTCATTAAATTGTGTTGTTTTGAATTTTTCCTTTTTTTATTTTATTTTTTGAAATTTTTTGTTTTTCTTTTACAAGTGATATTTTATTTTTAATATCATTCCTAAAAACCATTGGAATTTTACTTTTATATATGTGATATTTTATCTCTAATGTCATCCTTGTATTTTTAAGGCTTTTCAAAGACATGATAATAGAGTATCTTTAATACGATGCCTAAATATCGTTGGAATTTTAAGGCTGGATATTTTATCTTTAATGTCATGTTTATCGTTGAAATTTTAAGGTTTTTCAGAGTCATGATATTTTATCTTTAATGTCATTATTAAAAATTGTTGACAATTTACCTCGAAAAGAAAAAGGTGTTATTCCAACATTAACACTTTTTGTTTTCAAGGTATTTTTTGCACACAAAAATTTGACGACGTTATTCCAACATCAACACTTTTCATTTTCAGGATTTTTTTGCACACAAAAAATTGGCAATGTTATTCTACCATCAACACTTTTTTTCGAGGGTGTTTTTTCAATCCATTTTTCAAGAAAAAAATTGTTTTTAGCATAATTTTAAAAAATGTTGAAATTTGACCCTAAAAAAACAATGCATTTTGGAAGACACACTTTTCGTTTTTGGGTTGTTTTTTCATGTTTTTTGAGTTTTTTTGGGCTAGAGTTCTCGTTTTTAGGTAATAATACATTTTTTATCGATAACTATGTTTCTTAGAGGAGAACCCTTTCCTTTGATTATACTCACGAGGTAGAGTATCTATCCTGGTTGACTGCAACTATATGATGACATGACCTATCTTATCAATCATATGTATACATACCTATTTCCTTATTTTTTGTCATCCAAAATTCCTTTAGCTACTTCCTTTCATGCATTCCTTTGTCATCATACCATCATTTTTCCCAATAGTGAATCCCATCAAAGGTGGTATTCTCATCGATACACTTTCTTTTTCCAAGAGATGAACCTTCTAAAGAATATTTCCATTGAGGATCTTCATTATCTTCATCCTACAAATGCTCCTTTCCAATGATGTATGATGATATCTATACTAGTGACTTCCTTCTACACATAAGTGCTACCTATGCTTCTAATTAGGTTACCAAGGGCTACTTCCTTCTAATTATGACCATTATAGACTCTTGATTCGGTTATCTTTCAAGATTCTTATGATGATGCCATGTGATCTTGCTTCAATTGTTGCTGCTAAAATGATGTATCCTATCATGCTTCTATTGCTTCCTACCATGATAGCTATATTTCACAAAAATTTAAAAGAACTAGGTGGAGAAGACTTAGCTCAATAAAAGTAGAGATATTTTACTTCCTCGTTCTTGGATTTCTTCTTTTAGGCTTATTCAGTGATATGGGCTTCTTCCCTTATTCATTTTTTTTTTCCTTCTTGAGCTTAGGACAATCTTTCTTGTAGTTCCCATATTCTTGACATCCATAACATTGGATCTGCAACATATTGATCTTCTTCTTTTTCTGAGGACCAAACTTGCCAAATTTCTCATTTCTTCTTGACATGTCAGCAAATTTTTGACCCTGATCAATTTTTTCCTGCAACTTTTTTTCTTTAATATTGCATAGTGACCACAAATTATTGAATGGAATATATTTCTTCTCTTCATAGGCATTTGATATGAGGTTACCTTGTTCATCATTTAGTGCATTTAGAACAATGGTCGTCATTTCTTTATCGGAGATCATCTCTCCTAGATGTTGAAGTTGATTCCTTGTTTTTCGATTCTTTAGTAAGACATGTAGATATCCCATAATCCTTTGATGCTTTCAACTTGTATAGTTTAGATCTTAGTGATATGAAATTTTTTGTCGTGCTTTCAGATAATAGTTCTACTATCTTATCATATATCCCTTTTGATGTCTCCAACTCTGCTACATAGGGGATGAGGGAATCCTTGATGGATTCTATAAGAATCCTTTGGGCCCTTAGATCCTTTTTCATATATTTAGATAGTGCTTTCCCTTTAGATGTTTTGTAAACTTTTCCATTGACATGATAAATAACTTTGTTTTATTTGAGGACTAATTCTATCCTCCTTTTCCATGCAAGGAAGTTAGATAACCCAACCAACTTGTTCTTATCCTTGCAAAATGAATTCATTTTACTAGATTTATTCATAGAAATAAAAAATAAAAATAAAAATACTTACTTGTTAATTAAAGATGAACGCTTCTGTTAGCACTGTAATTTCCTTTAAGCTGAAAAAGGATTACAAAGGTCACCACAAACCACTTTTAGGCTAGAATATAGCCCTTCTATCTTTGGAGGGGGCTCTCTCACTAAGGTTTTCTAAATCAATTAGATGACTGAATGATTTATAATCTTAGGATAGTTATGAGGATCAAAAGAGCAAGTTTATTTCAACGTTTTGCAAGAAGGTGGGAGAAGACACATCCATTGGGCATGGATTCATACTCTGTTATTGGTTTCAAGTGAATAAGGGATGATGAGGTGATTTAAGAAGGGGAAAGATAGGCATTTTACTAGTATTTTAACCTGATTTCGTTGTAGAGAGGGTGAGTGAACAATTATGAGAATGGCATCTAGAGAATCAGGTCACAAGGTGAATTCTAAGTGCCATTAAGAGGAAAAAGAAAAATAAATTGTTTAACTTACATAAAACATAGCACAATAGTGAATTTTGAAATATTTTCTTGTTAAGCCAAACATGAAGACATGTATTAAATAATAAAAATGAAAATAAATTATTCACAATACAGAAAAACACATTACCAACAAGGTCTCACACATGAATCCCTATTAAACCACTATGGCATTTTTCTATTCACTTGAAAAATTGATTGAGAGTACAAAATAGCAGTCTTCTCTCCACACCCTGACTAACCAAATAAAATTTTGCACACTGAAACTCATGAAAATATATACAATTAGCTCATCCCTGGACTCATGGGGTCAAGCTTAACCATTTCCCTAAAGATAGAATCAATTACATTAAACTTGGAACTGTTGGCTAGAAATAGGGACCGAATTTCTAGAAAATAGGGGTCAAATATTAGGCTTGTATCTCTTGAACCATGAAAATTGTTACAAAACCGAAGGAGGTATTTGTAGATGAGCTTGTTCTTGGGAGAAACCTCTCTCAGTTTTCGAAAATTCCTCTCCATCTCCTCAGAATATGCGCCCAAAAATCATGAATAAAACAGGAAAAAACAAAAGCTGAAAAATATGTTGTAAAGATTCATTCAAATCTTCCAATATATGACAGATGTGAAGAAACTTAAGGAATTTTTTGTAAAGAGGTATGTATTCATATGATTATCCTCCTTTTGACTTAGCTGGACCTAGACTCCCTTCCATGACTTTTCGACTTTCTAATTTGACCTTCTTTGACCCAACTTCGGCTCTCTTTAAGTGGCTACAATTTTCATATTTCACTACTACAAATTATGCCCTAACCTTTGCACGTGTGGAGGAGAATTAGCCCAAAACATATCAGAAAAAAATTAGTTCTTCTTCCTTCTTCCTTTTCTAGGTATTAGGCTCCTCACTCTTCCTTGATCGAACTCCTCTTGATGCTTGAGTGAGTGCTCTTTTAGAGAGGCTAAGTTCTCCTTTATATATCCCTTCACGAGCCCTCAAATAGGTCAACTTCATCTTCTAGAGAGGAAGACTTGCTCCTTTGTAGGTAGACTTGATCATAAGAACTTAACAAGGTCTTAGAGGGTCATTTAACTTGAATTTGACTTAAATAATTTTTCTTACAATATGTAACATGCCCAAGAAGGGTTATTCATAGATGAAAATGAACCTTATGACTTTATAGACTCAATGAAAAATCCTATAATCTCTCAATTGGAGCTTGACCTAAAATAAATTTCCCTTGAGAATGAAACCCATGCCTCAAGAATAATAATAATAAATTTGTTTTTCTCTTTTCATTGCATACATAAAATCAAAATTACATATGTCATTATGAAGAAACCTAGTTACATATTTCAACATAAATAACTTGTGGAAAATCATACTAGGAAGAAGTTTGGAATCCATAAATCAAACAATGGGGAAAATAAACCTCTTTTGTAGAGAGGAAAGCATCAAGAAAGAGATGACAATTTTGTTGAAAAGTGTAACTAGGTCTGGTCTTCATAATGACTTGTAATTATGAATTTATGTAATGAAGAATACAAAGATAATAAAATGTATTTTGTAATACTTGCCTCATGGGTTTCATGAGCAAGGATTTTTTATGATAGATCAAAGACTTCTTATTGATGTCTTTAGGAGTTTTTCATATTGTCATAAATATAATTTAGAGTCATGTATATGAAGTGATGTTACACTTGTAAAGGACAAATTATTGATGTAAAATTATACTCCAAACCTTATCACTATGCTCCACAAAGTCGACTCAATATATGTTGCATTTATCCCTTGAACAAGTTGGACTACCATCAAGATGATCATGTCAACATAGAAGCAGTGAGACAATCCCTGTATAAGAGTGGACTGCGACCTTACTTCATAACCAAGGATTCAGAAAAGTGTCTGCAATCAAGTACGAGGTTAAGGTCTGAGTTTTTGGTTCGAAGGGAAGTGACAATTAATTGAGGGATAAAGGAACCATAGCACAGGAATAGAGGCTCTCGTTTTGGGTCTAAGTCTGTAATAAAAGTGTGGATTGCAGTGCGCAAAAGAGGAGGGATATACCACAGAAAGGAAGGTTGCAAAGGTATGTGAAGGAAGGGTCAACATATTCTGCAATATAGAGCATAAAATAATATTATTATTAGTGACAAGACAAGCCTTGGTCTTGCGTGAATTCTCTAGTATAAAATTAGAAGTATACACAGCGTTAAGGAGGGATATTCAAGCAAGTGAAAGAGATCGGTCTTGGGTATTAAAGGTGTAGATAGAAGGCTGAGGAGGAATTTCATGGAGGCCGATAGAAGCACATTATTTGGGCTGCTATAATAGGGAACGAATCTCCCTAGTGTTGGTAGAGTGTAGTGTAGAAAAGGAATATCAACATAAGAAGCATAAAAGAGCAAGTGACAAGGGTGTTGGATGCATACTAATATTAAGGGTCTTTGTCATGGGATTGGCACTCGTCAATTGAAGGATTGTAAAAATAATTACTATATTATTTTCCTCTCCAAGAGGGAGAGGTTTTGGCCTTGGATTGAAATCCTAAACATTTTGTCTCTTGTGCATTTGATAATTGACTTGATGAAGAAAATAATAATCTAACAAGGATAAGATCTAAGTGTAATAAGCATAAAGAAATCACAACTAATTATCAAGAAGAGAAATTTTAATAAAAGCCCTAATTTCTCAACATGGTATCAGAGCTAAGGTGTTGAAGACAAGAAAGGGAAGTTTAGCAAGAAGGCACAAGGTTCAATCTTGAAAGGCGACAACAAGGATCAGTTTTTCTCAAATACATCAAAGAAAAGTAAAGGATCTACATTGAAGAAGGATCTACAGTGAAGAGTCAAACCCTAGATCTAAGAAGGAATATCATCTTTTAAGTAGTATTATACAAGGAATTTCGTGAAACCATATCAAGCAGACCAAAGACCTTAATCAAAGGACTTGTACATCAAAGTCATTTCTAGAGGAAAATCAAGACCAAGAAAGTGATATTTATATTCAAAAGATATTTGGTGTTGAAGCCAAATTAACATTTTTTAATACTTTATCAAATAATCATTTTGTTGAAACCATCATCAAGCCATCCTTGATCAGCATCATCATCAAGGATCCAAGGTAATGTACCTCTTTACACCACTATTGAAGAATTCAATCTAAGAGGGAGCTCTTGTTTCCATCTACATCATCATCAACAAGGAATTTTATAAAAGGAGAAAAGCATCTACTCAAGTAAGTATCTTGACGTATTTATCTGAATCTATCAAAATGACTTTTTGCAAGGAAATCTACAAATTTTCTGGGTCCTCAAACTTTCTTGCATGGAAGAAAATGACAAATCTAAACCTGATTGAGAATGAAGTCATGAAATATGTCAAAGGACCTGCAACTCGACCTTCAAAATAAGATACTCAAGAACATGCCAAATACATGAAGGGAGACATAATATCCTAAAGTATTCATATAGAATCCATAAAGGACTCTCTCATCCCCTATGTATCAAAAATAGAAAATTCAAAAGAAATACATGACAATTTGGTGGAGCTATTCTCAGTGAGTACTACAAGGGAAGTAATATATTTGAGACAAGAAATATACAAGTTGAAGGTATCAAGAGAGGAAGGAATAAATTCATATTTTATGAAGATTTCTAAAATATGATATCAACTACAAGAATTGGGTGAAGAAATGTATGATAAAGAAATGACTACAATGGTACTAAATGCTCTACCGGAGGGATGGGGAAACTTCACTTCAAGTATCTATGGAAAGAAATAAGAAAAACCATTCCAGGATATATGGTCTCTATTTAATATAGAAGATACTAGATTAAAATATAAATTTGATATAGGATCAAGTGAAGAAAATCAAGCCTATGCTGCCATGTCAAGGAGAAAGGGAAAATTTGGTAAATTTAGTCCTCAAAATAGAAAGATAAATATGGAAAATATAAGATGCTATGGATGTAATAAACTTGGGCACTATAAAAAAGATTGTCCCAAATCTAAAAAGGGCAAGAGGAAAAGTAAGAAGCCCATGTCGCCGGAGAAATAGAAGAATATGATTCAAAGCCTAAGAAAGAAGAAGTGAATGATCTATATTATGATTGAGATCATTTTCCTCTTTAAGAGGTATCTATCGGTTATAAAATAGTATGTTAGGAAGCATTATATATTAGATAGATGCAAAACTTTATAATTTACATCATGATGGAAGCATTGAATGAGGAGCACTTATCGTAGGAGGATGTCTGAAATAAATGTGCCAACAATGCTATGAAATAAGTGGCTCCTGGGAACCTCATTGAAAATAACACTTATTGAAGGTAGTCATCTATATCAAGGGTCATCATTTAGTAATCCATCTAGAAACAGGTGTTGATATTTTCTAATGGAATCCTCTTTGGATTCACTAGTTAGAAAGAAAGAAAAAGGTTTCATTGAGAATTATAAATTATAGAATTCTGGGATTAGAATATGATGACATATTGATGAAGCAGGTTAAGATAATGAAGCTCTTTCATTCTAATGAAACCTGTTGCAAGATGTCTCAAAGGGAAAAAGAGATGAGCTATATATATATATATGCTTAAACTAGATATATGTCACATGGTTGCAAGTAGTATACTTATATATTTAGAAGTATGAAAAAAAGAAAGAGAATCTCCTCAGATGCATAGGTTGCCAAAAGGCATGAGCCACACCAGATAAAATCAATATAATATGTACTCATATGGATATGAGGTGGTTTTCCACAATTTAGGAACTCTACATTGGAATTTCCTGGGAATGAAACAAAATTGTGTGGAGAAATAAAGGAAGAAATGCAACCATGATAAAAGGCGGTCAACGTCCAAGGAAACCAAGAAGACTTGACTAGAAAAATTTCCTAGGAAGCTATGTAGACTTTGATAGAATTCTGGAAAATATGGAGACCCTTGAAAATACATATCCTTAAAATATGTGTCAATATCTATGAAGGATTTTTATACCTACAAGAAGATGTCATGGTGAAAGATCATCACTAAGGTAATTTTTTATTTAAGTGTTCATATTTGTAATTGAATAATATCTGGATGAGTTTGTGCAGGGCTACCAAAGGGAAGTATATTTCTTCCATAGTTGATAATCATATGGTAGGAAGGAAGATCCTTGGAAGAAATATGGTTCGAAGGAAAGTAGCATGGCATGAAGCCAGACCATATGAGAATATTGATGGATCACTTTCTAATAAAATACATGTCTCATGGATTAAAGTGATGGATGATTTGTGCCCTATGAAGAGATCCCAAATATGAAGACTCCTCGACAACAAAGAAATTCATGACATTAAAGAAAGGAGTCTTTCATGAGCAGTTGGTTGTTTCATAATATTTGTTGTAGGTTACTGATTAAGAGGTAGCCTGGTAATAAGTGTCTTACTTGGAAGAAACTTGGTAATTCCTAAGCCGAGAGGGAGCTTAGGTACATTCCTTGTATAGGAATGATTACATTCCCTTGTGGAATATGTCCTCCCTAGTTGAGATAAGAGTGCATCTGATACTCTTTGAGGATGTATTAGGTCATCCAAGATAAGAGTATTTGTGGAAGGAATGATATTCTTTTAATACTAGGAATCCAAGTTACGAATAGTCCTAGACATACCCTAAGTGGACCCGGGAGGGGTATGATCCAAGAGAGACAATGATGTAGGTCTGTATTCATCATTAGTCTCACTAGCATTAGAGCTCAAATATCTCGTGGAGATATGGATTTGTTAGTCAAGGCCTTGCACTATGACAATGTTGTTTGATATGATGTTATACAGATGGGATTACCAATACGATTCTTCTTATTAGATTCTTCAGATTGAGAGTGACCATGTACCATTATGAATACCTCCCTAGTTAAGAGGGAGTGTTGAAAATTGTAATTAGGGTTGGTCTTCATAATGACTTGTAATTATGAATTTATGTAATGAAGAAGACAAAGATAATAAATTTTTTTTGTAATACTTGTCTCATGCGTTTCATGGGAAATGAGTTTGTATTATAGGTAAAAGACTTCTTCTTGATGTCTTTAAAAATTTTTCGTCTTGTCATAAATATAATTTGGAGCCATGTATATGAAGTGATGTTACACTTGTAAAGGACAAATTATTGATGTAAATGTATATTCCAAACCCTTGTCACAATGCTCCACAAAGTCGGCTCAATATATGTTGGAGTTATCCCTTGAACAAGTCAGCCTACCATCAAGATGATCATGTCAGCCTAGAAGTAGTGAGACAGTCCCTATATAAGAGTGGACTGTGGCCTCACTTCACCACCAAGGATTCAGACAAGGGTCTGCAATCAAGTGTGAGGTTAATTTCTGATTTTTTTTTGTGAAGGGAAGTGGGAGTTAATCCAAGGATAAAGGAATCATAGCACAATAATAGAGGTTCTTTTTTTGGGTCTAATTTTGCAATAAAAGTGTGGATTTCACTACACAAAACAGGAGGGATATACCACAGAAATGAAGGTTGCAAAGGTATGCAAAGGAATGGTCAACCTATTCTACAATATAGAGTGTAAAAGAACACTATTATCAGTGATAAGACAAGCATTGGTCTTGGGTGAATTCTCTAGTATAAACTCAGAAGTATACACAATGTTAAGGAGGGATATTCCAAAAAGTGCAAGAGCTTGGTCTTGGGTATCAAAGGTGAAGATAGAAGGCCAAGGGGGAATTTCTTACAGGTCAATAGAAGCACATTATTTTGGTTGCTATAATAGGGACCGAGTCTCCCTAGTGTTGGTGCAATGCAGTGCAGAAAATGAAGATCAACATAAGAAGCCTAGAAGAGAAACTGACAAGGTATTGGAGGCATACTAGTGTCAAGGGTTATTTTCATGGTCTTAGTACTCATCAATTGAAGGACTATAAGAAGAATTACTATCGGGTTTTCCTCTCCAAGAGGGAGAGGTTTTGGCCCTAGCTTGAAATCCTAAAAATTGTGTCAAATTGTGTCTCTTGTGCATTTGATAATTGACTTGATGAAGAACATAATAATCTAAAAAAATATAATATCTAAGTGAAAGAAGAATAACAAAATCACAAGTAATTATCAAGAAGAGAAATTTTAATAAAATCCCTACTTTCTCAACAAATTCCTCATAACTTGCAATGAAATGGGGTTACTGCGAGGAAGAAAAGGGTCATATTCAGGGATTTTAAATCCATGATCCATGATTATTACTTTATCATGTTCCAATGGGAAAAATAATGCAATACAACAATCCTTATTCAGAGCATGAGTCCTCAAAAGGTCTTGGGGGACAAGACCCCTGAGGAGGTGTTGACAGGAGTGAAACCAGAGGTATGAAATTTTCATATCTTTAGGTGTCCAGTGTATATCCATGTACCATTAGAGAAGAGGAGAAATTTGGAGACCTCAAGATAGAAGGGTGTTTTTTTCGGTACAATGAGACTTCCAAGGCATACATGGAGTACATTCCATTACAAGAGAAGATTGTTGTGAGCATGGATGTGAGATTTGAGGAGAAAAAGGCCTTGATAAATTCACATGATACCATATCAGTAGTGGTAGGTGGTTAGGAGGGAAAGGATTTGAATGCTAAGGAGAGGCCAATAGCACCAATAGTAGGTACTCAATCTTCAGGTCATTAGGAGTAGGATGCACCTTCTATTTCTAGCAAGAGGAATCCAAAAAGGTTTGAGTAGACTCTTAGAGACATTCAAGAGCATGTAGAGGCTCTTAGGAGGAATTTTAGGGAGAATAAAACATCGCAAAAAAATCACACTGCATGGCACTTATTGTTGAAATTCAACAAGAAAATGTACCACATACTAGTGTGGGATTCCAATCACACATGAGTGAGGAATTCAAGTGACACATTAGTGCTAATGTGGGCGTCCAATTTTTAAATAAATTGAAAAATAAATTGTAATATTGTCTCATAACAACTTGTAATAGTTAACTAAGTGTGATAGACTTAGTTAGCTCAAGAATTTTGAGTTGAGGGTCAAAGAGTAGGCATGTAGAGTGATTCTATTATTTACAGGGTCTAGTTGTAGTTATAGCACTAGAGTGGTGTGAGTGCAATCAGTTAACTCAAATTAATTGAGTTAAAATCGGTTTAATTAGTTCTAATTGATTGATGAGCTAGTGGAAGATCAAGTGATTTAAAATATATTTTAATTCACAAGTAGTGATATACCAAGTAATTGATGATTCACTATTAATAGTTTCATGCATGTCAATTTTGATGACATCCCAGTTGAGACAAAGGTTAAAGGCAAGTAAACTATGAGTTGTATTATTAGCGAATTGCCCAGGCGCAATTATAAATCCACAGGAAGCCCATGATGGATTGCGTAGTCAAGGAAGGTTGGAATTCCTATTTAATATGAATTGTTTTTCCTAGGGATTACATGAGCAAGGCAAGCTAAAGGTGGGCAGGAAATTGGCTATGTATTGGTCCAATTTTTCCTAGATCAGTGTGAGACAATTGGTAGAGTGTATGAGGTTCTTGTGAGCACACATGCATTGTATTGTTTCATGATTCCTTGGTTGATTATACAATAAATATGGAGGGCTTTTGAGCAGTTTCTTTTCCCAGGAAAATCTTGTGTTTTGCGATTGATTTACTTCTTTCTCTTACTTGCATGTGATTGAGCATTAGTGATTTATATTCCGCAAATATTGTAGAAGGATTCAGTATCTTGTTTTAGTACATTGCATGATCAAATTGAATCCATTTGTGTAATTTCTACATGGTATCAGAGTTGTGTTAGATATTTTCTACATGGTATCAAAGCACCAGGAATCACATTAGTGGAGAAGAAATTGAGTTTGTGTTGAACAGTATTCAAATTTGCAGATACTTTCTTTGAAGCTAGAAGCGGATCAAGATGTCTTTCAATGGCTTGAGACTCAAATATGCACTCGAGGAAAGTTCGAATTATATTGCATGGAAGGACAGGATGGAGGAAGTTTTGGAGGACAATAGGTTGAAGGAATTCATAGATACTGATATTCCCAAGCCCGCACCAGCAGATGCCCAACTTCTTGATGCATGGAAGAAGAAGGTAGAAAAGGTAAGGAGCATCTTATTAGAGGGAGTTAGAGATCATATTGTATCAAGTCTCCATCGAAAGGAAACTCCATATGATATGTGGAAGGCCTTGATAGATCTGTTTCAAAGCAGCAGTGACCACATAAAATTGGCACTCAAGGACAAGCTCAGGAAAATAAAAATGGAGAAGGGAGACACAATCCAGAAATACTTGAACAAGTTCACTCAATGTCGAGATGAGCTTGGAAGTGTTGGGATTACTATAGCTGATGATGACTTGGTAAGCCTAGCACTTCTAGGCCTTCCCAAGAGCTGGCATAGTTACCAGGACTCTTTGAATGGGAGGGATAAGTTACCAGATTGGGAGCGACTATGGTCAGATTTGGTATAAGAAGAGTTTCGACGGAATAACAGGGATGGATCCTCATCTAAGACTGATGAGGAGGAAATTTGTGCCTTGGCTGGTAATTCAAAGAAGGGGAAGGGGAATAATTCCCATTCCAAATCTGAGACTGACAGCAAGAAGCGTGACATTTCAAAGGTGAAATTTTGTCACTGTCATGATCATGGACACTATGCCAAAAATTTTCCACAAAAGAAGAAGAATGACAATAAGGCTCCAGGAGATGCAGTGGGTGAAGCTTTGGCCTCACATTTTGAGTTGGACTTCTCTCTCATTGCATGCATGGTGTCAACTGTGATGGGGTCTATGTGGTACTTGGATAGTGGAGCATCTTTCCACATGAAGAGAAACAAAGAACTCTTTAGTAGCTTGGAGGAGAAGGATCCTCAGATGCACATTGAGATGGGTGATGACGGGAGGTATAGCGCTACCTAGATTGGTACGTTTACTTTCTAGAGATAGTCAGGTAAACCTTTCATATTAAAATATTTCATGAATGTACCAAGCTTGAAAAAAAAATTATTTTCAGTTTATATGTTGGAGGATTTGATATGATATGGTTTTCAGTGATGGAAAGGCATTCCTTTGTCACAAAGCCACAGGACAGGTAAAGAAGATTGGGGTTCATGTGAAGAACCTCTAAAAACTTGATGTAGATGGTTGTGCAGCATTAAGCAGTAAAGCAGGGAAGGTGGTGAGCTAGGATACAGGTGATTTATGGAACAGGAGATTAGGCCATCTACACCATAGTGAGTTGAGGATCATGCAGCAGATTTATATAGGTCTTCCAAAGGGTACTCTTGCGTAGTTATATACATGTAAGGGATGTACCATGGGGAATTATACTAAAGCCACTTTTCATGAGAAGGAGAAACAAGCAGCAAAAATCATTGAGAGAGTTCACTCAGATGTGTGTGGACCATTCTCTATAGCTTCCATAGCAAAGCACAGGTTTTATGTGATTCTTTTTTATAATTTTTCTAGAAAGTGCTGGATCTTCTTTCTACAGAAGAGATATCATAAGTTCTCCAAGTTTTGTGAGTTCAAAGCACTGGTAGAGAAATATACAAGGAAGAAGGTGAAGGATCTAAGGAGTGAAAATGGTGGTGAGTATATCTCTAATGAATTCAAGAACTTATGTGCCAAAGATGGAATTTGGAGAGAATTTATTGCACCTCATAACCCACAACAAAATGGGGTAGCACAAAGAAATAATAGAATAATTGTGGGAGAAACATGAGCTATGTTACATGATCAGGGCCTATTGTTTCATCTGTGGGCAGAGGCATGCAACACAACAGTATTTTTTCAGAACCGTTGTCCTCGTCGGATACTTGGCATGAGTACGCCAAAGGAGGATTTTCCAGGTAATAAAATGGCTGTTTCATATTTTAAAAAAATTTACTCATCTGTCTATTTCCATGTGACCAAAGATGCCAGGAATAAGCTAGAACCAACAACAAAGGTTAGGATATTTGTGGGGTACATTGATATTCCCCATAACTATCGGGTGTATTTTCCAGCTAACATGATGATAATTGTTAGCAGAGATGTTAAATTTGATGAGGAGAAATCCATGTGATTGTCCCTTGAGAGGGAGCTTGAATTGCATGTAGATGAGGAACTCTTAGTTCCAAAGGATGAATCTCAGGATGTGGATCAGCCACAAGCAGAGGATCATGGAGTGGAAAAAACCACTCATGTAGAGCCATCCACCAGAAATGGTAGGAAGCGCACCAGAGAGGCTGACATATTTATGCTAGATGTGACAGAGCATGTAGGTGCACCTACATTGCAGCGCAGGCAGAGAAGGTCCCCAGACAGGTATACTGGATACATGGCTATTATGAGAAAGTGTATTGTGATATAACCATCCTCTTTTGAGGAAATAGTGCAACATTGAACATGGGTTGATGCCATGGTTGAGGAGTATGACTCAATTATCACAAACAGTGCATGGGAAGTGGTCCCAAGGCCAGTGGGAAAGTCAATGGTTGGATCCAGGTGGATATACAAGGTGAAGCAAGCAGCAGATGGGAGTGTGAAGAAATAAAAGGCTATATTTGTGGCCCGAGGATTCTCACAGGTAGAGGGGATTGACTATGAGGATACTTTTGCACCGGTTGCAAGGTAGTCATCGATTAGATCTATCCTTTCACTCTCAGCGCGGATGGGGTGGAAGATAAATCAGATGGATGTAAACACAACATTTTGTTACACCATTTTTTGGTCATCTAACCTATTATCATTAGATGGACCCAAGTACATCATGTAAGACCAATTTTACTCCAAGTAAAATTGCTTTCACTATGAAAATAACTTAGTAAATCACCTTTATTAAGTTGTTTATAGTCTAAACAGGAAACCCCATAAGGAAATATTAAATAAATATATATTTGTTTGATTTTCCTCAAGAAATAATTAGTTAAACAGTAGTTTAATTAATATTCCTAGTCCATATTATTAAATAAAAATTAATTAGATAGCCTTTCTTGTCTTCTTCATTTTCTAGAATAATTATTTAAATCTTATTTAGATATTATTCCTTGTTAAATATGACCAAATCATCCACAAATCATTAAATAAATCATTATTTATTTGATTATCCTTCAACCACTTCCTTAAAAATATAAATAAATCATTTATTTATTTATTATTGACAAATAAAGAGATTTGACCCAAGTCAAATGCCTTTCCCCCCCAACAAATATAATAAAATATTCCATAAAAGGTGGATCTAGATTTGGTTAATATTATTTTAATCATGCACCAAGATCTAGAACGACCCAATATTCTGTTATAAATAGGAGGTTTTTTCCTACCATTCTTCACCTTTTTTTTCCCATTAGAGCATTATGGATCTATACTCTTGGTCACATTCTACATTGTTTCTTGTGAAACCTTTTGAGTTCTATCTTTTTCTGGGTTTTCTACACCAACAAGAGAGAGAGATTCTAGATCTGAAGTGCTGAGGACTTCCAAGAACCCATCCCATTGAGGAGAATTGGATACGCCTTCTTGTTTTCCTCCCAGGTGCCCTTAATACAAATATTCTTTCAAAAAACATTGTTCTTGTCTTGTCTATTGGATGTATGGATCAAACCCTTAATTTTACTGCTTAATGTCTTTCTACGCATAGATCTGGTTTTTTGCAGCACTTGTCTTGATCAATTAACTGCAGATATAAAGATATTGGCAGCCACATTTGATGTTAGGGCTATAATTTATGCGTAGCTAAAGTGGTATTTTTTCGTATGCTTCGACAAAAGATTCATACTAACACCTTTCTCAATGGAGTTATTTAGGAAGAAGTGTACATTACGCATCTAGAAGGTTTTGAGACCTTTGATAGGGAGTTACTTGTGTGCAGACTTAAGAGAACATTGTATGGGCTGAAGTAAGCACCTCTTGCTTGGTACACCAGGATCGACAACTATTTCACCGGGTTGGGCTTCACAAAGAGTGAAGCGGATGTGAACTTATATCATATTGTGGTTGATGGTAATATTTTTATTATTGTACTTTATGTGGATGATCTTATACTAGCAGGTGATGAGAAGCTCATAACTTCTTGCAAACAGGATCTTGCAAGAGAGTTTGAGATGAAGGACATGGGGCTCTTGCATTATTTCCTTGGCTTGGAAATATGGGAAAGAGATGGGGATCTATTTGTATCTTAGGGCAAGTATGCCAAGGAGATTCTAAGGAACTTCCATACGGAGGGCAGAAAACCCATAGAGACTCATCTTGTAGGTAATTGGAGGAAGGAGGATGCTACTTCAGGTGAGGTAGTCGATGTTATTGTTTACAGGCATCTTGTGGGTTCACTTATGTATTTGGTGAACACATGACCATACATATTCTACGCAGCTAACCAACTTATTCAAGATATGGTTAAGCCTAACAAGATCCTTTGGAAGGCAGGGAAGCATGTTTTGATATATCTCAGGGGCACTAAAGAGTATGGATTATGGTACAGACAGACAGAGGGAGTGAAGCTTCAAGGCTTAACTGATGCATATTGGGCAGGTAGTCCATTAGATAGGAAGAGCACATCAGGGGGCATCTTCAGTATAATATTAGCAACAGTTCCTTGGTACAGCAGGAAGCAAATATCAGTTCTACTCAGTTCAGCTGAGGAAGAGTACATGGAAACTAGTCAAGCTGCATGTGAGGCCATCTGAATGAGGAAGATTCTTGTTGGTTTGTTTGGTAATCATATGGATCTGACGATGATACATTTTGATAACTAGAGTTGCATAAAACTCTCGATTAATCTAATATTCCATGACAAGTCCGAGCATATTGACATCCGATATCACCATCTCATATAATGTGTTCAAAGGTGCATTATGTTGTTGCAGTACATTCCAACATAGGATCAGGATGCAGATATCTTGACGAAGGCACTTGCGAAGAGCAAGTTCGAATACCACAGAGGCAGGATCGGGTAGCAGATAATCCCTTTATTGTTCAGAGGGAGTGTTTAAATTCAACAATAAAATGCACCACATACTAGTGTGGGATTCCAATCACACATGAGTGAGGAATTCAAGTGACACATAAGTGCTAATGTGGGCATCCAATTTTTAAATAAATTGTAATCTTATCTCATAACAACTTGTAATAGTTAACTAAGTGTGATAGATTTAGTTAGCTCAAGAATTTCAATTTGAGGTTCAAAGAGTAGGAATGTAGAGTGATTCTATTAGTTATAGGGTCCAATTGTAGTTGTAGCACTATTTTGGTGTGAGTGCAATTAGTTAACTCAAAATAATTGAGTTAAAATATGTTTAACTAGTTATAACTGATTGATGATCTAGTGGAAGATCAAGTGAATTAAAATAGATTTTGATTCATAAGTAGTGATCTACCAAGTAACTGATGATTCACTTTTAGTAGTTGCATGCATGTAAATTCTGATGACGACCCAGTTGAGGCAAAGGTTAAAGGAAAGTAAACTATCAGTTGTATTATTACCGAATTTCTCGAGCGCAAATATAAAGCCACGGGAAGCCCAGGATGGATTGCGCAATCAAGGAAGTTTGGAATTCCTATTTAATAGGAATTATTTTTCCTAGGGATTGTGTGAGAAAGGCAGGCTAAAAGTGGCCAGGAAATTGACTATGTATTGGTCCAATTTTGCCTAGATCAGTGTGAGACAATTGGTATAGTGTATAAGGTTCTTATGAACACACATGAATTGTATTGTTTCATGATTCCTTGGTTGATTATACAATAAATATGGAGGGATTTTGAGCAATTTCTTTCCCTAGGAAAATCTTTTGAGTGATTTATTTACTTCTTTCTCTTACTCACTTGTGATTGAGCGGTCGTGATTTATATTTTGCAAATATTGTAGAAGGATTCAATATCTTGTTTTAGTACATTGCATGATTGGATTGAATCCATTGGTGTAATTTATACATGGTCAGATTTGTGTTAGATATTTTATACACTTATGAGTGACATTAGTGATTTTTAGCCTTCTATCTTTGAGGAGGTAGAAAACCAAATGGTTTGGATAGATTCCATGATGGAAGAGTATTCTTCCATTATGAAGAACGATATATGGGATATTGTGCCTAAGCCAAAGTAGAAATCAATGGTTAGTTTAAGATGGATCTTCAAGATTAAACATGCTTCATATGGTAGCATCACAAAGTACGAGGCTAGGTTCGTGGCGAGAGGGTTCTCCCATAAGGAGGGAGTGGATTTGGAGGAGAAATTTTCTCTGGTTTTCAGATACTATCCTATCATGTTTGTTATGTTTATTACTTCAAATATGGGGTGGAGGATACATTCAATGGATGAGAAGATAACTTTCCTAAATTGTGTGATTAAGGAAAAGGTGTATATTGAGTAGCCACGTGGTTTTGAGGTGGATGGGATGGATTTTCATGTATGAAGTTTGAAGAAAGTTCTATGTGGTCTCAAATAGGTACCTAGAACAGGATACTCAAGGATCGATGGGTATTCTTTAGGAATGGGATTCATTGTGATACCCCCTTTTCATTTCCACAAAATTTGTGATGTAATTAAATACTTGTAAGGTTGGGTTACCAACCTTTATATTATGCACTAAAATTTATTATGTGATGTATTGTCCTATTTTTTTAATAAAAATTCTAGAGTTGAAGGATGAGTGAATCGAACACATTGCCTTAGGGATGGAGAAAAACTTGACTAGGGAGCAAAATTTTTAAGGTGGGGTAGGATAAATCCTAGCTTTCCTTGAATAAATATTATTTTTGCTTGTTGTGATGGTTGGTATTTTGAAGAAGCTTCTAGAAACATATTGAGAAGGTGAAAGGTCAATATGTGATTAAAAAAATAAGAATGAGAAACCATCAAGTGGTTCTTGGTTCTTATTTTCTCCTCGGCTTTTTTCTCATACTCTCTTAGTCAAAATTTTGATTTGGCAAGAGAAATGGTGGCAAAACCTATAGAGGTTTATACCTTGTCATTAGTTGTGAGTTGTGAGTGACAACCTATGTGACAGAGACTAAGTTTTTCTTGTGTGTGAAGGAGAGTGGCCTTCACCTTTTGCGTTAAATTTGGTCTGAAAATTGAGTGTTAAATCCTTGATTTTAGCTTTTCCTCAAGGCATGAAGATCCGGCATGAGGGTGGCCAGCTGTGAGAAAAATCACGGCACAAATGAGCCTAAGGCAGGGTGGAATGTGGCTCACCCTAATTGAGTTCTAATATTTTCTAGTTACAACAGGTATATGTTTATTTCTATGTTATTTATATTTCTTGCATGAATGATTTAGTGATATGAAAAATTTATTGTTGTTGTTATTATTTTATTTATGATCATAGTGTTGGCTATGATAGTAAAGGCTGGAGCAGTGGGTTTTAATTCACTTGGCTATGGAATTTAAATGAATTGGAAAGCACGATAATTTTTGGTAATTGTGTGTATTTCATGTTAATTGCATGCTTTCCCTAATAATTGCATGATGCATTTTCTTTAATTTCCTCTATAGGTTATAAGTGATTTCATAGAGTTTAATGGTTGAAGCTGAAAAGGTGATTTATGGGGTAAACAAGCCATCTTGGAATTTTCATTATAATTTTTCTTATGGGAGGTTCCAGAGGTTGAAAGTTGGTTCTTAGTGAGGGAAAATACCATTGATCATCTAGTTCAATTTTTAGATCTTGGTTCACTATATTTTCATATTTATGATCTAAGGAAGTCGAGATTCTTGAATGCTTCTTTAAACGGGTCATATTAGAATTTTCACTCTAAATTTTCTTCTGGGGGATTCCAAAGGTTGAAACTTAGACCATAATGAGGGTAAATCCCACTAATCATCTGGTTCAATTTTCATATCTTGATTCACTATAATTTTGAATTTATTCTTTAAGAAATTCGAGCTTCTTGAATGCTCTTGAAATAAGGTTAGTTTGGAATTTTCGCTAAGTTTTCTCTTGGGTGGTTTCAGAGACTAAAATTTATATCATAATTAGGTTAAATCCCAAGGAAATTTTAGTAGATATTTTAGATCTTATTTTGCTATATTTTCGAAGATATTCCTGAAGGAATTCGGGTCTCCTAAATTCTCTTGAAATCAGACCTCAAAAGAGGTCAACTTGGAACTATTTCCAAAACTTTCTTTCTAATAGGTCCCAGACTCTGAAACTTGGAGGAAAGAGAGGAAATATATCAACGTACCTATGGAAGAAATTTCGTATTTTTTTCCTCTATAATTCTTGAGAGATACTTTGTGGAAGATTGGGGTCTAAGAGAAATAAACAATGAACAAATTGTTTGATGAAATTTCGCAACAAAATGTGGTTTTGTGGATGGTGATTAGATAATGTGTGGGAATTGTTTGATAAAATTCTTTAGAGAAAATGTGATGCCCCACATCCTTAATGAAGGATTGGGGGGTGGGTATGTTACAAATTGGTATTAGAGATAATTATTAATCTCATGAACAAGAGAAAAAAATTGATATCTCGTATCTTTAATCAAGCATTAAGGCACCAAGTATGTTACCAAGTAGTATCTAAGACAACTTCAACACTGGACCTAGATGAGCTCAAGGGCATATGAAATGGGATCTTTGATACTATGTTAAAAGTGGTATTAGAGCTAAGGTTCAACATTGAACATGGATGGGCTCAAGTATAGGAAATAATTTATGATTTAAATTAATATTTATGCATGCATGTGTATTTATGTGAAATTTTTTTGTTGTATATATGAATACACTCATGTTACTTGAAGATTGAATTGAGTTTGATACAATAAGATAAAAATGAAATATGGTATAGGCCTAGGAACAAATGAAATAAATGTAATAGACAAGTTTAATTTTCACCAATTTAATGGTACTAATAGCTATGTGTTATTTCAATAGATAAGAAGACTTTCCAGTAGTGAAAAAAGAGAAAGATGTCTAGCAAAAAGGCACAACTTAGTGTTGAAATGATCACCTATAAGGAACATGGGAGAGAATATGGAACATTTATTGACCATATTGCGACAATTAATATTTTGAAGGAAGAACTTCGTAGTTGCAAAGAAGAATCTAATGAAAGACTCATTAGAGAACAAGAAGAGCAAGCAAAGTTAAACATGGTATTGCTACAAAACCTAGTATACATGCAAGGGTTGTAGCAACATGGATGAAGCACTGGAGATGTATAATGAAAATATCATGGAATTCCATGAACTAAGAATAGGAAAATCCACCTTGGGTGACTATGCTAATTAGTTCATAGCATTGTTGGAATATGTGTCATTTCTTAAAGATGAAGAGATTAAAATACAATATTTTATCAATGGATTACCAAGATAATTCTAGGATAACATAAAGTATAAGGAGCCTAAGACACTTGATGATGTCATTCAAAAGGGAAAAAATTTCTATAAGTAAGAAACTGAAGTAAAACCATATAAGTTTTGAAAGAAGGAAAAACCATTGAAATATTGTGTAATATCCCTAATTTTTATTTATTGTCTAAGGAGGCCACAAAGAGGCTACGCACACCAATGGAAAGAGGTGTGTGACTTTGGAAGGCAAGGTGGGGGCCACCTAGGAGCTAATACACACCAGAAGGAGAAAGTAAAACTCTTAGTGGAATGTGGGGGGGGCGCCAAAGGAGGCAAATCGAACCTCAAGGAAAGGGGGTGAGTTAGAAGATTGTGGAGCCCACCAAGGGGAGGTAAAGGGTCCATGGCTATTTAAATTAACGAGGCATTTCTCCTCATCTTTTGACTATTACATTTTACATTTCATCTTCTCTTGGATTTTTTTAGCACAAGGGCCAAAGTGTTGTTTAGTACCAGGGTTTCAAGTGAATCCCAAGTTGCTTTTTGAATGACTTCAAGTGCCTTCCTAGTTGGAGATTGCAGGAGTCTACTTTAGGGATTCTATGGAGCTTCATCGATAGCAAGTCAGATCAAAAATGCAAAATTTTGGGGTGTATAAAGGGAGGTTTACTTAGCCATTTGTGCAGGTTGGAGAGGATATCATGTGGAAAACTTTGTAGGGGGGTTTTCTCTCTTTTTGGAGCTGAGATTTAGTGGAATTTTGTTGTGGTAGTTTGGGGATTTCTTGAGGGATGATTTTCCCCTTATTTTGGTAGTGCATGAGCTTTCCTGGGCAAAGGTTGCACATGAGTTAGAACATGATTTTTGGGGGAGGCGAGGATTCAAGGAGTTGGTCCTTAAAATTCTATTTTTTTTATTGGAGAGGAGTCCTTGGACGAAGAATTGAAGGGATTCTCCAGCAGGTGTGTTTCCTCACTCTAGCACGCCCAGCTAGTAATTTGGGTCGTAAGCACTTTTTGGTGGGATATCTCATTGCTTGGAGGGAATTCTAACCATTTATGGGCTTTTTTGGGGATTTGGAGGAGAGGCCATAGCTAAAGTTTCATAGTTTTCCAATCATTATACAAGACAAAATTCCAGTAGGGCATATAGCCAGCCAAAGAGCCACTTGCACCCCTTTTGGAGGGCTTCTTCACCATCTGGATTCAGCCCAAACCATATCCAGGTTTTTGCGGGTTTTGTGAGAGGATTCTGGGGGAAATTCCATGGAATTTGGAGGATTATTCATCCCTAAGGACATCATTTCAGCCATCAACCAATGATAGATTATTTCTCGGTAGTGCACATTCCTTCATTAGAGAAATTTTGAGGTTTACAATGGGAATCCTAAGAAAAATGTACAACCAAAATAAACTTTATAAGAACCAATAGGATTAAAGATGATGATGATAACCATGGGGAATGATTCGCCATTTTTGGAGTAAAAAAGTAAAAAATATTAAAAAATAATAAAATAATAAAACTACCTTTTCAACTCGTATTTTCAACTTATCTCCCTAAAGTTTTACTCAAATTTCGAGCAAGAGTACTCATCGAATGAAAATTTTAATTCTTCATCCAATTAGTACCCATAATCCATACTTTTGATGGACCCTACTACACTAAAAATGAGAAATACATGAAAAACATTATTGCAATCATGTTTTTCATGTATTTCTCATTTTTCTAGTAGAAATCTCCATTGAAAGTATGCAACATGGATACTCCTTGGATGAAGAATCAAATTATGCATCCAACGAGTGTTCCCGATCAAAATTTGAGTAAACCCATAAGGATATAAGTTGAAAAGGTAGTTTTTTTTCTTTATTCCCTCTAAAATTTCATGATGTAATATAATCTTATTTTATTATTTCCACTATTATCCTATAATTTCCTTAGGAGGCCCATTTTAGACCTCAAAATTTCTCTAATGTGTTATGGTTCATTTCCCCATCTGGGTTCAAGATCTATCATCTGGGTCTTGCATACCTTGCTTGGCAAGCCCATGTTCTAACATTTCAGTTCATTTTATGTACGTGTTCCCAACATATTAATAAAATGGCTTATAATGTGTTGTTTATTTTTATCATGTTTTGAATTGGGTTGTGATTATTTATATAATTTTTTGTTCCTTGTACATTGTTTTGGTATTACTGTTAATTTTCCCAATAGAAATAGTACAATGGTATCAGAGCATGATCTTGGCTAGCTGTGGGGAAGCCAACAAGATCAAAAAATATTTTGGGGCATGCATGCACAGTGATTCATGGATCTATGGACATTCCATTAACATAAGGAATGAGTACACAGTGAATCATGGAAGATATCCTCAAAAAAAATGAGAACTTGATAGAAATGTTGGCCCAATTGACTAGCAGTAAAAGGATAAACTAGATCCATCCTCATTTTACGATGGAGACCCTAAAGATGTGCATTACATAGGGGTGAATCCATTTACACCAAATAGGTGAGGTCATCCAAATTAGGACATATAAATTTTAGTGGGAAACATAACCCTCCCCGGCTTTAATGGTTCAGTTTGGAGCTCTGTCAAAGAGTGGGTGCAGAAACTGGACAGATGTGTCTGACTAAACCCCGTGAGAGAGGTGGATGCTATTAGGTATGTCACCTTACATTTTGATGGAGATTCATAGGAGTGGTGGTACCAAGGGATGATCACTTTGGGTTATGTAGGCATCACTCCATACACAGGGTTCATGCAAAATCCCATAGAGAGATTCAACCAAAAGGACACCAGACCTCCTCAAAAGGAGTGGACATGATAGGGACAGTTAAAGGAGGAGGTTTTGCATGATGCAGATAACCTTGGTGATTGTGAATAGGACTTGGATCGGCCTAGTGTGACTCATGAGTCACCACTATTAGATATCTCATTGACGACTCGCATTGTGAAATTGTAATAGAGGGTGGAGCATGCACCCGTAGAGCCATCCATTTACGATATGTCCAGAGTGGAGATAGAGTTTCCAGATGGAAACCACCTAGAAAAACATGGAGAGCACATAAATGGGTGTGAGTTCAATTAGGGAATTATGCATGACGAGTTACCTGTGGAGGGGCAGTTAGTGGCTCATGTTGCACTTGTGATGGAGGAGGATGAATAGTCATATTTTGGGCTATCTATCGATGAGGAACAAACAAATGCACAAGCAACCAACAAAGTTGTAATACTTCTAGACAGTAGATCTCTTTAGACCTATATAGACGGGGTAATTAGTGAAGTTAGGTTACCTATGTACATTAGAGAGGGAGTAAAAGTTACCTATACAAACCTCATGATTTTATCAGGTCAGTGGGACTAGGTGGCATGATCTGCACATAGCGAACCATTTGCATTATGGAGTTGTTAGGTGTACAAGTGTTCTTGCATTTGATCCCTCTCATGAGATTTTGTGGCGAGAAGTATTAAGTTGTTACCCGATGGAGTGGAATAGGTGTCTAGGTGTATCCATGGCTGTAGTTCAATAGGGGTCGTGGATTATTGGAGGAGCTCGAGGGCTAGACTATTATTGGGATCCAAGTGGGATTCCCCATCACATCATGGAGTTGGTAGGTGATGGTAGTAGTTGCGAGATGGAATTGGGGATTGGGAACATACACACTTTCATATCTCCATCATAATTCCAAACAACATTGATGATAGGATGGATTGATAGGGGAGCAGGAAAATTTCGTGAGTTTTCATGGCAGGTTGGCCATACCTGGGGTTGTAGGATGATCAACATACTCTGGAAGGGGTTGATCGGAGGAGGTGGTATCATCAGGACACTAGAGAAAGCATTGCATGGGGATGAGAATTTTCTGCAGATATGTGGGGTGCAGAGATCATCAAGTAGCAACACCTTAGTGACACCGCCACTGGCACTTAGGGAGGTTTTCCTGTAAAATATCTTCGAGAGGATCAAGAGGGGAGGTCCACCCATCGAAGGTTATGGAAGTGTGGTAGTGGATATGAATATCCTAATATGATGTAGGTTTATGGTTGATGCCTACGGACTTAGTTTTAGAACATGGCATCCATGGATGTATAAGGGTATGCAGAGATGCGCAACAGTATACAGACGGGCATAGAGGTGCATGACGGTGTGTAGTGGTGTGTAGGGCTACAATGTGGGGTAGGAGCGGCGATTCACATCATAATTCATTTCGTCATAGAATAATGAACACATCGATACAGGATGGATGCCAGTTGATACAAGTCGATGCAGCAACAGCTAGCAAGTTTTAGCAGTGCACAAATATGTGAAATTGGGTGTAGTTTCATGCCAAGGGGCACGAGGATACATGGTTATATACAATAGTGTGTGGGGTTGTACTATAGACTAGAGGAGTGTTGCTAGCAGGGATATTCATTAGGGGAGTTTTGAGGTCAAAAATGGGCCTTCTAAGGAAATTATAAAATAATAGTGGAAATAATAAAATAAAATTAGATTACACCATCAAATTTTAGAAGGGAAAAAAAAATATTTTTTAAACTCGTAATTTTAACTTATCTCCATATGGGCTTACTCAAATTTCGAGCGGAAACACTCATTGGATGAATAATTTCATTCCTCATCCAAGGAGTACCCATGTTTCATACTTTTGATGGATCCTACTACCCAAAAAAGAGAAATACATTAAAAACGTTATTGCAATCATATTTTTTCATGTATTTCTCTGATTTTTTGTTTAGCATGGTTCATCGAAAGTATGCAACATGGGTACTCTTTGGATGAGGAATTAAATTTTGCATCCAATGAGTACTCCCGCTCGAAATTTGAGTAAAAAATTAGGGATAAAAGTTGAAAATACGAGTTGAAAAAAAATATTTTATTATTTTTTAATCTTTTTACTTTTTTACTCCCTAAATGGTGAATCATCCCCCATGGTTGACATCATCATCTTGAATCCTATTGGTTCTTACAAGGTTTATTTTTTTTGTACAGTTTTCTTAGGAGGCCCATTTTCGACCTCAAAATTCCCCTTATATGTTGATGAGGATTCCAGGCATGCCATTGAGGTGGAAATACCCAAGTTGGGGAAGCGGGTTGCACATGAGACTGGCCAGGAGTGTCCGCATAAGTTCTTAATCATACCCATAAGAACTCGCACATCTTCCACTCTTTAGAAACACATGTAGTTGAGGGGAAATCTATTATATTTTATTGAGGACCACATGGTGCATAACAGGACTCGGGGAATTTTCTTGAGATGGCTCTATGACTTTTAGTGCATTAGGGGCACGATAGAGATTCTCTAGGGGAGGAACAAGGTCATAACATGAGTTAATAGCCATAGGTTAGGGGATGAGGTGAACTTCAAAAAAAGTAGTGTATCATTCATCACTGAGCCGACACTTAGGGAGTTGATCAGGGAGAGGACATGTGCCACTCCTATAAGGCATGGCAGGATTATGCATGAGAAAAGGGTACCATGTATGTCTGAGGTCCTTTTCCCATGGGTATCCTAGATCCAAGCACTATACTAGAACATTATCAATGGTGCGGATGGTAGACTTAGTGGTGACAGTTGGCAGGAGCGGGGCAAATTTGTATACATTGAGTTGGTTGTGGTTATCATATATTCATCTATTGGCGACATTCATGGATTAACTATATGGCGCATGGGGTTCTCAGTGGACATTATCACTACACAGTGGAAGGCGGAAGGATTTGGAAGCTATGGGTTTCCAATCTAGCTTTGGGATCCATTAGGTCAGCAAAATACCTTACGAAAGGAGGATTATGGAGATGACAGACATAGGACCACACCTTCCTTGGGATGATAGATTATGGATCATCGGGATTCTCACTATGAGTCAAGCAAGGTCTTTCTCGCTATTGTCTCATTCAGAGGCTGGGAATGGATTGGTAGATCATGACCTTTTCAGGATGCCCCAATAAGATATACTTCCATGCAGTAGAGTTGTCCCTTATTGGTGTGGTGATGGAGTATTACCGGAGTGGATGGCTCAGCAAGAGTGTGTAAGGGTCACAGTTATAACCAGACCAGTGCATCGATCCTGTAATGGTCTCACTTCAATATTAGTATAGGGTAAAACAATTAGGCCATAGATTTAGGAGAGAGCTCCCACAAGGGAAGGACATACAGATCTTCCATTGGGTCTCAATTCAGTAGTAGTAATTACACTTCCCAAGGACACTTTAGGATGGGAAAGCACTACACATGGGTGGCCTTATGACCAGCACGAGATGAACATGATTGACTTGTAGAGATGGGGGTCCTCTTCTTTGATACTTGAGCTGCACCTTTAGGATTCAACCCTTGAGGTACCCAGGATCAACTTTTTGGTGGGAAAAATTCCCAGAAAGATGACAGGGGTTTGGTAGTATCGAGGTACTCTACTTGATGGAAATATGTGGGATTTCTCTTGCACTCATACAATTTTGGATGGTGTGTAGAGCGAGGGATGCTTCACAGTGGGTAGGATGACTTGAGATCCTAGTGTCAAGGTTTTCCACTTTGAAGGGTTGTGCGTAGATCTGGGGTGACACAGTGGCACATTTGGGACCTTGGTATTTCTTACAGTGATATTATGGACCACCCAATAGAGTGTTAGTTTTTATAGCATCGGATGTGTTCTAGCCACAAAATTTTGGGGAGAGGCTAGAATATAGGAGATCTCCAAAACCTAGAAATCATTTCTAGAAATTCCACCTAGAAGTGTCTCAATTAGATTATTAATCGTTTTTAAAATATTTCCTAAGTATAAACTTAGGGAATATGGTTAATTAATAAATATTAATTGCGATAAGGTGAGAATCATCTATAAACTCACACGGATCGCAGGGAATTAATCTGGGCCATTGATTATGTTTTAATCTTGTTCATTGGTCCTCCAACATAATATTATAAGAAGAATTTGATGGGTAGATGGATATCACACCAATATAGTTACATAGTTTCCCAACAATTCAATTTTCTCAGTGGTTGTGATACAACAGAGAGGATAGAGCCAGAGGTAGAGTATCAGGTGAGAGAGTAGGGCAGCAGTATTCTAGGAGGAAGGCTTCCATCTCCTGGAAGAGTCAATGAGAGGAAGGTTGAATTCCACAGAAGCTCTGTGCAGTGACTTTACAAAGAGTGACACAGAAGCTCTAGTGTGAGGATAGGGAGTCCATCTTGGGGGCAAAAATTTGCAGTGGAGTGTGAGAAAATTCTCACAAACATTCTGTCATTATTTTCCTCTAATTATATTACTAGTAAGGCATCAAAATTATTGAACTCAAATTTTTTTTTCAAGAATAATCATAAAACCCTCATCTGTTGCACTGATTTTCCCTCATTGCATTTTTTCGGGGACATTTTTCCAAAAATAATTGTGCTAAAATTTTTGTGTGTGTGCTATAATTTCTCATTTTCCAGTATTTTATTTTCTGCAATATTTTTATTGTGAAAAATGTAGTTGTGATTTTATTCATTATTTTTCATAGCAAATAAATTTTATAATTAATTTATAGTTAGAAAAATAATGTCCATTTTCTACAATAGATGAAATTTTCACATGGTATCAAAGCATAAATGATCAATCAAGAAGCGTAGGAGAAGAGGGAATAATTTCATTGATCAGTACGACCAACATGCCGAAATTCTTGAGGTAGCACAGTTCATTGACGGGAAGGCTGAGTTTCTGAGGGAAACAGTTCGATTTTCCAGTTGCTAGTTAGCAGAAAAATTGAAGTTTCCTAGATTAGTAATTCCAGTAGTCAGAGGGAGCAATTGCAACTCAGTTTTTCTCTAAACGGACTCCTTGGTTGGATGCAGAGAATTTTTTAGTAGAATCAGTGTCGGGAGAAAACAGGAATAGCACACTAAATTATTCATAATGACCATGGATAGAATTAACATTCAGGGAGCTTCATATTTGTATTCTAGGTTGGAGGACGAATTTGCATGCTTGTCAGGATCAACTTCACCGGGTGTCTGGTATATAGATAATGGAGCATAATCTCATAAGACAGGGGTTAGATAATTTTTCTCTATTTAAAAGGAGCAGTAGATGGACTTCCAATTTACTATGGGAAACAAAACGAAATGTACTCCAATAGGAAGAGGTACCATAGATTTTTACAGGAATTCAAGATACAGCACCAACACTACAAATGTATTGCATGTGCCAAGTGTTAGGGTTTTTATATGTCGTTGAATTCCCTAAATTTAAAATTTCAACCAGAGTTCGTAAAATTTGAGTTACAAGGCATTACGGTTCATATCTAGATTTACACTATGCTGACTTAGTACAGAATTAAGTGAAAAAAACCAAAACTTTGTTCCTAAATTAAGAAGATCACACCAAATTTGTTGAAGTTAAGAAACCTAATACATCTAATCTAAATTACTAAGTTATCTTCAATTATGGTGCAAATAACTAAATATTCTTCCAAAATCCGAACTTAACAATTACCATAAACCATGTTCTCAATCATATTCAACAATTCATTCTATTCAAAAATCACTTATGCAAACTAATCCCCAGGGTCCTACAAATCAAAAGACAAACTCAACAATGTTTTTGATAAATTATTCATACTATTTCTGACTAACATATCCAATGTGAATTCAACCAAGTGACTTAAGAAAACAACATAGAGCCTTTCTAATTTGAAACTAATTGAGTAATCAAATGACCAATTCGAAACTAACTAGGTATTAAAATGACACCATCCTCCTAATTATCTGAGCAATAAAACAAATAACTCTCAGATCCTTAAATCAATAAATCTAACTCGAAATTAACTATGGAAACACATTGTTTCTCGATGAAATAAATGATACAATATTCCTAATTAATCTTCATGCCATCCCTGAACATTAGCTATCATATTTTCTTGCTAAAATCATATAGATCCATGCATGACTGAGTCAATCCGTTTAGAACAGAGGATTTGAAATACTGTAAGAACTCATCTTCAGAAATTTGTACTAACCGAAGTACATTACAAGATCTTGAAATCGACCAAATAAATCGATAACTTACAGAGTATATTTATGAAGATAGTTTATAAACTCGCAAAAGAATCAATGAACATCTATCCTGCCAACATAACCTTCAAATCTATAGGAACTTCAAACAAAATCTAAGTATGATTGTAAGTACGAAAATTCTGAGAATTACCAACGATCGTGTTAGATGATCCAAAAATACAAATATAATAGTTTAAAAGTTGGAATAGAATATTTAAATATTTGGAATATTTAATAAAATACTGGAGAAAGTTTAGAAATAGAATTAGTTGCAAGATATATGACATCTAGAAAGATGTCATTTTTTAGGCTCTAATATAGGCAAAAAGTTAGTAGATTTTTTAGGATGACATTTATTGTAAATGGACACTTGTTAATTTAATAAGTGATCCATAACTATAATATGTTCGGACATTTAGCTTGTATATAGCTCATTCTCATGATTACAAGAGTGTTGGAGTGTACGGGTGTAAACTCTTGCAAATTTTTGAAGTAATTTCTTTTCCTGATTAATAAAATTATGTGTCTGAGGACACTTCTACCATTATTGTGGTATCAACGCAGCAGTGTTGCAGCTGATGTGAAGAGGAGATTCCAGCTCTCCAGGATTTTGGAAAAATCCACCAAGCGGATTATTGGTATGCAATTGATTAACTTTTATTAAGGAAAATGAATTTGATTTTTGTAATTTTTTGTTGTTGATTTCAGATTTTAAATCTGGAAATCAAATTTTTATCATTTAAAAAAAAAAAAATCCCCCTTCAAAATCTATTTTTTCCCTCGATAGGTTCCAAAGCGCTCCTCATTAATTGCCTCTATTTTTTTCTTATCTGAGAAATCGGAACAAAATGTTCATATTGCATGCTTGTAATTATTCCATAATGTATGCCTATAATTTCCTCTTGGCGCAATTACTCTCAAAATCGGTGTCGTATGAGATCCCTGATCCAAGCAGAACGGTGGTGCTGACATTTATGAGCCATTAACGCCACGTATCTCACCCAAGGAACGTTAGTGCCACTGGAAGATAGTTCTTGCTACCAGGGAAATCAGACCGTCTATGGCAACTCCACCACCACAGAGGAAATGCAACACATTTGCACGGGTCTGAAGAACGAAGCCATCAACTACAATTTGAATGACAGAGCTCTTCAGAGTCTTCCATATAACTGTGGCCTGCAACTCTCCTTCATTATAACCAAGGATATTGACTGCTCATTAATTAGTTTATAGATGAAAATCCAGAAATCCCTTCATTGTGTAGGACCATTTTTCGTGTCCATCACCATCGTATAGGTAATTTAAGTACTAAAGCAGGCTACATCCCTGTGACAGTTAAATGAGAGGATGTAGATTGTCTTGAATTTCTGATAAATTTAGAGTACCTGGAAGCTAAGTTATTCATGTGGTCAGCCTTCGATTATGGACTGGATAAGGTTTCACTAGAGTTGATAAGGGGTGGACCACCTCCCATAGGCAGACAGAAGGCTAACCTCGATCCATTCCTCCTAGAGGTCATCAAGGAATTTTCCTACCAGGAATTTGGTCACCTCAAGGCTTTGAAGAAAACTATGTGTAGATTTCCTAGACCCTAACTGGATCTGAGCACTTCATATTTTTCCAAAGTCGTCAACATTTCATTTAATAGAACTTTGTCGCCTCCATTCAATCTGTATGCTAATAGTGTCAACTATCTTCTTGCAAGTTATTTGATTCCCTATGTTGGAATTGTTGGCTATGTCAACGCCAATGCTCATCTTCAAAATCCCACTGCCAAGCGGCAGGTAGCAGGGCTTCTTGGAGTGGTATCAACTTAATGGTTGTAGAGCCATTGTTCCATAACCTTTTCGGTGGATAAAAAAAGTTGAATAATACAAATACGATAGTTGAGCACATACTTACCATTGTGTTTACAGGGGTCATTGGAGATTATTTTTTATCAAATCTGCTACAAAACAAAAATGCCTGCATTCCAAAACTTGAAACCCGCTGGCAGAGCACTGTGCTACTAATTTTCAGAACCATGGAAGGCATCAAGGTAGTAGCTTGAAACTTGAACAATTTGAAGCATCAAGACAAGATTTTAAGAATGCCATAATTGGTATTAATTTATTAAGAAGTGTTGTTTTGTTATTTTTTTATGGAGAGATAAGGTTTGTTTTTTTTTGGTGAGTAATATGTGAATTTTAAACTTTTAAGATTTGTAATATTTGTGATAAGTGGGAGTGTTTTGGAGAAATAGTGGTACTTTTTTTTATTATGGAGAGATAAGTGTTATCTTCTATTGAAATTCATTTTTTGTAATCTGAGTGGGGTAACTTTTGGAGTGATTATTTTTTTTAATTTGTAAAATAGGAGAGATGAGGGATTTGTAGTATTTGTGGAGAAATAAGGTGTAAATGTGTAATTTTCACTTTGAGGCGGGGATACCATCATAGGTTCCAATTTTCAAAAGTATTGTAATAGGTCAAATTTTGAAAGTTTCACTGTAAATTTTTAGAAAATAGACTACAGGCAAGTGCAAAGCTCAGTCATTTTTTCTCTTCCAACAACTATATGAGGGTCAAGGCCAAGCCCCGATAGATCTTTTTTGCGTGGCGTGTTTCGTGTGACGAGTTGCTAATTTGTTTCCTCTACTTGATTCTTTTGGTGCACTGCTTAAACATTATAATGTCGAAGTTAATTAATCTGTTCACTGATTCTGATAAGCTAGAAGGGGTAAAATCTTATAAGACATGGAAACTTCTAATTGAAATCACTCTCATATATAATGAACTGTGTCGTGACATATGTGATGGCGAAATTAAGCCTAATAAACCAATAGATGCAGCTTTACTTGCAAAATGGGAAGTCAAAAATGCCAAGGCACTAGCTCTTATAAAGTCTTTAGTTAACAATGAGATGTATATTCATATTGAAAATGCCTCAAATGCATTGTACTTATTTGTGTACATTCAAAGATCTATTTGATACACAACCTGAATAAAAAAAGGTTGATCTTCAATTAAAGTTACTCCAACAAAAATGAACTGAATGAGGTGATATTCTTGAATACATTTCACGACTTAAAAACATCAAGCGGGAAATAATAAATGTCAGTTTTCAAGCTTTCGATGAAATTTTCCTAAGTACAATTTTAATTGTTGGATTTCCATCTTATTACACACATTTTTTGGAAACTCTGCAAGTAACTGGAAAATTAGAGAAGATCAAGTTTGATGAGTTAAGTGATATGTGAGCCCAACATGACAAAAACTTTAGGAAGAAGAAACAGATTGGGAAAGATGTCTTCTTCACAGAGGCTAGCACAAGTAAATCCTCATGTGACAGTTCTAGAATCAAAGGAAGGGGACATTTCAATCAAAATCAAGCAGCACACAGTGTACATGGTCGTGGTCGAAGCCAAAGCAGAGGAAACAATTTCAGCAGAGGCTACAGTTCAGGCAGGAGTAATTTTCAAGGCAGAGAAAACAGTCAAGGCAGAGGCTATAATCAAGGAAGAGGGTAAAGTCTAGGCAGAGGAAAAAATTAGAACAGAGGTCAAAGCAGAGGAAAAGGACATTATCAAGGCAAAGGCACAGATTTAAGTCAATTTTTTTCAGAAGATGTAACTAGATTTGGTTCTAAAGTTGATTCATCTAGTCCATCTAGTTCTACTTCACCAACATTGTCTAGGTATTCTGGCAGTTCATCTAAATCTCCTAGTAGCAACAGTTCTTCTGATAGTGACTCTTCGCCCCTAGAATCTGCAGTTGATCAACGAACATATGTTTACATCAATCCTCTTTACAATGATGGTGATTTTTGAAAATCTCAAACAAGTGAACATCAATTTTCAAAATGGGCAGTTCAACTTTTGAAAGATGTAAGGCCTGATGAGCAGAATAAAACAGGAACAAGGGGGCCACATTAAAGTGAATGAAATTTTTCCTCGATAGCAAATGATTTTACTGAACCCTCTACATATAAAGAGGCAGTAAAACATAAATAATGAAAACAAGTTATGTTTGAATAATATCAGGTCGTTCTAAACAAAAAAGACTTGGAAACTTGTTGATTGTCCTCAGAATGTTAAACCCATCGAATGCAAATGGGTTTACTAAATTAAGTACAAGAAAAATGGATATATATACAAGTAAAAATCAAGACTTGTTGCTAAGGGTTTTGAATAGCAGGAATGGATTGATTATGAGGAAACCTTTGCTCCTACAACTAAATGGAACACCATCTGATTAACACTTGCATTAGCAGCTCAGAAAGGATGGAAAGTTCATCAGATGGATGTAAAAAGTGCTTTCCTCAATGGATATTTATAGGAAGATGAATATATGACATAGCCACCAGGTTTTGAAATTGAAGGACAAGAACATAATGTCTGGAAACTGATAAAGGCTTTATATGGGTTAAAACAAGCTCCACGAGCTTGGTATGCCAAATTGGATGAACACCTTCGGAAAGTTGGATTTCAACGAAGTGAATCTTATGATATCTTGTATGTATGCCAACAAGGTAAAAATCTGGTGATTCTTGCTATGTATGTAGATGATTTGATCATCACTAGAAACAATGACGATCATATTTCATAGGTGAAAAAAGGAGTTACATGCAGGTTTTAAGATGACATATTTGGGACTACTTCACTACTATCTTGGAGTTGAAGTATTCCAACGTCCACATCATATTTTCATTTCTCATAGTAAGTATGCAGCAGAAGTTCTTCAGCAATTTGGAATGTAGGATTGCAAGCCTGTTCTTACCCCCATGGAACAAAACTTGAAACTTTCAGAATTTGAAGGGGGGGAAATGGTGGATATCACTACTTATCGACAATTGATTGGCAGCATTATTTATCTGACAACCACTCGACCGGATCTTTCTTATGTCGTTAGTATTATTTCATGCTTTATGCAAGAACCACGATATAGCCACTAGAATGCAGCCAAAAGAGTTCTTTGTTATATCCAAGGAACAAAATATTTTGGTATTCTTTACAAAAAGACTAAAAAAATTTTACTTGGAGGATTTTTAGATGCCGATTTTGCTGGCAGTATTGATGATAGGGCATCAACCTCAGGTCATAAACCTCAAGTTATTTAATGAACATGGGGTTAGCTGAAGTATCTTGGAGTCGTAATAAGCAAGCTATAGTGGCCACTTATTCAGCAGAAGCCAAATACATATCATCGAAGCAGCATGTGAAATTGTTTGGTTGCACAGAGTTTTACAGGACTTGGGAATTCCTCAAACATAAGCTACATCCTTATTCGTCGAAAACCATTCAACCATAAAACTTTCCAAGAACCCAGTTTTTTTCATTAAAAAATAAAGCATGTGGACACCAAGTATTGTCACATCATAACGCTCATTGCAAAGGATTTCATCGAGCCAGTTTATTGTCCTTCCGAGAATCAAATCTCTAATATTTTTACAAAAACACTTGGCAGGATAAAATTTACTAAGTTCAAGGATGAACTTGGTATATGTTGTAATGTATCTTTGGATCATGGGGGGAATGTTAGATGATCCAAAAATACAAATATCATAGTTTAAAAGTTAGAATATAATATTTAAATATTTGAAATATTTAATAAAATATTGGAGAAACTTTAGAAATAGAATTAGTTGCAAGAGATATGAAATCTAGAAAGATGTCGTTTCTTAGGCTCTAATATAGGAAAAAAGTTAGTAGATTTTTTAGGATGACATTTATTGTAAATGGAAACTTGTTATTAGTGATCCATAACTAGAATATGTTGGGACATTTATCTTATATATAGTTCATTCTCCTGATTGCAAGAGTGTTGCAGTGTACGAGTGTAAACTATTGCAAATTTCTAATGTAATTTATTTTCCTAATTAATAAAATTATGTATCTGAGGACACTTCTGCCATTAAATCGAAAACAAATGTTCATTGAAGTTATGCTACATAAATTCAAAGCACGCCTTCTACTTAACAAAAATAGTTACGGAACTTGGTTGAGGGTTGTGGTGGGCCCTTTCAATGACCTAGAACAAGTTTAAATTAACTAAATAACCTACAAATTAGAAAGACACAAATCCACGAATATAGATAAAAGGAAAAATGATTATATTAAAATTTCAATAAAACATAAGTCCAGAAATGTCAATGCTTAAAAAAATCAGATTCAAATGGTGTTTAATCTCAATCCTCTCATCACTTTGTGTGCATATGTGTAACCTCCCATTCAAAAATTGGGCCTCTTTAAAGAGTTCAAACATGGAAAAATAGTTACAACAATATGACTAAGAAAATTAAATACAAATGTAGAGTAGAGTGTCAAATGGAGTATAGTACCGAATAGAGTACTGAATCAAGTAAAAAATGGTTGCTTGATATATTCGGTGAACTTGTACTAGGTCCTTAATGACCTCTCATGTACTAAAGCGCCATCCCTATATTTAAGAATTTCATCTATAAATCAGTCCATTAACTAGTCAAGAAATATGAATTCATTTAACACCTAATTAAATCAACTAAAGACATGTGAAAATAGCCTTAATTAATGATTCTTACCTCCACTATAAAGTCACACAGTTTATTCAACATGGAGGGGTTTTGGAGTACAAAAATAGGTAAAGTAGGATAGGTTGTAGCAAAAACAGTAGGTCCATAGGATGTGGAAAAGGGTAACAATAGTAGGGCCCAACATCCCCCATGCTAGAGGGAATGCATGTCCTCATGCAGATGTCCCTTCAAAATTGACCAGTCATCAAAATCAAGCTACCCCTGCGTTTAGATTCCCGCCGCACTAACTAGGAATTCTCAACCATGGTTCTTCTGCACTGGTTTATGTCGAAAACTTAGCGATCGCTCATGGGCATTAAGTCTTTTGATGAGCTTCGATTGCTTCACTTTCTAGCTAATGAGCTTCTTATTCCTTAGGATTAGTGCATCGTTCTTGGATACTAGATCTAGATTATGGTTTTGATATGCCTCACTGACCGACCGAACATAACAAAACAATGTTTTATACTTATGAGATCTCTCTATGAGTTTTTCATTCTTCTTCTGCATCTTGTCTATTTGTAGTTTTAAATATTCTTCTCCATGAGCCAAAGTATCCTCGGTAGGCATGGTTTTCTTCTTAGAACTCGTCCCTTCTTGTGTTGACATTTTATACATTTAGCGCACCTGAGTTTTAGCTACCTATTTCCCTGTTGTCGGCCTGTCTTCAATTGATCATACTGTGGAGAATATGTAAAATATATTGGAAGTTGTCCATTGGTATGTCTTCCTTAGGTGAAATACCTCCTTCTTCATCTGTTCCTTTGAATACCTAAGAGGGGATTTTCAATTCCCGTTCTGGAGAAGACAACACAGTAATGGATTTGAGGGTTTGAGTACCAGAAGTTGGATGTTGCTACCTAGACCTACTCTTTGTGTGTAGTCGACCCTAGGATGTGGTCAGAATATCTGATACCTTTGGGGTTTCATGTAGTGTTTAAATCAGTGTTGGTGTCGCCTCTTTCTTTTCTCGGAAGATTTTCCTCTTCCCTTTCTTAGGAGTCAAGTTCTTTCTCAAGAAGTTCTTTTGTTGGCGAAGCAATTGGCTTCGTGACCTCTACCTGAGGCTTATTTCACTTACTCTATTAGGGCTCTTCTATTGTTTCATCTTTACTCATAGGTTCATGCTCTTCCACTTCTGCATCCCTAATCACAGGTGCCTTATTCTTCCCACTGTCTTCTTTTCGTTTCTTTCCCTTTAAGGCTAGGGCACATTTCTTAACGGAATAACTAAGGTTAACAGCTCTGGTTTCCTCTAGGGGTTTCGTCGAACTACCTTTTTCTTTCTCTAATATAAGGGTTCCATCAAGGCCTTGGTATTGTTTGAAAACAGAGTCGGGAGGGGCCTTGGTCCCTTGAACTAATTTTTTTTTCCCCCTTGGGCTAATAATCCATTGTCGAGCTTTGATTTTATTCTCCTCCCCTAAAAAAATTTCAACCAAGAAATCTTCCCATAAATTTTTACGTCGACCCAAATCATAAAAATTATAATTTTGATGAGACTATGATGGCATATGCTAGTTTCAACATTTTTAACAGTAGACTAAACACCTCGAGCAACTTTGTAACAATTTGATGAATGAAGAATGAAAATATTACCTCACGCCCTTTTGTGAAATTTAAAAGGAGTCTAATGTGATAAAGAAAAATGGTCGCATACCTTCCCTCGCAGGTGACGAACTGTTGCAGTGTTGTGATAAGCAGCCACCACTCCTCCTCTATATAGGTTCGCAAAACTCCCTTCGACCAGTTGATGGTTTTGTATGCAGGCTTAAGAAACTTGGAAAAATCGTCCCCCTCAAGTGGTCCTCCTTTGAAGTACCTTTCACTAGTCAATGGCAACCTTGTTTCCTTACTGATCAGTTTTTCGGTAAACTTAATTCTATATTCCCCACTTCTGTGACTTCCCCATTGAAGCTTCACGCGAATTCCATGAATCCCATCCATGCTTTCTCCTAAAATCGACCCTTACAGATTGCATATTCCGGTCCAACACGGAATTTGGAAAATGTGGGTTCATGGCGATCGACCCCCATTTTGAAGGTGAAGACAATGTCGAAAGCAAGGAGGAATGTGTAGGGAATCACATCTAGACTAACCACTAGATTTAGAAAATGAGACAAGCAATTTCTTGGTTTCGAGGGTTTAAAATAGGCTTAGGTTGGTTTGAAAAGGGTGGTTATGTATATCTTAATCATGTCATGGATTGGTCACTCGCAATGATGAATAGGTACTAGACATATGTATCGCATGAGGGAGAATGAGTGGGATGAGTGATTGGATAGGATGGTCGAACATTAATTGAATTTTAATTTCATATGGAAAGGACATGTATATAATTGAAACAAATGGAGGTATATCACAACTAATTCCTATTATCGACATTCTCTAAATTAATATAAGTAAATGAAAATTCATTCATACCTTGATTTGGTTGTATAATGATATTCAGGAATTCAAAAATAATACAGGGTAGGACAACTTGATCCTTAGTTGAGTTTCTTTTCCATTTGTTATATTTAATACAGGAGGTTGCTACTTTAATCATGAATGAACCAAAAACTTGTAATTTATTACCTCCATTAGTTCCAATGTTGTTGATTTGAAGTTAACATTATCTAACATTTATTGACATGATATCTATATTATAGAATATTCAGTACCCAACTCTCAATACTATAATAAGTACCAGATTGAGTACAAAATATCTGAACATATCAAGGAAGAAAATGAACAATTTTTAATTGTACTGGAGAAATAAATAGAAGGCTTCCCTCATGATATTGAAACTTAATATAGATCAACTTTATAAATTGCAACTGAAATTTGACTATTTATTGTTGTAGAATAGTATTGGTGCTACCAATCCATAGATTTTGACCAAGTCTAGAATGGTCACTGCCTAGGGCATTTCAATTTTTGAGAGTTTGAAATGCACAAAAGAAGACTCTAAGGAGCTTATTTCCTGTAATTATTTTTTTGGGTCTAGGAAAGAATAATTATGTACTCAAAAGAGCCCTATCTATTGCCTTCTCATGAATTTTAACGAGCCTGAGTTAGTTGATGCTCTGGGTATTCATTTTTACAGAGTCTGAAAAACCAAAAGTAGACTCTAGGGGTTTTTTTTTCATTAATTATTTTTCCAAGACTGAAAAGGAATAATTAGGTACTTGGCATATCCCTATCTATTACTATCCTATTAATTTTAACGATCCTAGTTCAGTTAATGCTCGGAACATTCAATTTTAGGGAGTCTGAAATGTTCACACTCAACTCCAGAATATCCTTTTTCGTAAATAATATGTCAAGTCCGGATAAAGGAATAAACCTATCCTTGACATATTTCCTCTTTATTCTATTTGAGTTGTGGAGGAAAGAAGAAATCAACCCACTATATATATATATATATAATAAAAAGAAATCTATTTGAGGAACCAATGGGAGTTGGATCCCATTTTTGAGCCAACACCATTTCTAGATCCTGCATCACATCTTGCAAAAATTCGTGTTGGGAGTGTTAGCATTATTTAATTTATGAGATTGTGAGAATAAACACAGAGGACAACATCAAAACCACTTTGGAAGTTTGAATCTAGCCCTGCCAGCTTCAGAGAGGGATCTCTCTGTAAAATTTAACTATGTTTTGTGTGAATTTTAGGCTAGTTATTACTGTATTGATTGTTTGTTTGTTTTGAATTGTTTGGTTGATTAAATTGTTACAATTCCCTTGGGCTATGGAGTCTAAATATTAACTTAACTTTCATCAAACTTTGAAGGAGTCTCACAGGGCAAGATAGGTTGCACTAATTGAATCTTCCAGGATACTTTAAATGAATCATGAAACAAAAGAAATGTATAATTCGATAGAAATTAAGGAGAAATGAAGTATTCCTTAATTTGACCTTAGCAGAAACATATAAATTACAAGCAGCTATAATAGGGTGTCCTTTATAACTTATCCTATTCATCACAGTCTATGTTATGTGATTCATCTTCTCAGAAATGAAAGAGAAATAAAACAATGAATAAACACATTAACAGAAGAAGAACATCACCATTTCGTACACCATATGAATCCTGTGAAGAATGTCCTTGTATTATTGATGTGTTCAACAACCCAAAAATTACAATACCTGATAGAAATTATGTTCAATAATCAACCCTTAATACTTCAAATTGTGAAGTATTTATACACTAAATTACAAATGATTTACATAATCACTATCTCAACCGACGGTGTATTATTGGAATTATCTCAAATAATAAATTTATATTTTACAAAATAGTAGGAAAGGTGTCCAACAATATGGAAATATGGCTCTATTTTGGAGGAATTAGTACCTGAATAGGCCTATTCATGTGTTGCGCTAGCTGATGTGTTGGTTGATGTGCTAGTTGCATCCGAATTACTACTCAATCCTATAACTCACAAAGTTTATCCCACCTATCTTCATCTGGAATGGTTAATTTAATTACCTTCCGGTAAATCTCATCAACCTCAGTATATCTGGAAAAGGTGGGTTTTACAACAAAAATATGATTTACTTCATGCTGGATAAAGAAATCATCACCCATAGCTTCCAAAAATGCTCTTCCTATCATGCTTCCTTTTATGCTTGAAAATTTGGAACTGTCTCTGTCTATCTCTTTCAGTTTTATATCATAGTCCTCATAAGTAATTAACTTGTCATTAATTAAAAATAAAGAAGGTAAACCCTTCTGCGTTAAAGGCTCAATTCTGGCAAAAAATATTTTAACTGCTAGTACCTCCAAACTGTGACACTTCTCCTCTAACTGAACAACTAGATTCTTTTTGGTAAGAATCCTCTTTACATCCAGAATGGTTTATGTCTTGTCTTCAACTCCTAAATCATCCAATTCATATATGCTTTTATAGTTTAGGAATTTGATGATGTTTGTTGTTGTTGTAGGCATTTCTCCCAATTCTTGTTTGATCTCTGTTATGCCCTCTGTTGCTCTCTTAATCAGATCTTTCTGCTCAAAGATGATCTGAATGCAGGGCCATATTTCAGCAATGGAATTCAAGATGTCTGTCCAAATTATTTCCTTATCTTGGGCCAAGTTCTATCCTATTGTTGATTTGCTTTCAGAATTCTGCAATATTTCAATCAATTTTCGAGCTCTCTGTGATTCTACTGAGTGAGAAGCCTCACTCCTTATCTTCTGGTCTTGTAAAACTTTAACCTGGTCCTATAATTTCTTGATTTCCTATGTCTGAATGGACAAATTTTCAAAAAATTTAGTTAACTATTCAACACCATCTATTGTATGTGTATTTTGTGGAGTAGAAGTTGTAGTTGTTGTGGTTGTAGGAATGGTTCCAAGAGGTACAACATCTAATGGAATCATAGATAGGTTTTCATTTTGTTCTCCTTATTTGATCATCTTCTCCATTTCATTCTTCGTATTCCTTATTTGTGAATTTTATTCCATGATGAGCTTCATCCTGTCAGTCTTATGGGTCTCTGTCTCCTCAATGTCCTTGGTAAGGGGATCTTCAGTAGCTGACAGCTTCAACTGCTTTCTCAATGCTGTTATGTCAGCATTCTTATTTTTTATTATTTCCCCTACAACCTTCATGTTTGAAGGGTCATATCCCATCTTGACCACTAAATCTTCTAAGGATTTAATCCTTTTATCCTTAGCAAGAGAATAAATCTTCTCCATTTTCAACTGTGACTGGATATTTGATAAGGAAACCTAGAATTTAGAAAGATTCATGGTAGTATTAGTCAAAGTTGAGGAAATCATTTCACATGTCTTCTTATGCATCTTCATTTGATCAATGGTATGAATATCCTTTATGTCGAATTCAAATGTTTTCTTCTTGTAATCAGATGTTGATTTTGGCTGTGGAATTTTGGCCTCAAGGAAGGCCATCTGCATCCTACCCTTCTCTGAATCAAACACTAAAAATAACCTACTTTGATATTTGGAAGTCTGCTTCTAGAATTGGTCATAGGTGTTGTTCTTAATAATCTCATTCTTAAGCTTTATCTCCCTAAACCTGTCAAAAACAGTCTTCTCCTTCTCTCCTTGGAAAACCATAGTTTTTTGGACAGTTTCTTGTTGGTCATGAGATACCGAAGAAGTGGTGGCAGATGGAGTAAATTGGCCACCTACTTGAGAGGAGGATGGTGTTTCCTTTATCACCATAGCTACTTCTTGCTCTGAATTCTTATCTGTGTCAACCTTGGGATTTAGATTTGTTCTTTTCTTGTACATGATTTTAAATTCTTTACCTGCACTGTCAGTCACTGAAGGTGACTCTTCTTATCTTTGTATTTTAACTGCTTTCTCCTGTGAGACAGGATTATGTGATGTTGATGTAGATACCAGCTTCTCCTTAGTTTCCTATAATGTATTTTGAGCCCATACTGATTGGTTCATATATCTTTCTATCTCAGGCCTCTAGGTATGAATGTAAGGAGTAGTTTTGTTTTCTACTCTTAGCTTATAAATGATACCCAGAGGGTCATAGGACCAGGTGAAACTCATTTTGAACTTCATCTCTTTCAAAATTATATCTGCCTCTTCCCCTGCTGACCTGTTATTGCAAATGAAAGACCCAGTCTGAGTCTTGATTATGAACTGGGACTTATTTTTAGTTGATACAAAGTGAATTTCATCTTCATTCAGCATCTTTCTGATATATTCCAGAGCAAAAAACCTCATGTTGAGGTATTTTGGGAGCTTATAAGGTGCAAGCTCGCATCCATAGACTCTAATCTCTGCGTAATTCTGGTACAAGTACTTGTCTCTTGTCTTAGCCTGATTTTTCAAATGTAGAATTCTCTTAATGTATTCACTTATCCTGGGTTCTTCTCAACTGATTAGGACACACATGGTTGGGAGAAAAAATTGTTTGCATGAGAATTCCTTATGTTCTTTCATCACCAGAGAAGTCCAAAATATCACTGATTGTTGGTTTCCTTCTTCATCAAGATTTTGCATGGAAAATTTGAACCTGCATGCCTGATAATATAAAAACATATATACCAAAATGGAAGAGTATTTAAACACTTCTTCAGTCTGAAATTTAATGAACTACTCATGGATGTTGGCAGCCAGGAATTGGCTAAAATTAAAAATAATTGATGGTTTTCTATCTATGGAAAATATGGAAAGGAAGCCTAATATGGGTTCATCTACCCACTGATCAAAACAATAACCAAGAATGTATGAAATTATGGTTATGATATGTTTAGCTTGATCAGGGAAGATGGAGGAAGGGTATGGAGGATTTTTCTTTGGTAATTGGGTATTTTATGGTAAAAATATGTCAAAGGTCTTGGCTCTTTTAGCAAAATCAAGTTTTTGATAAAGCTCAGTGAGGGCTTCTACGGAAAAAGGGGTGTTTTTTTTCCATACAGGGAGCTTGCATCATCTAGTTTATTGATTTGGCGGTGATGGTGAAAAGGATTTCACCAATAGAGGCAATAATGGCTCTTTAATTGGGAATGTAGCATGCTTGGAATTTTTTGATGAATTCGGGGGCATGGAAGGTGTGAGGGAAGATGTAGTGCAGGAGATTGGACTCCCATATTCCAATCTCATCTATTTTTTCAACATATTTGTCTTCCAGCCAGCAATATATTTCAAAAAATTCAAATTTATATTGTGGCTATGTTATCTTGTAATATCTATCTGCTAAAGGACTATGTTCTAAGTCTATGGGAGGATGGACTAAAGGATTCAAAGGATCCTCGTGGTTCTTATTTTTAGGAGGCGTGATTAATTGTGAAGAATTTCACTGGAATTAGGAGCAAAAAAGTTACCAAGAACGCATAGAAGCTGCGTGATTGGTTGAAGGAGAAAAGGAAGGTGTTGTCACATGGTTGCAAATTGATCAATTAATAAAGGTTGGGCGCAATGTAAAACCCTTAAAACAATTTTATTTTCAATGAAAATGTAATAGTAAAGGTTGAAACAGGTCGATTGCAGGGTTTATATCATGAATACATATTTTATGTTACGAAGGACGCAGGTTCGTTGGATTAAAGGTCATTCGATGGTAATTAAATGTTCAATGGAAAAAACCCCAAGAAGAGATTTGATTGGTAATGGCTTGTCAACGTGGCAACAGGATAGTGGTGGAGGTATTGAGTAGGGATGGCGATAATAGAATGAGGGGGAAGTGGTTTTTTTAGGGGGTGTTGTACCTTAAGAGACAATCCCTTAGCTGTCATAAGGAATCAGTGCTTAAGACATTATCTGATTATGTCACAAATGAATACATATATGTCTCTGTCTTATAAACCCTTAAAAATTTATTATGTAACCCTTATATATCAAATCCATGCATGTTCTACAATGCTATATTTCACTTATGTTGAATTGAATGAACGGAAGAAAAAGAGAAGACGATTTCAATCTGATATGTTGTTTCAAACAGAATCTATCACTTTAAAACCATGAAGAATTAAGTAAAGATAAATTTAAAACAGAGGAGCGCACATTAAGGTTTGTTTAACTCTTAAATACATATGTATAAAGAGACCTGCTGCTCATTACTCTATTTTATTCGCAGATAAGAAAACATTGTGTAAACTGGAAAACTTTTCAGCATAAACAGAATGATAGAAACTTGCATACTCATTCATTAATTTTCCATTCTTGAGTACAAAATTTTGGCTTCAAGGTTAAAAACTCGAACCCTTTTTCTTTCTTGGAATCTTCTTTAAATACAAAATAACAAAACAGTTTCCAGCAATGAAACTAATTCTAACTGCTTTAACTACTTACAGTTATGAAGGTACATGCCTCAAAAAGGTCCTATTACAATTTACATGATTTTGAGAAAATAACATAAGGTGAAATTGAAAATTCATAATCTATAGGAACAGACGCTTCTGATACGATTGTTGAGTTAACGGCTACTTTTTGTTGAGATGCTAGAATTCCTTTTGCTGAGTCCATTGAGAATGTTTTTCACTTTTTCCATATCTCACTTTGGGTTGTTGATGAATTCTTGAAACAATAAGTCTTCTGAGAATTGAAGTGATGACTCGCCTTCAGAGAAACAAAACGCTTGACGAATTAACTACTTCGACACCTGAAATGACGTGTAAAAAGCCGTTGACAAAGTTTATCGTGGATTACAGCTGTCTTCCACTTTGCCTCATGACGTCATTGCAGAGGCTCCTGGAGTACGGTGGAAAAATTTGGCTAGTCCCCCCGC